>WOFM01000578.1:13182-330713 GCA_011428145.1 Ericerus pela | reverse complement strand
GCCTAGTCCTTTAGATAACATAAATATGGCCGGAGAGAAGAATGGTACACCATCAACAGATGGAGCAGCTACCTCAGGGGGAAATAGAACACCTGTTGCAACATACCAGATTCACTGCAATTCCCCCAGATGAACTCATTCATCCTATTCAAGGCCCACCAGGCAAAACCTTCGATGGGCAGAATTATCTCAATTGAAAAAGGATGATTGTTTCATTAATTAGAGGTGCAGGATATTGGGATATTTTTGGTTCCCATGTAGAATTAGATGCAGCAATCAAACATGTTGATAGAAATATCACATTTTGACAAAACCTAAAATTGACAAGTATAAACTAAAATTAATCCTATAATTCTTCTCAAGCCAACTCGAATTCATTGATTGATGTCAACAATGAAATTTTTCTGAATTTTGTAGAATAGAATAGAATAAAATAAATATAATATATTTCGTACAGTACTGCTTCTTTGTAAATATATATGTATAATTATCAGTGACGCATCCAGGAGGGGTTTTGGGGGTTGACCCCCCAAAATTTTCAACAAAAAAAAACTTACAAACATTAAAAGAACTGCTTCTCAAATCACCCCGATGAAAAATTTTTATCTGCGATCTAAAATAAAATTCAAATTTTTTCCTTCAAAATATTGAACCACTATTGTTTTGACAATTATTCATTATTGCATCCACCCATTCATCCTATTGAGGAATGAGGAGCCAATCTCTAGAGAAATGCAGGTTAAAACTTGTCTGCAAACTGCATCAAGATTCAAGATCATAGTTAATAGTTTTCTTTTTATGGATGTTTATGAAACAATTTAACAGTATAATAATAAGGATGTTTGCCTTCTTACAGATACCTAAATAATTTTATTCAATTTTTGACATTTAGTAAATTAGTGAAAAGTTTGTGTGATAAGGTCTGTGTTTTAACTTTTTTATTTTGTTTTGACAATTTGATTTGACTAAATTGAACTTTATTATAGAAGATTAGTTAAAATGTCAAAATGACAATCTAATTTGTTTCTTTTTTTTTTTTTCAAAATAACCAAAATCACAGGTAGAAGGTAGTGGCGAATATGAAGGTAAGTGTATTTGTATGACTATTTCAATGAAATGGCTTAGCAGGCCTCATTTTGTAATTTTTTGGCTTTGTAGCACAATAGCTTATAAATAATTATACTAAAAGTCTGAAACTCGTGAAACATTAATTCTAGACTCTCAAAAAGAGGAAAAATCTGCTTGGAAGAGTGAACAAACCGAGGTGAAATCCATGGGTAAAGAAGTCAAAACTGATGTAATTTCAGAACTAGTGCAAGGAACCAGTTGTGGATTTGAAGGTAACCAGTAAAGAAGAAAAATTTAATGCTTACAGCCTTCATTGAATTTTTAATAAATTATGTTTTGACAATTTGACAAAAATTTGTCAATATAAAAATGAGATAAAATTTGATAAAAAGCCAAAATATTATAAAAATTGAAATAATTTAAATTAAATACTTGTGTTTTGTTAACAATAGCTTAGATTAGGGTTTAAAAATTATATTGTATGGTGAGGGCCCCCTCAAACACCAATTTTTTATAGTTTTGTGTATAGAAAATGGTTAATATGGTATTGTTTTTAATTTTTATTTATTTTAGACTCCCAACAATATCAATGGGAAAAGTCTAGTGAGGACATTGAAAGAGTCAGTGCAGAATCTATGGAGAAACAAGTTAAAACTGATGAAAATCAGCAGTGGAATTCATACAATATTGCTAATTTTGTCGAATGTGAATTAACTAATAGCAAGAAGAAGAAAGTTTTGACAAAATCGTGGATACTGTAACGTATATTTTCGTCTATTTTTAGAAATGACGAACATATTCGTCTACACATTTTCAAACACCAAAAACGTAGATATTTATCAAGAATTATCATCCTATAACTCTTTATAAACAACCACTAAATTACCCGTATTCAATTTTATGAATATAGATATACCTTCTGTATATTCATGACCTAGTTGTGCCTGTCCCTCGAGTACTCGACGAGTCAGCACAACCCTATAATAACAACACTCTACCTCACTTTACCTATCCAACACGTACGTTTTCATACCCTGAACAAGTATATAATCCCTCGATTCAGTGGAAAAAGACACAGTTCCTCGACAGCTACTTCTAAGTACCTGGAACCTCTCTAGTAGAAGTCTCTGGTGAACAGATAGTCTTGCTTGTTGAATTGTGATTGTATGTATAAATGTTAACATATGTTTATGTACCTTGATGTACGAATTATTATTTTATTAAATGTGTAAATTCACTCGTGTGTTTAAAATATTATTGTGTCTCTAACATATGTTAAGGTCCACTATAGTTTGTGGATGATAAACTTGAATTTATTCTAGAAGTATTACTGCTTTAAAAGTACGTGATATTTCGTGTATGGTGTAACACTGAAAGTGGTTCTAATTAGGTACATTACCACTTCTTTTGGCCGTTACATTATTGGCGCCCAACTGGACTGCTTTTGCGAATCGAACTCTAGCTCTAGTACCTATTTCCTGGAGTTGCTGTTCAAATTCCTCTGATCCGAAGTACTTTGCATTAACCTTGAAAACTCTAGTTAAGTACTCAACGAGAAATGCGTAAAGGTTATTAGCGAATGGAAAATGACCAGTAGTGAAAAGAAAAACCGAACTTCAAAACCAACCAAAGATATTTATTATACAAAAACTAGAAAAAAAACGGATGTATATACAAAAAAATCGGAAGGTGAAGAAGACATCTGTGACGGAAATGGCAGTAGATCAATCAACCTCCTGTTCAAACAAAAGGAAAAAACAAAGTAACAATTAATATTAGTTATAATTCGCGTCCCTCCTTTAAATATAAGACTTGTTAAATAATTATAAGTCGCCAAAAAATTTATTTTTATGAATGAATCTTTGGAAAACTTATCCGAACCCAATACTACTAAGACAAATTTAACCTGGCTTATCAAAGCTAAAAATTTTGAACTAATTAATGTGTGTCAAAATTTAAATATCGAAGTTGACAAAAAATATTTCTCTCGTATAAAAACCCAAGAGGATATCCTATTAAAAATCACATCTAGTAAAGAAATCAAAAAATTATTAACTCCTGAAAATATAAAAATAATTTTGGAAACAACACGAAAACCTCGTGAACAAATCCCCGAATTAGAAAACCCTATTATAAGAAAATATTTTAATCCCTCTACTACTTCAACTCCACTTTTAGAAAATTTGGATAACCCCACTCCATTTCTAAGAGTTAGGTCAGAAATTAACCTTACCGATATTACGGAGTGCTTAGAAAAATCCGACGAAGATTTTCTCAGCCCAGAACTTGAAACTAGAGTCTTAGAAAATTTCGACCCTCCTGTAGAAAATGAAAAAAATATCAGGAAAGGCTACGGTATACATCAGACCTTCCCTATATGGACACACCCCAACTGAAGATATCGTGTCATTTTTAATTGGATTTGAAAATGAAACGGAATCATTAAATTGGGATGCCAACATGATATTCAAAAAAATAAGAATTGCATTTTCTGGCCTTTCTAAACAAATGTTTGAAGATAGAGTTCAAGCAAACCCCGAATGTAACAATTGGCAAAATACGAAACAAAAAATTCAGGAAGTCTTTACTAGAACCAAACCCCAACTACGTGAAATACTGTACGAAAGAAATTATAATGGCAAAGCTGATTTCCCTGCGTACATTATGTTCGTGAAAAGAATTTTAAAACAATTTGAACCAGATATCTCGGAAGAAAAAATAATCGAAAAAATAATGCCTAATCTTCCCGAAAAAGAAAGAGTATTTCTAATAAAAAAGAACCAAAAACAATTCAAGAACTCGATAAGGCCTTCTCTAAATACTTAGAGTTTAAGGACAAAGTATTTGGACATTCAGACCCCCTCTTACGGAAAAAAATCGATCAACTTGAAAAAACTATTGAAGAACTAAAAGTTGGAAAAACAGAAAAGAAAACTGAAAAAAATGTAAATTTAGTATCATCTGATCCAGTCTGGAAAGCTGAGATGGAAAAAATGAGCGCTGCAATAGCGAACATTTTGAAATCCCAGGAATCCAGAAAAAATAAAAAACCCCAAAATAAAAATAACAATAATGAACAAAATAATTACAATCAAAATCAAAACCTAAATCAAAATAGGAATAATAATAATAATAATAATAATAATAATAATAATAATAATAATAATAATAATAATGGTAATGGTAATTGGAACCAGAACGAAAACTGGAACCAAAACAACCAAAATAGAAATTGGAATAATAATCAAAACTTTAACCCTAATTATAAAGGTAGAAACTTTAATCCAAATTTTCGTAGAAATAATTTTCCTAGAAATAATAATGGATACTACTCCAACAGAATCCTGAACTGGAACCAGTTTGGCCTTCCAAATTGGAATAACGCCCCAGCATGGTCTGGTATCTCATTTAATACTCCCCAAAATCACCCTTATGTGGCTGAAAATACTTAAATGATTGCCCTGCCGGCACCATTGATGGCAGCTCCACAACAAAATTACCACCAAACATCAAACCCCCAGGCTACCAAAATAATTGCTCAAAAAACTAAGTGTCCCCCTTACAGGTGATCCGTCAGCTGTAAGGGATGTCTTGAAAAAAGAATCAAAACAGGTTAACAATGTTAGTGAGGAGAAATTTCAAAATAAAGGGCACTGCAGAACCAAATGTAAATTTCCCCTCCCTTTTGCCATTTGTGGTAAACAATTCTTAGCCTAGTTGATCCAGGTTCAGAACAGACACTAATTGATGAAAAAGTTTTAAAGAAAGTCAATTTTACAGAACCAATTCTACTAACTAAAATAAGATTTCATGGTGCGGATATTCAACCTCTTGAGGTCATAGGAGTAACCAATGTGATTTTTTCCATTGATCATTGCATTTACCCACATCCCACCTTCGTTGTTCGAAATTTGGTAGAACTGGTCATATTGGGTTACGACTTTTTATCAACCCATAAAGCCAAAATGGACTTCTCGAAAAACAAATTCACTTTACCGTGTGGTGATGAAGAGCGATGTTTTGACATGACTAAATGTCACAATTACCCTATTGAAAAGGAAAATAAGTTAGGTTATGTTAAGCCTTTTAAATATTATGCCCCCCAAACTTTTAAAATTGAGGCAAATTCAGTGCTAATCTTAGCAACCTTGCCTGAGCACCTGGAGTTTCTGTGTGAAACATCCATGGAAGAAAAACATAATTTTTTTGTAATCGTATCAGAAGACACGATAGCGGCTGTTAACCACAATAACAGACCCCATGTAATCTATATAGGCGAATACTTAGGAAAATTTGAACTAAGTAGCGCAGTAGAAATTAATTCCTGCCAAATAGAAAGAATAACAGAAACTACTATTTTCAAGGATAATCGAGGAAACCCTATCCCGATTAACCCAAAGCTTTCGCTTGAACAAAAAATAAAAATGTATGAAACAATTAATGAATTTAATAATATTTTTATGGGAAAAACAGACGAAGTCTCTGTCTGTAAAGTACCCGAACAAGTTGTCCGAGTAGACGACATAACCCAACTGCGGTGTAGAAATTTTAAATTCTCACACGCAGAACATGAGGCTCTACATATACTGGTAGATGACCTAGTAAAAGCAGGTGTCCTAAAAAAACAAAAATCAAAATTTGAATCTCCTATATTTGTAGAAAAAGAAACCAGATGGAGTCTATAGAGTATTAGTAGACTACCGAAGAATGAATCAAAAAATTATTATGGATAATAATCGTGTTCCTATGATTGATGTTATTTGGCCATACTTAAGAAATAAAAAATGGTTTACGACGATTGATTTAAACAGTGGATATTTACAGATTCCTCTCACAGAAGAATCTAATCAATACACTGGAATAAATGTGGATGGAATTGGATACGTATTCAATTCTACCCCAATAGGTCTAAGCATTTCTCCGTCCATCTTCCAAACCATCATGGATGACATATTCCATGATATATTTTGGAAAAAAATGGTATGTTACCTGGATGATATTTGTATTTTCGGAGAAACTTTCGAAGAATGTTTCGAAAATACAAGAGAAGTGCTAAAAAGATTAAACGAAGTAAATTTAAAAATAAAAACAAAAAAATGTCAATTTGCAATGAATGAAATTGAAATCTTAGGACATACTGTTCGACATAATGAATTACGCCCATTAAACAAAAATATTGAGGTTATAAAAAATTTATACCCCCCAAATACGTTAAAACAATTACGATCATTTTTAGGATCGATAAACTACCACAGAAAATTAATCCCCAATCTAGCTAAAATTACTGCCCCTCTTACTGATTTATTAAGTGGAACAAACAGCAAATCAAATGCCAAAATTAAATTGAATCAAGAACATCTTGAAATTTTCGATAAACTAAAAAAAATAATGATTTCCAAACTTGTATTGGCAATTTATGATCCAAAATTGGAAACTTGTGTAGAAGTTGATGCTTCCAAAATCGCATTGAGTGCAGTGTTGTTGCAAACTAATCCCGTTACGAAGCATAAACATCCAGTTGGATACTTCTCTGAAAGAGTCCAACCTGCCCAGTCAAAATTATGTTCTTTTGAGTTGGAAATGCTGGCAATTACAAATGCATTAGCCCATTTTCTTGGATACTTACCAGCTTTACGCTTTGTAGTATACACGGATCATAAGCCTCTGATTTATCATCAGAAATTCAATACCCCAAGCCCAAGATGAATTAGATTAATCTCTAAATTAAACGAATATAGTTTTAAAATTAAACATGTCGCCGGAAAAATAATTGTATGGCTGAAATGTTGTCTCGTCCTCATGATGAACCGGACAAAATTACGTTTGAAAAAGGTCAATTTTTAGTAGATAGAAAATATGCCCTCCAAGATGAAGAGAAAAATGTGAATACTCTATGTAGAATTCACAACCACAACCTTGCTCCATTACACCCTGTATTTTACCAAAATCAAAATACGTGGTACTACCCAAGTACTACGTCCCAAAATTACTATTATCCTCCTACCCCCGCATCAACTTTCCCATACTATCCCGTGGTACAAACCACAACCCCACAGAATGAATCTAATCATTCCCAAAATTGTCTCAATCAAACTAAAAATGTAGTCACCAGATCTGCTCGTAAAAGAGAGTCAAATATCGACAACTAGATCAAAATAATCCCTCCTGTGACTCCCAATTGCCCGCAAATTTAAAATCCCGATATTACATCACTTCCCCAAACAGAAGACCAAACTTCTGAACCCCTCCAAAAATCAAATTACCTGAAAATTTAAAAACAATGCAGGAAAATGACCCGCATTGGAAAAATGTTATTTCATTATTAAATTACAACGAAATTAAAAAAGATAAAAATAAAATACGAAAATTAAATCGTAGGATACAATTATATTTTCTTGACAAAAATAATGTTTTAAAGAAATTACCTAACCCTACTTCATTGTATGATGAAGCGGTTACAGTAATTCCTGAAAAATTAATTCCGGTAGTTCTTAAAAAACTACATGACGATCCGTTATATGGAGGTCATTTTGGAATTAAGAAAACAAAAAATAAAATAAAAAACCAGTTTTTCTTTAAAAACATGGTACAAAATATAACAGAATATGTATTGTCATGTCATGAGTGTCAAATGGCACAAAATTCCCCGAAAGAGGCTGGCTACCTCAAACATATAGAAATCGAAAACACTAAACCATTCTCGCATTTAGAGATCGATTTCATTGGGAAATTTAACACCAATTATGAACACTCGTATGTGCTTGTTGGTGTTGATAAAAGCACAAACTTTTGTACCATACGCCCAACAAAAAATCCAAATGCTCAATGCGTAATTGAGTATTTGAAATTTATTTGTTATACGTATGGCACACCTGGGAAAATTTCTTGCGATAACGGAGGTCATTTTGCCAATGAAACCGTTTGTAAATTCTGCGAAGAGAATTATATCAAAATTATTTACTCCTCTTTTTATTCCCCCAATCGCAAGGACTCGTTGAAAAAATCAACGGTACCAATAAAAAATCACTCTCGAAATACAACCATTCAAATGAAAAAGAATGGATCGAGACCATCAATAAAATTATCTTTGCATACAATATAAGTCTGATTGAACATTTAAATAATAAAACCCCATTTTATCTACTCCATGGATTTAATCCTGAAGTACATTTACCAGAAATACCGGAAAACTCTGGAAATAAAATAACTCGTGAAGAAGAAATTGAAACGCTTCTTCAAACGAGAGGAAAAACGCCGAGCTTAACAAAGAAAGCACTGGAAAAAAATGCAAAACATTATAACGCGCACCACAAGATCATTGACTTCAAGCCAAATGTTCTGCTACGTCAATCAAAAAACGTCGCGAAAAATAAAATGAAATGCACCGGACCTCATAAAATTGTTAGAGAGATCACGGATCTAAATTATATAATCCGCATTAAAACAGACGATAAAACTGCTTACGACGAAACAGTTCACGTACGACGATTAATACCATATAAATCTCGTAATACCGACGAAAAAAATAATGAAACAAAGTCCGACAAAAATAATGAAAAAATGGAAACCCCCATCACAACCTAAATCATACCTAAACCAAGGGGTCACCCTTGGAAAAAACAAGTGTAGATGTGTGTAAAGTATATTACCTGCATCTACGCGTTTTTTCATTCTCGATATTTTTTTTGTCCCTTCTTCTCTTCTCTTGATTCTCTTCTTCCTTCTCCCTACCCACCCGATTATCTCTCATTCCTTCTGAATAAAATTAATTTTAATTAAATAAAACTTCAGGTCCCAAAACAGTACAAAAAACTTTAAAAAAAAATAAAAAAATAAATAAATAAAAACAAATAAAAATAAAAATATTGAAAAATTAGGAAAAACTCACCAATGGCCCAGGTATCCGCATAGCCCTCCAGAAACTCGGCGAGGTTCTTCCCACTGGTGGTACTGCTACTATCGGTCGACATCGGAGACGGGTTGTCATTTGAAGCCCCTTCCTCTCCCGAACTCAAATCCACCGTGGAAACGCTGTCCTCAACTGACGGAGTGTCCCATAGGAACGAGTAAATGGTAGGATTGTTCAACAACCATCCTCCCTGGAGCAACATAGCACAGTTACCCTCAGTGGCATCATAATGACGAACCATGTGAAAGCCAACTATGGAAACTGAAACGTCCAGCGGTGGTTTGTAATGCTGGTTTAAAAACCGAGCAAAAGTGACCCTGTCTGGACCAATGAGGAAATTGGTGAGGTAGGTCCTGATGACATGGACGTACTCGACCATGACTTCCTTGTTGGTCTGCTGCGATACGCAAAGCAGACCAACCAACAGCCAGGAGAGTACCCCCAGGCCGACCATTCCCCAGGTGTCCAAATTTCCACAATACTCGAGCTTTAACCCCAAGTACCCAAACTCGACCATCATGGCACGAGGATAAAATACTCAAAGGGCAAAAAGCAGTTGATTAATGAACTCTTCACACATCGGACAACAAACAAACCTCACTGAATGGCTCCAGTAGTTCAGATCCCCCTCAATAGTTTCCTCCGGCACTCGATGAGGTTCAAAGTCATTAAGGAACACTCCTCTGTTTGCCTCGACCGACACTCGATAAAAAAGGGAAAATAATCTGTGTAATGTATAAAAAAGGCGTGACTCACATGGACAGTCCTGAAAGGGATGAATTTTTGTGAGAACCTGGCTACTGATAAACCAGGTCTCATTTGCATCTACCTTTCTATGAGAGACAAACATTCTGTCATTCATGTAGATGATGGGCATGTTGTTGTTAAATAAAGAAAATCAATTTAAGGAAAAAAAGGAAAAAGTGTAAACTACGCAAACTAGTCTTGAAGAAAGAAAAAACACAACCCGCACTTCACTGAACTAAGTACAATGAAAATGAATAGAACCCAAAGAAAAAAAAATACGAAAAATAATAATAATAGTAATACGAAAAAAAAAATACTACATAAAACGGAAAAATTGGAATATAAGTAGTAAGACGAACTCAGACGGTTGCAAAACTCAAACTGATCTGTCAAATGTACTAAAATTTATACTAAACGTATGACCGAAATTCAGAGTTTCGAACGTCTGCAAAAAAAAAAAGATATTCTCTCCTCACCTCAGCATACTTGTGTCCTAATAAAACTCCTAAAAATCATAACTAATCGTAAATAATTTGGACGTTGCATTCTTTCTGTTTCAGAAAATGTATACGAATCTACTTTTCTATTTCGCAATAATTATTTCTTCGATTACTATTGCGCAAAGAACATCGTCTGACCCATATAGGATTGCGACGGCCTCAACTGGCGCTTATTTTCAAGAAATAAGCAATATTTTTGTATATTCAAAATCTGCCCCAATAATTTATTCTATTAAGCTAGATTTGCATGAATCAGCAGATAAGTTAATAGCAACAAACTTCAAACACCGGTTGTGCAATGAAACAACCTGGAAAAATTGCAAATATGCAGAAATGGCAAAACGTCTAAAAAACGCAATAAAAAACCTTAAAGAACAAAATACCTCAATGATTTAAGACTTCTATTCAACCCCATCCTCCATTCGAAGCAAACAAAGTGTATTTACCCCGATCAGATCCTTCTTTGGAGATGCGCTACGCTTTTGCTGTCGAGTGCTAAACTTTAGAGATGGACAAAATTTTCTGGCTAACAAAATCTTGTTGAAAGAAGAATATGATATTATAAAAAATCAACTGTTGACCGAACATGCAGCGTTAGTAAATACATCCAATAATCTGTATAGTTTTATCGACCATACAAATAATTTTATGACAAAATTCATTTTGCATACAAATTCTTTTATGGAAAATTCATTAGAAGAACATGAACTTCGAATCACTCTAAATTATATACAAGGATTCTATGATAACTACCTAATAAACACGTTAAGATTATCAAACATCCTAACGTCTTGTAAGTCTCATATGATCTCCTCATCAATTATCTCAAAAGAAATATTAGGAAAAGACATACTAAAACTTTTGGAAATTACAAAAAATCTAGACCTTGATCTAGCAATCCCCATTAAGGATATTCAAAACTACTATCATGCTGAACTTGTAAACTGCAATTTCTTTAAAAATACTTTAGAATTAGAAATCAAAATTCCCCTAAAACAATTAGATTCTAAATATGAAATTTACGACTTCATTCCGCTCACATTCAAAAGTCATTCTAATGAACTGTGCAGCTGGGATCAAGAACCATCCCTGATTATTCATGAAATCAGAACAAACTCTGTACGTTATATTATTAAAACTAATCTCCACTACTGTAACTCGGATAAACCATTATGTTTCCTTCCATCTAATAGAGGAAGTGATAAATTGTCTTCTTGTGCAAAGAATCTTTTCTTTCAAGATTTAAATCAAAATTTATTACAATCCTGCTCGTTTAAATGTAAACCTAATAATAACCAAACACTAGTGCATCCTATTGGACACACCAAATTTGCTATCGTAAACTTCAATTCCCTCGTAGCAACTAATTCTATTACGAAAAAATCCAAAAAATTAAAAATCAATAATAATTTTTCTGGAACCTTTATTCTGGATATACCTTGTCATATCCAAATCGAAAACATTGACAAAAACAATAAAAATACAGTAATTATCCCAATAGAAATCCCCTGCTTCTCTGAATCTTTGGAAGAGACTATTAAAATCGAAAATCATTTACCACTCCTGTGGACATATTTTTCAGACTCCACGGAACCTTTTGACCTTGCCATAGATCTGGCAACGACAAAGGTCTACAACCCCAAATGGAAAAATTTTGTTCCCCACACGGTTCCCGTTAACGACTTGGAGAACAAAATTAAATCCATTGAACTACAAATTCCTGACCAAAACTTTAATGATTATTTAACTTTTGTCAATGGGATATTCTGATTGTGGTTAATTACAATCTCATTTATTTTAATGTTTATTATTGTATATTTAAAGTTAACCTCCCATCAAAATTGTGCTAATTTAACAAAAAGCACAGCATTGTAAAAATTACGCAAAATAATGCGATATATTAATTTCCTATATACATCTAAGAAAAAATTTGTTACTCAACATCAATATTCGTAAAATATTTTATTCTAAGTATATATTCTCACCTTATATGACATAATTTTAACCACGCATAATTAATAAGAATGTTTTTCTCTTTTCTTCTCTTTTCTTACTTGTTAGATATACTTTGGAAATTTTTTTTTCCTGATTTTTTTTGTTCCCCCCGGAGAATTGTGTAACGTATATTTTCGTCTATTTTTAGAAATGACGAACATATTCGTCCACACATTTTCAAACACCAAAAACGTAGATATTTGTCAAGAATAATCATCCTATAACTCTTTATAAACAACCACTTAATTACCCGTATTCAATTTTATGAATATAGATATACCTTCTGTATATTCATGACCTAGTTATGCCTGTCCCTCGAGTACTCGACAAGTCAGCACAACCCTATAATAACAACACCCTATTTCACTTTACCTATCCAACATGTACGTTTTCATACCCTGAACGAGTATATAATTTCTCGATTCAGTGGAAAAAGACACAGTTCCTTGACAGCTACTTCTAAGTACCTGGAACCTCTCTAGTAGAAGTCTCTGGTGAACAGATAGTCTTGCTTGTTGAATTGTGATTGTATATGTATAAATGTTAACATATGTTTATGTACCTTGATGTACGAATTATTATTTTATTAAATGTGTAAATTAACTCGTGTGTTTAAAATATTATTGAGTCTCTAAAATATGTTAAGGTCCACTATAGTTTGTGGATGATATACTTAAATTTATTCTAGAAGTATTACTGCTTTAAAAGTACGTGATATTTCGTGTATGGTGTAACACTGAAAGTGGTTCTAATTAGGTACATTACCACCTCTTTTGGCCGTTACAGATACCACCAACAACCTTTACATATCCATCACCTAGTAAGAGAAACTTTAAATTTCAGCACAAATTGCTTAGTGAGTGGACTTGATTAACTTATTCTAAGAAAGTTGAGGGAGTATTTTACAAGTTTTGTGTCCTGTTCAACAAACGTTGTGTTGGTAAAGAAACACACCAAAAAATGGGACAGCTGTGTTCTGAAAAATTTAGTAATTGGAAAAAAGCGAGAGAATGTTTTGAGAAGCACCAGCAAAGTTCTTACCACCGAGAAAATGTTGAAACTGCCCAAATTACAAGAATTGAGTCAAAACAACTAGATCCAATAAATTTTCAATTAAATCATGAAAGAAAGAAACAAATCTTGGAAAACCGAAACAAATTGAAACCAATTATTGGGACTGTGCTGTTTTGTGGAAGACAATGTTTAAGTTTGAGAGTCCATAGTGACACTGGAAGAATTGAAGACAATCATGAAGGAAATGAGGGAAATTTTTTTGAACTCTTAAGGCTTCTGTCACAGTATGATGATTCCCTCTAAAAGCCTTTATCCAGTAATAAAAGTAATGCATTGTATACTAGTTGGAAAATACAAAATGAATTATTGAAATTAGCAACAGCCTCATTCTAAATAAACTGGTGGCAAAAATAAATTTGTCATAGTGCTTGCAGATAAAACAACAGATATTGCTGGTGTAGAGCAGATGTCCTTATGTGTTTTTTGTATGGATTCCTTGGCATCAAACATCGAGGAACTTTCTTTGCAATTTGTCCTTCTTAAAGGTGTTACAGGCAGAGCAATTGCTCTTAGAATTCTTGATAAACTTGAGTCCATCAGAATAGATTTAAGCAAGTTACGTGGTCAAAGTTACAATGGTGCAGCGACTATGAGTGGAAAATTTAATGGAATACAGGTACATGATAAGTCTTCATTTCCTTAAGCAGTATATGTTCATTGTGCTGCACATTCCTTGAATTTAGCTGTTTTGAATTCATGCGAACTTTCCTCAATTAGGAATTGTTTAAGTACTATTGAAAAATTGTATGACTTTTTTAGTACCCCCAAAAGACAGTCTGTCCTAAAGGAATGTTTAGAAAAATCTGAAGTTGATTCTAGGCACAAAAAATTAAAACAACTTTGTGCTACTAGGTAATTTGAAAGATATAATTCAGTTGTAGTTTTTCTTGAATTTAATGATGGTATTGTTTTAGCTTTAGACAGAATTTCAGAAAGGCTGGATAAGGATTCTGCTAATTCTGCCCACCAATTAAGTTGTACTATAAAAGTGGTAGATTTTGTTATTGCTCTGCATGTTATAAATCTTATTTTTTCCTATGGTAGTATTTTATGAAAGTTACTTCAACAAAGAAATATTGATTTGAAGAAGTCATGTGATCTTGCAAACATACAATCACAGAGTTGAAAAACATTTGAAAAAATGCTAATACAAACTTCGCCAAGTTATATTCAAGTGCTAAAGAAATAGCAGTAAAATTTGATTTTCCAATGAATAAACAAGAATTGTCAAGAAACAAATGTTCAGTCCAATGTGGAGGCTACAAGTGTGGAGGACTATTATCCAGTTTCAGTATACATTCCATTTTTGGATGCTTTTCTAAACAATTTGGAAGAAAGATATTCAAAACACAATTTGATTTTTATTAGATTTCAAACATTGTTACCTGCATATCCCAACAAACTTTCCAAAGAAGCTTTGAATGAATTCCAATCTTTCGTGTTATTCTACAAGAATGACTTGAGGGATAGGTTGAAGAACTATAAATAGAGCTGAAATTCTGATACAGAATCATTGCCAGGCTAAAAAAAGACAACTGGCCACAGGATGTATTAAGTGCACTGAAATATTGTGAGGGAACTATCCTACCAATTATTAAAACATTGCTGCATTTATTAACATTACTACCAGTATCCACTGCTGAAAATGAAAGGACTTTTTCTACATTGCGTAGATTGAAGACGGATTTAAGAAATTCTATTTCAAAAAAAAATTAAATGGTTTAACTCTCTTATAATTGTATAGAGAAATGATTCAATCTGTTGAGTCTATTTTAGATAAGATGGCTGAAAACCCAAAAGAATTGACATTAGTTTAGTTTAAACTAACTAATTAGTAAGTAAAATATAGGTACGGTAATTCTAATTTCTGTATAAATTTAATTATTATTTTTTATCAGTTATAATTTATTTCGTTGCATATGTTTAAGTTTATTCAATAAAACTGAACTGTTAATTAATCAAGTTTCAATGTCACTTTGACACACTGCATTTTACCCCCCCTCACCACACACACACCCACTTATATATATAATTATATATCATTGAATATAATGGAAGAAATATAAAAAAAAACAATGTTGACCACTTGGTTCCAAACTTTCAGAACCTTTCCTGAAATAAAATCCTGGGTGCGTCCCTGATAATTATAAGTCGATAATATGTAATTCTAGTCATTAATTTTAATTTTTTTTTTTTTGAAAAACCATAAAATAATAACTTAATTTATTCATTAAAACTTTCATTTTCATTTAGCAGTAAAACGTAAAATTTTTTGTTAACGTTTTTAATGTTTTGTACACATACTTGCAATTTATTGTTCGCATCATTTCAAAAGCCTACGGGGTGTTCTACACTTTCACAAAACTTACTTGCAACTCCTAGCACCTCCGCACTCAAATACTGGAACTACTTAATCAGGTTGTGTAATTTGTACGACATTTCATCTCTTGCATATCATTAACACTTTTTCAATTTTCCCCACACAAACACTTTTCTTGTAATGGAAGGAGATGCCATCTCCTTTTTTAGTCAATTTCATACTTGTACAGTTTTTTTCCTTTAAATGTATTATAGTATTTCAGACTGACTTGTTCACTTTCTTAGGATCAAAAAACCTCACTTCAAAATGTGTTGTTCCAAACTCCACCTACACTCACTTGTAAACCATTAGCACTACTACATTCGATAATATATACTAACATTTTCAGGTTGTACAAACAAACATAACTTTTTTCTCTTGGACATTTGTAAACGATTAAACACTCACAAGAAGGATTAAGCTTTGGGAAGTTCGAATAAAGCAGGTTACGAATGGTAAGGATTTGGAAAGAGTTTGCTAATTGCTCAATAAATTGTTAGGATACAATAAAAATAAAAGAAAAAGATTATAAAAAATTATTAAATACTTTTGAAAAAGAAGAAATCACAAATATTAGAATAAAGTTAATTTCCCATTTTGGAAAACGATTTCAGGAGAAATAAATCTTGAAACCTTTTCAGTAGATATTAGTGGGATAATAGAAAGAAAAAGAGGAATAGAAATAGCAAATTTCCTTGAAATTTCAAAAAATCTTTTTAGCAATCAAACTTTGGATTCAGTTGAATCTTTTAGAATTTTCTTAGAAAACTTTGTACCAGAAAATCCACTTTAAGAAATACAAAAATTTAAAAATTCAAGCAAAAAAAATCAAGAAAATAATATTAACAAATAAGATATTTTCATGCTAGGATCAAAAAATTCATGATTTAACAAAATCCTTGGAAGAATAGAAGAAATCCTTTGTTCAATTAAACAAGTTTGGATGTGAATCTTCATATCCAGAATTTCTTTTGTTAACAATATTCTAGCATAAACTTGAAACTTCATACAATAAAATAATATATTGATACCATTCATAAAAATTTCTATAGATCCTTTGTAGTTAAGATATTCAAGAATTCAAAATAAAACTAGCTTACTTTAAATTTAATTTTGAAAAATATTTTCTTTTATCTTGTATATATAATATATAAAATTTGAAATACGAATTTATTTCCATAAGGGAATACGAATTAAATTAAAATAAAAATTTAATTAGATTTTGAAAGTAAAATAATTTTTTTTGAAAAAATAATTTAAAATTTTTCAATTAAAAATTAAAAAAAAAATAATTTTTTAATTAATCCAAAATTGATTTACTGGAACTAAGCCATTTACCAAGTACTACAGAAAGTATGAATACTGCAAGAGATAGAACTACTACCCCATCCCCTCAAGAAAGTGACAGTTAAGGAAGTACACATCCACAAGTACATTATGTCATGCCAGTTGATGAAATCATACGTCTCATACAAGGTCCAACTGGGAAAATATTTGATGGACAATATTACTTAGACTAGAAACGTATGATTGTAGCTTTAATTAAGGGTTCAGGATACTGGGATGTTTTTGGCCTTCACCCTGAATTAAAATTATACGTTGATAATATGGATAATCTGCAATATAGACCAACTTCAAATTCAGCCAAAGCATACTTTAAAAAACAAGAATGTGCAAAAGCCATGACTTACAATGTCTCGAAAGAAATAAGAGAGTGTAAAACTGTAGATCAAATCTTTGAAAAATTGAACATTATATATGGATCTAAAACAAAAATTGTTGCCAATATGGCTAAATCAAAATAGACTGCCTTTTGGTTCACACCTGGGAGAAGTATAAGAGGATTTTTAGTCAAATGGGATAGTTTAGTCCAAAAAGTTTGAGATGCAGGAAAAGAAGTAACTGAGGAAGAAGAATTGGAAAATCTCCAATTAGCCTTTGGTTATGAGCAAAAAATTGCAAAAATGCAATTCAAAAATTTACCTGATAATAAAAATAATTTAGAAATATTCAAACAAATTTTAAGGGAGGATGGTGACCAAAAGATGAGAGATAAGCAAATTAATTACAATATCAATCGTCAAATAAAAATTTTTATAAATAATGGGAACAAAAATAGAAATAATAATAACGGAAATCATAATAATAATAAAGATAATAGATGGCATAGAAATAATAATTATAGACCTAATAATAATAATAATAATAATAATAACAGTAATAGAAATGGTAATAGCAATAATAATTATATGGGTAATAACCCAAGGGATGAAAATGGTAATGAAAATTCCCGCAATGATTACAATAGAAATACAAATAATAATAATAATAATAATAATAATCAATCACCCTGACAAAATTATAATCAGCAGGCTTGATGCTTTATATGCAATCAAACGGGATATTATAAAAATAAATGCCCCAAATATAAACCTGAAAATAAGGAACAGGGAAAAGAAAAACCAAAAAATAATAACAATAAAGATAAAAAAGAAGGAGAAAGACCAATTAAATGATCATACATGGTTAAAAAAATACAAAAATAATGGAGATTGGTTATTAAATAAATAATAAAAGACAATGCAAAAAATGAAAATTATAAACCATTAAACAAAAAATGGGGGGGTGGAAGTCAACCTAACATCTAAATTAGAAAAATTAATTAATATAACTAAATTTAAAATATCTGTGACATTCCAATATGCCCTGAAAAACACGTCTTTGTATACTACACATATGGGAAACATGCAAATTTTAATTGAAAACGAAAATAACATTCAAACAACCATTGAATTATTAGAAGTCCATTATGTACCAGACCTCTCATTGGACATTATGTCAGGGATAAAAGTGACAGAATCTGGGATGCTACATATGGACCAAGGAAGGGATAAAATACAAACATATTTTATTGAAACTGGGGATATTTTATTCACTTCATATAAAATTCATGGTGTTTTTCAAGTCAATTATGACTATATTCAATTACCAAAAAAATGTATGCCAGTAACTCAAAATTCAAATGATGATGAATGGGAATCTTTTTCTATGGAACTAGAAATAGATGAAGAGGAAGAACCAAATGTAAAAATTAACAATAGTAACAATAATATAGAAATATTAAATGAAAATAATACAAATAATGAAAATATTATAAATAACAAAGAAAACATTACATTAGAAATTAATAATAAAAAAATCAAAACATAAATAATTCACAAGAAATAATTAAAAATAATACAAATGAACACAAAACAATGATTTGGCACAGAAGATTAGGCCATCTTAAAGGAAGATACATGCGATATTTGCATAAAGTCACAATAGGCATTCCAAAAACGTTAAATTTTAAAGATGACAATTTCTTAAATTGTGAAATTTGTAAAATAGCAAACAGTCTATGTTTGGATCACCATAATAGTAGGTACAAACCACAAAGGAGACTTGAAATAATTTCCTTCGATATTATGGGGCCATTCACAACCACAATAACAAATCAAAAATATATATTAACGTTCATCGATAATTATAGTAAATATACCTTTGTCATTCCAATATCCAATAAAATTGAGATTTTCAATGAATTAAAAAATATTTTTTTATCTATGAAAAATAAATTTCCCAAAACCCCAATTAGCCAAATTAGGTGTGACAATGCAAGAGAATATACAGACCAAAAATTAACAAAATTTTGTGAAGAAAATGGGGTGCAAATAGAAAATGTAGTCCCTTACTCACCAGAGTTGAATGGAGTGGCTAAACATCAAAATCAAACTCTGATGAAAAGAGTAAGAAGTCTTTTAATAGATGGATATTTGGACATAAAATATTGGGCACATGCAATAGCGACAGCTGCATATTTAATAAACAGGTCACCCACAAGGGTTAATATGGAATATAAAACACCCTATGAAATCTTTTTTGGCAAAAAACTGAATTTAGATAATTTAAAAATTTTTGGTTTATTAGTGTTTAGACATAATCCGATAGAAGTGAGCCAACAAAATGCCACAAAATAAAAAATAAAAAATACAAAAAATTGATCCTAAACTTGTACCAAGGGGTGAGAAAGGAATACTCATGGGATACACCACTACGGGATATTGTATCAGAGATCCTTTCTCTAACAAATTTAACATTTCATGTGATGCAAAATTGGATGAAAATAAAAATATATCTGACCTAAAAAATTGTGAATAGGAACTGGTATTAAAACCAGCAGAATTTGTTAAAAATATAATAAATATAAATATATTTAACATTACAAAAACAATATATAATAGACGGATTGAGGACTGCATACCAACATGTTATAAGGATGTTAGGAATAATCCCTTCAGGAAGGAATGGATGCAAGCCATTGTAGACAAATTTATTTCACTGGGGGAAATGGATGTGTGGGAGGAGGTTGATTACAATAAATCCCTCAAAACAATAGACACATGATGGGTTTTTGTAACCAAACCAGATGATGAAGGATATCATCAACAGAAGGCAAGATTAGTTGCCAGGGGATTCAAAGACAGAACTGAGTATGAACTTGGGCAGGTCTTTGCCCCGTCATACCTATTTGGTTGGTTAGATGGTTCTTGTCACTTCAGTATGAGGTGAAAACCGCATACCTAAACTTTCAAGCAATAGTACCCATTTATTTAAAACCCCCTGAAGGACTACTAATGGAAAGTAATAAATTATTGAAATAAAAAAATCAATATATGGCCTAAAAACATCCTTAAAATCTTGGTACAACCTCATAAATGAATATATATTAAATATGAGTTTTGAAAGATCAAAAGCAGATAAATGCTTATACTTTAAAAAATGCAATGAAAAAATTATTTTTATGATTACCTACATTGATGACATTTTAATAGCTTCAAATAGCCCTGAATGGATAGAAAATGTGAATAATTCCTTCAAAAAAAGATTCACAATGAAAATCATAGATAATCCACGCTTTTACTTATGCTTTGAAATAATAAGAGACAGAAAAGAAAATACTATTACACTAATTCAATTTAGATACATTGAGAAAATTCTAAAATAATACAATCAAAATGAAGCCAATTTTATAAACACCCCAATCCAAACCTCATTAAAAATTGAAGAGGAAGAAAGTTCCACAGATGATACGTAATATCATTCTATGGTAGGCTCCTTATTATACCTAGCTAGAAGAACAAGGCCAGACATATTATTCACTGTAAATTTCTTTTCAAGGTTTCAAACAAAATCTAACCAAAAACTAAAAAATAATGTGAGAAGAATTTTTAAATACATAAATACAACAAAAGATTACTCCCTAAAATTCACATCTGACAGCAAGGGAATACACTCATTCGTGGATGCTTCATACGCACCTGATGTAAAGGATCATGATATAAATATTTCAAATATAAATTTGGGGAAATCTATTTCAGGCTTTTTGATTGGTTTAAATGGGGATTTGCAAAATTGGAATGTAAGACGACAAACAATTGTAGCAACAAGCTCAACTGCAGCGGAAATCATCGCCATTTTTGATGCTTTGGATGACATAAAAGTAATATTTTTACTACCTACAGAAAGAAATATTCCAGGAAACAGACCCCGTAAGAATATTTGAGGATAACATTTTGGCACTGAAAATAATGTCCTAGAGAGCTCACAAAAGAGCGAGAGCTCTAATGCTAAAATGTTATGCTATTACACAGTCAGTCAAGGATAGGGAAATTGAATTTAAAACTGTAAATACAAATTCACAATTGGCAGATATGTTAACAAAAAGTCTCGAAAAGCGAAAATTCAAAAATCTAGTCGAAAAAATATTAACATCAAATTTCTCATATTAAGTCATTGAACTCCAAAAATTCAAAAGGGAAAATAATTTATTTAATAAGGGAAGGAAAATGAATAAATGAAGCTCGAAAAATGTCAAGTCTGAAATTATCAAATATATTAATCTCAATTTTGCATTTCAGTACCAGAAAATATAATGTTCGAAAAGAGAAAAAGAAAAATCACAAGTTCAAACAAAATTAAAAACACATTGTACTTTTATGCTAAAAAATACTTGTTGAAACAAAATTTATTCTCATGTTCATATTCATTGTCATCTCTTTCAGTTCAGTAAATGAACGAATAGAGATATGAAAAAAAATCCATGATCATATTATATGTCATGATTTCATTAGCATATCACATTTTGGAACACCCATTCTCAACATGTATAAAACCAATTTGAACAACTCTTCTCGAACATCATGGAAAATAAAAAATACCCAGATCGATTGATAACAATAATATAATACGATACCTACAATGAAATACATCGATACATTTTATTATTTAAGTACGGAAATAATCTAGTCATTTTATTTTAATTAATTAATTTATTTATTGTTGTTTGGGAAATGAAAATATGTACAAAATTAAAATAACAACCAAAATTATATACTTACTATCATATGAAAAATAATCATACTCGCAATTCTTAATTTACGCTCGTTTGTTTTGTTGGACTGTGGGGGTGTTGTTCTACACTCCACCTACACTCGCTCAGTAACCATTAGCACTACTAATTTCGATAACACACACTAACACTTTCAGGTTGTACAAACAAACATAACTTTTTTCTCTCGTTCACTTGTAAATGCTGAAACTCATTTCCCACTCAAACCGTAATCACGTTATGGAGGGAGATCGCTCATCTTCCTCAAACTTGTAAATTATATTTCCATTTAATGCATTATAGTATTTCAAACTAATTTGTTTCTTTCCTTGGAAGTAAACCTCACTTCAGTTTTTGAATTTTTGTTTATTGAGACTTTTTGTCAAAATATCAGTTAACTGTGAATTTGTATTTACTGTTTTGAATTCTATTTCTTTTTCTTCGACTGATTGAGTGATGGCATAACATTTTATCATAAGAGCTCTTGCTCTTTTTTGGGCTCCCCCAAAAATGTTGTCCTCAAAAATTCTCACAGGTTCTGTTTCTTGGAATATTTCTTTTTGTAATAAAAATATTACTTGTATGTCAACTTATGCATCGAAAACTGCAATGATTTCTGCCGTAGTTGAACTTGTTGCAACAATAGTTTGACATCTGACATTCCAATTTAATAAGTTTCCATTCAAGTAAATTAAAAAGCCTGATATAGATTTTCCCAGATTCAAATTTGAGATTTTAATATCATGATCTTTAACATCTGGTGCATAGGAAGCATCAACAAATGAGTGTATTCTTTACTGTCAGATGTAAATTTTAAGGAGTAATCTTTTGTAGTATTGATGTACTTATATATTCTTCTGACATGATTTTTTAATAAAATTTTTGATTGGACTTAGTTTGAAATCTTAAAAAGAAATTTACAGCAAATGATATATCTGGCGTAATTCTTGCTAGGTATAATAAAGCACCTATCATAGAACGATATTCTGTATCGTCTGTAGAGTTTTCATCTTCCTAAATTTTTAATGAGGTTTCTATGGGGTGTTAATAAAGTTTGACTCGTCTTGATTATATTTTTTTTAAATTTTTTCTATGTATCTAGAATGTATTAGTGTTATACTATTTTCCTTCCTGTCTCTTATAATTTCAAAACCTAAGTAAAAGCGTGGATTGTCTATAATTTTCATCGTGAATCTTTTTTTGAAAGAGTTATTTACATTTTCTATCCATTGAGGGGTATTTGAAGCTATTAAAATGTCCTCATCATAAGTGATCATAAAAATAATTTTTTCATTGCATTTTTTAAAATCTAAACATTTGTCTGCTTTGGATCTTTCAAAACCCATATTTAGTATATAATTGTTTATAAGGTTATACCAAGATTTTGAGGATGTTTTCAAGCCATATATTGATTTTTTAAATTTTAATAATTTATTACTTTCTATTAGTAATCTTTCGGGGGTTTTAAATAAATGGGTACTATTGCTGGGGAATTCAAATGTAAATCATATTTATTAATTATTGACAAGAACCATCTAATTAACCAAATAGGGATGACAGGGGTGAAAACTTGGCCAAGTTCATACTCTGTTCTGTCTTTGAATCCACTAGCAAATAATCTTGCATTGGGTTGATGATATCTTTCATCGTTTGGTTTTGTCACAAAAACCCACTGCGTGTTTATTGTTTTTAGGGATTTGTCATAATCAACTTCCTCCCAGATATCCATTTCCCCTAATAAAATAAATTCATCTCCAATAGCCTACATCCATTCCTTCCTGAAGGGGTTATTTCTTACATCTTTATAGCAAGTTGGTACACAATCCTCATCTATCTATTATAGATTGTTTTGGTTATATTAAATGTATTTATACTTATTATATCTATGTTTTTAACAAATTCCACTGATTTCAATACCAGTTCCTTTTCACAGTTTTTAAGATCAGATATGTTTATATTTTCATCGAATTTTGCATCTCAGGATATATTGAATTTATTGGAGAAAGGATCTCTGATACAGTATCCCATTGTGGTGCATCCAATGAATATTCCTTTTTCTTCCCTTGGGGCTAGTTTGGGATCTATTTTTTGAGTATTTTTATTTTTTGATTTTGTAGCATTTTGTTGACGTACTTCAATTGGAATATGTCTGTACAATTATGAACTAAAAATTTTTAAATTATCCAAATTTGATTTTTTACCAAAAAAAATTTAATCTAGTCTTTTATATTCTATATTAACCCTGGTGGGTGACCTGTTAAGTAAATATGCAGCTGTAGCTATGGCATGTGTCCAATATTTTATGTCTAGATATCCATCTATTAAAAGACTTCTCACTCTTTTCATTAATGTTTGATTCTGACATTTAGCAACTCTATTCAATTCCGGTGAATAAAGGACTACATTTTCTATTTGTACCCCATTTTCTCCACAGAATTTTACTAATTTTTGGTTTGTATATTCTTTCGCATTATCAAACCTAATTTGACTAATTGGAGTTTCAGGGAATTTATTTTTCATAGATAAGAAAATATTTTTAAATTCATTAAATACTTGGCTTTTGTTGAATATGGGGATCACAAAAGTATACTTACTATAATTATCAATGAACGTTAATATATATTTTTGATTTGCTATGGTAGGGGTGAATGGCCCCAAGATATCAGAGGAAATTATTTCAAATCTCCTTTATCGTTTATATCTACTATTACTGTGACCTAGATGTTGACTGTTTGCAATTTTGCAAATTTCACAATTCAAAAAGTCGTTGTCTTTGAAATTTAATGTTTTTGGAATACCTAATGTTACTTTATGTAAATATCGAATGTATTTTCCATTAAAATGGCCGAATCTTCTATACCAGTATTATTTTTAATTATTTCCTGTGATTGGTATACGTTTTGATTTTGATTAATATTATTTTCTAATGCAGTGTTCTGTTCATTATTTATGTTATTTTCATTTTGTGAGCATGATAGCAAATTATATTATACGTCAGCGTATTATTCTCACATTATAATTGTTGTGGTAACACTGACTCGATACTTTTTGTAATCTGTGATTTTTATATTTGTAACACAACAGTGATATTATATTTTTGTGAACCTCTTGTCGCTCATAAAATGTTGATGAATTAACATCTCCTCCATCTTAAATGGTAAATACATTTTCGTGAAATGAATATTTTGTGCTCTTATTTATGTGTTTGTAAAGTGTGTGTCTAGTCTTCGTCTAATGTCTTCGTTCAGTTAAAGTTATTTATCAATATTTATTGTAAATCGGTCCGTTGATACTTCAAATTTCTTCACACATTCAATATTTCTATATTATTATTATTATTATGATTATTATTAATTTCTATGTTTGGTTCTTTCTCTTCTTCTATTTCTAGTTCTACTGAAAAGGAATCCCATTCATCATCGTTTGAGTTTTGAGTTACAGGCATACATTTTTATAGTAAATCAATATATTCATAATTAACTTGAAAAACACCATCAATTTTGTGTTAAGTGAATAAAATATCTCCTATTTCAATAAAACATGTCTGTATTTTATCCCTTCCTTGGTCCATATGTAATATCTCTGATTCTGTCACTTTTATCCCTGAGATAATGTCTAATGAGAGGTCGAGTACATAATGGACTTCCAATAGTTCAATGGCTGTTTGGATTTTGTTGTCATTTTCTATTAAAATTCTCAAATTTCCCATATGTGTAGCATACAAATATGTATTTTTTAGTACACATTGCAATTTTACTGGTATTTTAAATTTTCTAATTTCGATGTTAGGTGGACTTCCACCCCCCTCCCCAATTGAGTAAAATTTTTTTATTTAATGGTTTGTAATTCTTATTTTTTGAATTTTCTTTTATTAATTTATTTAATAACCAGTCTTCATAATTTTTATATTTTTTGACTATGTATGAGAGTTTTATTGGTCTTTCATCTTCTTTTTTTTTTTGTTAGTATTATTATTATTATTTTTTTCTGGTTTTTCTTTTAATTGTCCCTGTTGATTATCATTTTTTTGGGGTGATTAATTATTATTATTATGTCCATTTCTACTATAATTATTTTGGGAAGGTTGGTTATTATTTTCATTCCTTGGGTTAGTACCTTTATAATTTCTATAATTATTATTATTATTTCCATTATTGTTATTATTATTATTATTATTATTATTATTATTATTATTATTATTATTATTATTATTATTATTATTATTATTATTATTATTATTATTATGTCTATAATTATTATTTTTGTGCCATCTATTATCTCTATTATTATTATTATTATTATTATTATTATGATTTCCGTTATTATTATTTCTATTTTTGTTCCCATTATTTATAAAAATTTTTATTTGACGATTGATATTGTAATTAATTTGCTTATCTCTCATCTTTTGGTCACCATCCTCCCTTAAAATTTGTTTGAATATTTCTAAATTATTTTTATTATCAGGTAAATTTTTGAATTGCATTTTTGCAATTTTTTGCTCATAACCAAAGGCTAATTGGAGATTTTCCAATTCTTCTTCCTCAGTTACTTCTTTTCCTGCATCTCAAACTTTTTGGACTAAACTATCCCATTTGACTAAAAATCCTCTTATACTTCTCCCAGGTGTGAACCAAAAGGCAGTCTATTTTGATTTAGCCATATTGGCAACAATTTTTGTTTTAGATCCATATATAATGTTCAATTTTTCAAAGATTTGATCTACAGTTTTACACTCTCTTATTTCTTTCGAGACATTGTAAGTCATGGCTTTTGCACATTCTTGTTTTTTAAAGTATGCTTTGGCTGAATTTGAAGTTGGTCTATATTGCAGATTATCCATATTATCAACGTATAATTTTAATTCAGGGTGAAGGCCAAAAACATCCCAGTATCCTGAACCCTTAATTAAAGCTACAATCATACGTTTCTAGTCTAAGTAATATTGTCCATCAAATATTTTCCCAGTTGGACCTTGTATGAGACGTATGATTTCATCAACTGGCATGACATAATGTACTTGTGGATGTGTACTTCCTTAACTGTCACTTTCTTGAGGGGATGGGGTAGTAGTTCTATCTCTTGCAGTATTCATACTTTCTGTAGTACTTGGTAAATGGCTTAGTTCCAGTAAATCAATTTTGGATTAATTAAAAAATTATTTTTTTTTTAATTTTTAATTGAAAAATTTTAAATTATTTTTTCAAAAAAAATTATTTTACTTTCAAAATCTAATTAAATTTTTATTTTAATTTAATTCGTATTCCCTTATGGAAATAAATTCGTATTTCAAATTTTATATATTATATATACAAGATAAAAGAAAATATTTTTCAAAATTAAATTTAAAGTAAGCTAGTTTTATTTTGAATTCTTGAATATCTTAACTACAAAGGATCTATAGAAATTTTTATGAATGGTATCAATATATTATTTTATTGTATGAAGTTTCAAGTTTATGCTAGAATATTGTTAACAAAAGAAATTCTGGATATGAAGATTCACATCCAAACTTGTTTAATTGAACAAAGGATTTCTTCTATTCTTCCAAGG
Organism: Ericerus pela; assembly: GCA_011428145.1. NCBI lineage: Eukaryota > Metazoa > Arthropoda > Insecta > Hemiptera > Coccidae > Ericerus > Ericerus pela. The sequence goes on along the minus strand of WOFM01000578.1, from coordinate 303,078 downwards.
ATTTTGTTAAATCATGAATTTTTTGATCCTAGCATGAAAATATCTTATTTGTTAATATTATTTTCTTGATTTTTTTTGCTTGAATTTTTAAATTTTTGTATTTCTTAAAGTGGATTTTCTGGTACAAAGTTTTCTAAGAAAATTCTAAAAGATTCAACTGAATCCAAAGTTTGATTGCTAAAAAGATTTTTTGAAATTTCAAGGAAATTTGCTATTTCTATTCCTCTTTTTCTTTCTATTATCCCACTAATATCTACTGAAAAGGTTTCAAGATTTATTTCTCCTGAAATCGTTTTCCAAAATGGGAAATTAACTTTATTCTAATATTTGTGATTTCTTCTTTTTCAAAAGTATTTAATAATTTTTTATAATCTTTTTCTTTTATTTTTATTGTATCCTAACAATTTATTGAGCAATTAGCAAACTCTTTCCTAATCCTTACCTTTTGTAACCTTCTTTATTCGAACTTCCCAAAGCTTAATCCTTCCTGTGATAACCTCACTAGATTTTTACCAAAATAAAGAGGGTTTACTAATTTTAACAATTTGAAAAATGAGAAATTAAAAAAAATTTATAATTTTAGCATCGGTCCATGTCCCACAAAATTATCGAATATATTCCCTCGTATTTTGCTATTGTACAAGAAATATATATTTGGAAATTATCAAAAATTAAATTACCCGTTACTTGTGAAATTCCATCGAAAATTTTCTAATTCAAATTATGATTAATCAGTATTTTTCCATGCAAAAGTAAGCGGATTAAATTGAGATCGTCTTTGGAGATTCGTACTCTTGGATTCATACAGATGATTCAACGAGCAACAAAAGATTGAAGAATTTGTGAAGATAAACTGTAATGAATGACTCAGCAAATGGCAATGTTCGATATTCTCAGCAACTGATTTCGAAGTAGCAACAATTTTTGGTTTATTCAGCAAAATTTCATTTTGTGTTCTCCTTACAGTAACAGATGATCTTGGTGCAACATATTCTCGATTCCCACTGCAAAAATTTTGGTGCCAAAACCGACTAAACAAGTAGAAATTGACTGAAGAATTTGTGGAGATGAACTACGATGAACAATTTAGCAAATGGCGATGTTTGATGTTCACAAGAACTGATTTTGACGTAACATCAATTTCTGAATTGTTCAACGAAATTTCAACTTTGTGTTCTCCTTACAATAACAGAAGATCCAAGTCCGACGTATTTGTAACTTCCATGGGGAAAAATTTTGGTTTGATCCACCTTGCAGCAAAATGATGATCCAGTAATGTGGAAGATGAAATTATGGCGTCGAAATATTTGGCATCGAAATATTTGGCATCGAAATATTTGGCGCCAAACTGATTTAATTTTTTTAATAATCAATAATTTTCGATAAACTTCGAAAATATTCAAGCAATAAAAATTTACTGAGCTAACTGCTCATGAATAATTACAACACTTCGAAATAAATAACCTTTTTAACGAATAAAAATACTTATAGTTCATTTAACTTTGGATACTATAGTAAAAAATCACAAATTTAAACGATTGATGAAGTACCTATTTCTTCCTACTAACTTTGTTTGAGAATCGCAGTTCTGCATACCATGAAGTGAGGTTTACTTCCAAGGAAAGAAACAAATTAGTTTGAAATACTATAATGCATTAAATGGAAATGTAATTTACAAGTTTGAGGAAAATGAGCGATCTTCCTCCATAATGAGATTAAAGTTTGAGTGGGAAATGAGTTTCAGCGTTCTTGGGTGAACGAATGAAAAAAGTCGTGTTTGTTCGCACAACCTGAATATTGTTAGTATGCGCTATCGAGAGTAGTTGCGCTACATGTTAATGAGCGAGTGTAGGTGGAGTGCAGAATAACATTTTTCATGTTGATCTTATGAAAAGAAGGTACCCTGTTTTATATTATATCATTTACTTTAATAGGCTAAAGAATACCTAGAAAATTCTGGTAAACAATCAAATAGGTCGACCGGAATAAACAGGAATTTTCTGGTACGTTCGACGTACTTTCAATATTGAAGAAATGAGAATATTTCGGCATATAAATACGGACGGCTTTCGAGTTTGACGTTTTATACTGATTCAGTATTCGTAGTATTTTTGCCGTTAGTCGTTATTGCATGTGAGTTTGAATCGTTTAAAGTGAAGTGTCATTTCGTACTCGATAACTGCTAGTTAGTGTTCAAAAGCGTCTTCAATTTCTTGGCAAAGGTAAGTCTCCACCATGCTTCGTATAAGCTCAATTATTCGTTCTTCGTTTTGCCGGAACAAAGTAAGTTCGTTCTATTCCCATGATCGGATGACAGCCATCCCTTTTTACACAGTAATTGTTGAATTTTTTTTATAGATGTCTGTACTACCGTATGCGTTGAACGACTGGTGGTACGATGCCCGTGATCCTTTTAGTCGTCTGTACGATCAACACTTCGGTATGGGTGTGTTTGATGATGATATCATGCTGAATAGACCTTCGTGGGCACCTCTTACCGTTCCTTTGCGGTCTGGATACCTGCGGACGCTGAGACCGTTTGTGTTGGAAGACAGTGGTGTCTCGTCAGTCGAAAATGAGGAAGATAAAGTGAAGGTAACTATCCCATATCCGCCCTCAACATTGACAATTTGGCAAATAGAGATGTAATATGACGTATTATAAAGATGTTCTCGGAAGTTGCGTTTTATGAAGGCTTTTGTATAGGCTGACTTATTTCGGTATAAAAAGGTGGAATTTTCCCCGGTGGCAAATTACGACAGACATACATTCTGAGGGTAATCTCAAATTTGGCTGTCTAATTCGTAATGTCCCATGAAGTGCCTTGCTTTTGTGTGTTTTTCTTTTTCTGTTTGTCGCAAAATCGAAAAACCTCTTGCACGGGTCCTGATTCTCCTACTCAATGAGTTTCAAATTCGATTTTAATATCATAGCAACACCTATTATAATAAATTCATTCGTGTTTCGATTTTTGTGACCGTTTCTTAATTTTTCGTGTTGTAGATCAATCTAGACGTTCAGCAATTCAAACCCGAAGAAATTAGCGTTAAAATTGTGGACGATTATTTGGTCATCGAGGGAAACCACGAAGAAAAACAAGATCAGCACGGTTACGTATCGCGCCAATTCACACGTCGTTACAGATTGCCGGAAAATATCATAAAAGATGATATTTCCAGTTCGATTTCTTCAGATGGAGTCCTATCGATTGTTGCTCCGAAAAAACCGGAAGCCATAAGAAATCAAACTGAGAGGCAAATTCCGATCACTCGCACGAATACCTCAGCTATAAAACATAATAAGGGGAGTGAAAATGAGAGAAAAAAATAGAATCGTCGAATTCGGCATCGTTATTCGTAACAGCTTATTATTTTCCCTTTGAAATTCTATGTGGACTGATCAGGCGTGTAGAGCTGTTTTTATGGTACCCAAAAATTAAATATATTTCATTATTCGCGTTTCCTCTCTTCATTACCTAAACGGGGATAGGAGGGTACATATTGATCGCCCAACGTGTTGGAATTCCCGAAAAAAAAGAGTGAAAGTCGATAGTGAATGAAAGAAACGTTCGAGGAGAAGGTGAAGTTTTTTCAAGATTTTGTTTACTTTGAGAAATAACCTAAATGAACCTAAAAGGAAGACGGAAATTAATACCCTAATAGATAAGGTGGTATAGTGCAGATGAATGAGTATATTGGCGGAAGGTGATCATATTGGTGTGGTTGTTCTGTATGAGTCTTCAAGATTGAAACCAGAATACTGAATATTATTATAGGGTAAAAAAATTGATTTTCTTAATGTTTAATTAGGATTTATGTGTGTACAGTGCTAACAGCCTTTGTTTATGTGGTGTAGTGCAGTAAAGGGAAGCAAAGATGGTTGAAAACAGGCAAGTTAGGTTTCTAAGTTTCAGGAATTACGTGCGTGTGAAATGCCAACACCCTTTGTTTACTGTGATGTAGTGCAGTAAAGGGAAGAAAAGGTGGCTGAAAACAGGCAAGTTGGGTATAAGCTATATAAGGTAGATGGATAACTGTGCATTGATCTTTTGAGCATGAACTATGTAAAAAATTAATGGTAAAAAGCAAAGTCAAAAAAACCTTGTGTTCAGAATTATTCAGTAATAAATTTCCTCTTATCCAGCTTCTTAAATGATATAATATTATTATAAAAACTAAGTTCTGTGTTCTGTTTCATGTAGTTTTATTTTGCCATGGAGTTGACAATTATATTTGGAATTTCGTATGTGTTTGAGCCAAAGCGAATGATGTTGATGTTTTGCTTTTAATAAAGTTTAATCGATTGATATATTTGTTTGGTTTGTTTTCTGACAACCTCCAATTGCGCCTATTTGAAAAGATACCCTGCTTTCCCATGCACTAAACTAAGTCCATGACCGGGTAATTCAGCCTTACACCACCATAGAAAAATTACTTATGTCGTGGAAGTGATTCATATGTTAAATGAGATAGGTAAGATGAAAGTAAACGCGCCCAATTGAGAGAATAACAAAAATTAGCAAGTTTATGATTATTAGGATTGTTATTTCAGGGATGATTAGTATTAAGAAAATGAATATAATAATATTCTATTTATTGTTATTTTTTTGATAATGAATAGAAATATGTTTGTGATTGAAACTTTTTTTAAATGAAAATAAAATTTATTTTTCTAGTTATTTATAGAATTGTTTTTATTTATTTCTTCTTATCATATTATAGATTTTATTTTTTTTTATTTTGCATTTGAGTGTTTATTCTTTTGTTTTTGTTTCGGATTATTTATTTTTTTTAGTTCTTATTTTTATTGGTGTATATTTCACACGCGTGAGCCATTTTAGCATGCACCAAAGGGGATATTCGTATGGTTTGTATTAAACTGAGCCTCCTGGTATATAGGCATAATATACTATTGTTATATACAGTTGAAGACAAATTGTTGGTAAAAAGCAAAGTTGGAAGGACTTTTATACCCCCAATTTTGCCTGTTTATGAGACATTATGCCCTCTCATTGTCATTACTATATTCGTTCATATATATAGGTATGTATTGTCAAATACCAATACCTATAGTACAATGTTACACCATATCTTAGGTATGTATGGATTGCTTAACTTGAACTGATAACATAGCAATGACAACATCCTAAGTGTGGGGAAAGGAATGTCCAGGGTAGAGTAGGTGCTTGCAATACTTTTTTTGTATTCAATCATAGATCGAGTGTGCAGAAGTGTGATATAAATGGGTATACTTATGTTTGTAAAATACCAACAGCTTTTGTTTACTTTGGTGCAGTGTGGTGAGGGAAAGTGAAAGTGGCTGAAAACAGGCAAGTTAGGTATCTAAATTATATATAGGGGTAGATACTGTGATACAAATTTTTTCTCCCTCCAACCAATTGCATCATCTATACTTGTCTTGATTATGACGTCAGACAATTCAGAGTGACCAGAAGATAATATTGGTTATTAACTACTGGTACCATATTTTGTTTACAATAAACTAAATGATATTCCCCAGGGTCAGTCAAATCACATGGAAAACTAAACTAGAATTAAATCATTGGTACCTAACCATCAGAACCGTGGGCAGCATTTTATGGAATCAAAATAGGCCTAGTAATTTTCATATTTTTCGAACATTTTGAACTTTGGCTATAATTGTCTGATATTAAGTAAGTGTGATAGTAGTTATGGTTAAGGTTTTCAAAAATAGATGTCATTTGACTAAATTGAGTAATTTAATAATCACTAAAATTATTCATAAGCATCTGGCTTATATGAGGTGGCCAACACCATTGCATTATTTTATTGTATGTCACTCCTGATATGACTTGATTGATAAAATTTAAAAATGAAAAAGAGCAAATTAATGATAAATTCTTGTAGTTTTAAGCAAATTGAACTGTTTTTCTAATAAAGAAAGTACACATTTTAATAAGAATAGGCACTGATAGGTAGCTATCATCTTCTATCTATCTATATATTATATATAAGAGAATGTATGTCTGTTTGTCTTTTATGCATTACTACACCATTCATCCGATGGCCATGTAACTTTTGGAAGTTGTTGAGTATAATCCGGAGAAATTTTCTGGCATAATATGAAAAGAAAATTTCAAAAAGTTGCCTAAAAAATTCCCAAAATATGTATTTCATTCAATATCGATATATCGAAAAACAATATTGTATTGATCTGGTGAAGAACATCAATACATGGTGAAAAATATCGATGTTTGTTGTATACCTATGTGATAACAGTGACTGTGAGTTTGCTTCTAATTACAGAGTGTTGTTATTTCTACCAGCTTGGGTGAGGAGTTGCTCGGATCTGTACTAAATATGAACGAGATTGCTCGTACTCCCTGGGTGTTCCTTTATTTTTCGATGTTATCATTATAGTGAGGAAAAATATATGAAAATTTAGCAAAGCTGAAACTAGAAAATAAAAAGTCGGCTTTTCATTTCTTTTTTAATATTAATACTTTATAATATTCCCAATGTTTTCATACAAAGATTTCATTTTTGACTTGAAGAAAAATTGTATCAGTTTTAATGAAGATGAGAAAAATACGGTATTAAATGTGTTATTGAAAGTGAAGAAAGTTTTGAAAAATTTTCACAAAAGCTGGAAGAAGCCGGTATTTCATTTTCAATCCATTTATCAAATACCTACTAAAAGTAAGTCAATGAATTCTGAAAAGGTATCTTCCTTCGACCATTCATACTATAGACACGCCCTAAGGAAGCATAGTTGAAGGAAGCAAACACCTAAACAATAGAAACCAGTTGGGTGATGTGAGTTGTTGGCAGAAAAACAAAATGTGTATGATTAAATTCATTTTTTTTTACCCTTCTAACTACATTTTTGAATTTTTTTTTCTAGAAAGAAATTAAAGAGGATGCAAATAAATATACAATGGAACATTTATCTGTTTTTCATTTTCACAAACTTAAGAGAAATATGTAATTTTGGATATGAATCCCAACTAAATTCCATACAGTCTGAGTTATCAAATGTAATTACAAGACAACCGTTATTCACAGAGAACTGAAAATTTTCAAGATATATTTTTGTATGTTTGTTGTCGATTCTGTGAAAATTTCAGATCAATCGTACGTTTCAAAGTCGAGATATTACTGAAATTACAAAAATCCCCAACTAGATTGAATCCTTATCACATGAGTCACTCAATCTGAACAGAATTTCAGGGATATCTTGTAAGTAAAATGTAAAATTTCAGCCAAATTTTCTCAGAATCTTGATAACTAACATACATCAATATGTCTCGGCAAAATTTCAGCTTGATTTTCCATTTGCTTTTTGAAGTATCACTGAAATTCTGTTCAAATTGAGTAATTTGTGTGATAATGATTCAATCTAGTTGGGGATTTGTATAATTTCAGTAATATCTCGACTTTGAAACGGACAATTGAGCTGAAATTCTCACAGAATCTTCAACAAATATACTAAAATATGTCTTGAAAATTTCAGCTTTCTGCAAACAACAGTTGTCTTGTAATTACGTTCGATTCCAAGCCTGAACCTATCTAAAGTTCACCTCCCATTTCCACCCAAAATTTAAAGGAAATTGCCAAAGACCTAATGAATTTACTTTATTTAATTCCTGAAAATGCTGATTAAAAAGAACTTCAAATGTTAAATAATTTGATAAACGAGTGCAAAAATTCAGCTCAAAGATTGGTTGTTTGCTCAGAGGAGAATTTAAATTTAATTCCGAATGAAATGATTTTTTCTGAGTTGCCAAAATGTAAAAAAAGAAAAATTACCTAAAATTGTAATTAGATTTCATTAATTGTTACATTTTTGTTTGATTTCAATTGTTACGTTTTCATTTGATTTTACTTGTGATATTATAGCTAATAAATGTTTTATAGAACCAAATACCCTCAGATTAGGAATTTTTTTAGAAAAGCCTAACTCTAAAACATGCAGTCCAATTAAAATGAATGGCTTACATTTTGAGTAAGATGAAACACTTCTATAAGAAATAACAGTTGATCATGACATTAGAAATCTTTGAAAGTGGATTAAATACTCGCAGGGAGAAAAGAAAACAAATGAACATAGAAACAACAAGATTTAAGTTATGGCAAATGTACAAAAATTGTATCACTGAGATTGAAACTTTGAATTGTTAAAATTCACATATGAAAAAACATAGCTCAGTGCATTTCATATTAGAAATGGTGAATGAATAGTCAAAAAGCACACGGTGCTCTGCCAAAATGTAATGGGTATTCAAGTACGATGTATTCACACGATGCAATGTTCATTCATTACTCTGCCACACTATGCATCCAGTTTTGGCATCAAAAATATTCAATTGTTTACTGTAATGAAAAATATGTTATACGCTGTATTCTTCATTGATCAATGTACATTTTTGAAGTGGTAATAAGGCTTTTCCATCATTTCTGATTAAGATTAAGAGAAGAAGCAAACTGTGATTGTAAAAATGATTAGAAGATTAATCCATGAATCTACTGCATGAAAAAGACCCCAATGAAATCTTTACAATTACTTTAATGAAGAAATCTTCCATTCCCTTAATGTAGAAAACATTTTGAATCAAAGTACTTATTCCTGAAACCACTGAGAATTTCACTAGCTCTCAAAGTGATTTTGATTCCTCCGACAGATTACTCAAAAAACGTCGGATCAAATACAGCGAAATTTGAAAAATTGAATATAACAACGTTGTGAACTGTGAAATAAATTCGACATTACATTAATAATCTACAAAATAAATTAGGTGACCTACTTAATTTTTTAGTAAATGTTAGCTGAAAAGTGAAAACTTCTCAGTCTCAATTAACTCTAATGATAAAAAATCTGATAACTGCGACTTGTATTTCTATACCACTTTGCATGATTCACTGAATCTTTTGAAAACAAACACCTCACCCAAGCTGGTAGCAATAACTACACCCCTAATTCCGTTGCATAGGATATAGTAATATTTTAATTGAATATTTAACAGACAACTAAAGGATTTCGAGGTGAGGTTTTTCAAGTTTCAGCATTTGTTAAGCTCATTGAAATGCTCACGAATATTTAAATTTACTATTATAATTTTATTATTTTGTAAGGTGTCATTAATAAGTTTCATTTTCCATTGGACCGAGAATTCATCTACGAATTCTCTTCGATTCGTCACCCTCCGTTAAATTAATTAGGATTCAGCACAGAGTACATACATAAAATTCTTAGACGTCCGAATCTTCCTGAACAGGCCAGAATGCTGTTTTCACATAATCATACTTCTTATTGTGCTAAGAAGTTGAAGTTTGTCATGAGGGTACTTGACTATTGATTCCAGACACAGTTTTTTATCCTGTTTAAGTGAAATGGATCCAAGATATGAGCCAAAACCACTCTTTTCTTGGGAGAAAAAAATGTACCTAAAAATATTAGAAAACATTATCTTAAATTACACGTTAAAGACAAATTATAGAGCTTCGTAAATCGTAATTCTTTGGCCTCCAAAGTGCGCTAAATTTTATCATACTATCCTTGATTATAATGGTGACTTTTGTTTCGATTCAGCATATAACTGTGAACAAAGTTACAACAGATAAAATCACTAGTCTAGTATATTAGTATAATGTACCTACTTTGTAAAAGAAGCTACATAACTTTTCATTGGTGGGAGACTGGGGGTGGGAGTCTGAGATTGAAATTACTAGAGAGAATGGCAGAGCCCCAAAATTTCATTTTCAAAATACTTGACTCCAGCAAAAAATTCTATAGTCTCCAAATGAGATTTTTTTTTCACGTTTACTTTTTCTTGATTCATTGTGCAGTACCTATATTCGTAGAACAAAATAACAACTACACCAAATCGTGCCTCTCATTTTCAGATTTCAACATTTGGAGGTATGAAATCAAGTGTGATGATTTGGATATTCTATTGAAATTTTTTTCTGAATATTGCACCCACTCCTCAAAGAGTTATAGAAGGATCAGAAATTTTAAAGTGAGCTCTACTTGTATCTTTATATGTTTGATGCTCAGCCTTTCGATCGAAAGTTTCTTAGTTCAAGGTTTGCTAGCCCCACTTTCTTAAAAGTCCATTTCCCCGGCCCCCCCCCATTTCAAATTTTGACCTGAAAATTTTTGGCCTAATTGTGCTCAGTTTGTGCTAATGTGTGCCATCAATTTTAGAATTTGTGCTCACCCTCTTCCTTAGATATAAACAAAAGAGTCTGGGTGGGGCTGGAGAAATGCTAGCCCCACCCATTTCGAATTTTGACTCTAAACTTTGTATGCTAATTGTGCTTCATTTGTGCTAATTTGTGCCATTAATTTTAGAATTTGTGCTCATTTATTTTCAAATATAGGGGCCTCAGAAATTTATGTCAGCCCCCCCACCATTTGGAATTTTGAGTTGAAACTTTGCATGCTAATTGTGCTTAATTTGTGCTAATTTGTGCTGCAAATTAAAAATTTTATACTCATTCCCTTTCAAAAATATTTATGGTTTTATGTCTCCCCTCAGCCCCCCATTTTGAATTTTGACACAAAATTTTTCATACCAACTGGATTCAAATAGTGCTAAATTTTGCTACCAATTTTGGAATTTGTTATCACCCCCTTCTTAATATATAAAAAAAAGTTTGTGGGTGGGGCTGGGGAAATGCTAGCCCCACCCATTTTGAATTTTGACTGAAAACTTGGCATACTAATTGTGCTCAATTTGTGCCAATTTGTGCCAACCATTTTAAAATTTGTGCTCACTTCCCAACTTAGATAGAGAGGATGAAAGATTTCCCCTCAGCCTCACCCCTTTTTGAATTTTTATACAAAACTTTGCCCACTACTCTTTTTTGATTTGTGCTTAATTGTGCCAACAAGCTTATAATTCCTGTACATTCAAATCTTTAGTTATTTGCAAAACAAATTTGGGTGGGGCTGGGAAAATGCAGCCCCACCCATTTCAAATTTTGACTTGAAATTTGGCAAACTGATTGTGCTCAATTTGTGCTGATTTGTGCCAACAATTTTATAATTTGTGCTCAATTATTAACTGAAATAAGGGGTGAGGAAGGTTTTGTCTTAGCCCCCCTCCTTTTGGAATTTTGAACTGAAACTTTTCCCATTATTTTATCTTAAATTGTGCTTACTTGTGCCAACTTTCTTTTTTGAATTTTTAAAGTTGCAATTTCAACCAACTAATAACAATCACCCATTTCTGCTGTAGCCTAAATAATAGTCATTTATAACAAAATTTTCAGTAGGGTCAAGAAAATTCAAGCCTTCCATTTTAAATAGGAGTTAAATTTTATTACAATTTTTATGACAGTTTGTACCTAATTTTTACCTTGGTATTTTGAGGGAACTATACTTAACCCATACTTAGCAGTATGTCAGATTTTCTTAATTTTGTATTTTCTGGGTGTTGCTAAAAAACTTTGTAAGTACATGTAAATTTTTCCATTGATCATTCTCTATTGACAGTTTTTTCCATTTAAGTTGCCAAATTAAAAATATTATCATAAAAATCTTCTATGTGAATTGAATAGAAAGAAAAAAACAAATTTTTATGGTCATATGTGTATAAATTATTAAGTAGGTATTTATGCTAATTTTGGTTTTATATACTTAATAATTTAGAAAATACATTTGGTGATGTATCACACAATAAAATGTAAAAACTCAATATTGGCCCCTTTAGGGGCCCATTTGAGGATGAAGAATAGGTCCAATTGAGAAAAGAACAGCAAATTTGGTCTGGGCGCCTCAAAAAACATATTTGGTGATGTATCACACAATAAAAAGTGGAAACTACAGATTAACCCCCTTTTGGGGCTCATTTGGGGATGAAGAATGGGTCAAATGGAGAAATGAACACGAAATTTGGACTTGGCGCCTCAAAAACCATATTTGGTGATGTATCACACAATAAAAGGTAAAAACTCAAAATTAACCCCTTTTTGGGGCCCATTTGGCGATGAAGATTGGGTGAAATTGAGAAATCAACGTAAAATTTGGATTCGGCGCCTCAAAAACCATATTTGGTGATGTATCACACAATAAAAGTGAAAACTCAAAATTGGCCCCCTTTTAGGGCCCATTGAAGGATGAAGAATGGGTCAAGTGGAGAAATGAACACCAAATTCTGACTCGGCGCCTCAAAAATCATATTTGGTGATGTATCACACAATAAAAGGTAAAAACTCAAAATTAACCCCTTTTTGGGGCCCATTTGGCGATGAAGAATGGGTCAAATTGAGAAATCAACATAAAATTTGGATTTGGCGCCTCAGAAACCTAAAAAAAGCTCACCTCGATATCCTTTAGCTATCAGTTAATATTGAATTAAAATATTACTATATCCTATGCATAATGCAACAGAATTAGAAGCAAACTCATTGTCACTGTTATCGCATAGGTATACAACAAACATCGATATGTTTTGCGATGTATTGATGTTCTTCACCAGATCGATGCAATATTTTCTTTCGATATATCGATATTGAATAAAATACATATTTTGGGAAATTTTTTGACACCTGTTTGAAATTTTCTTTTCATATTATGCCAGAAACCTTCGCTGGAGTATACTCAACAACTTCCAAAAGTTTCATGGCCATCAGATGAATGGTGTAGTAATGTATAAAAGACAAACAGACATACATTCTCTTTTATATATATAAATTAATGGTGTAGTAATGCATAAAAGACAAACAGACATACATTCTCTTTTATATATATAGATAACACTGGCCAAAATAATCTTAAAAATTCTCCATAGATAACCCAAAAATATTTTTCAAAATTTGGGAATTTTTTTCATCAAAAAAGTCAGATTATGGAATAACGCATCGTGATTAGATCACCCAAAAGTGTCTAGGATATGGTATTTCTTGTAGTTATATAAATATTTCAGATAACACCATTCTGTCAGTACTATATTAGCCTTCCTTAGAGATGCATGTCTTAATATTCCTCTAGTAAAATTATCGAGTTTTGACATTTTACTGTGTGATACATTAGAAAATAAGTTTTTTGAGGCCTCGAGTCCAAATTTGGTGATCATTTCTCAATTTGACCCATTCTTCATCCCCAAATGTGCCCCAAAAGGGGGCCAATTTTGAGTTTTCATATTTTATTGTGTGATACATCACCAAATATGGTTTTTGAGGCGCCGAATCCAAATTTTATGTTGATTTCTCAATTTCACCCAATCTTCATTGCCAAATGGGCCCCAAAAAGGGGTTAATTTTGAGTTTTCACCTTTTATTGTGTGATACATCACCAAATATGGTTTTTGAGGCGCCAAGTCCAAATTTTGTGTTCATTTCTCCATTTGACCCATTCTTCATCCCCAAATGGGCCCCAAAAGGTGGTTAATCTGTAGTTTCCACTTTTTATTGTGTGATACATCACCAAATATGTTTTTTGAGGCGCCCAGACCAAATTTGCTGTTCTTTTCTCAATTGGACCTATTCTTCATCCTCAAATGGGCCCCTAAAGGGGCCAATATTGAGTTTTTATATTTTATTGTGTGATACATCACCAAATGTATTTTCTAAATTATTAAGTATATAAAACCAAAATTAGCATAAATACCTACTTAATAATTTATACACATATGACCATAAAAATTTGTTTTTTTCTTTCTATTCAATTCACATAGAAGATTTTTATGATAATTGTAACGGCCAAAAGAGGTGGTTTAGTACCAGAAACTAACCTCTTTTGGGGCGATTACACTTCCTTCGAAATACAATAATATTCACAGGAATATTACAGTATTCGAGAATTATTTTAATTAATTGAATTTACTATCCGCGACTATTGTGGACCTTAACTTATATGAGAGACTTTAGTTAAATTAAAAACACAATAATTTTTATGACTTTTACTTTTAAAACACAATATTAAAATTACAAGTATTCGTTCACAGCCAAAGACTGGAAGAATATTGTTGGTACAGTTTAAGACTGACCAGTTATTTACAATACGATAGAATACATTACAATACGATACAATACAATACAATTAATTTACTGAAAACCAGAGTTTATATACCTGTCAAGGTATATGGTTTTCTATGGTATTGTGAATGAAGTAGGGATTTGCTGATTTAGGTATTTAATTATTTCGAGAATATTCGAATACCAGAATGTTCAGGTGTTCGAATATTCTGTTAAAAAACGTGTAGTGGTCGTTGGCAGGAAGTAACGGTACTTTCGCCAGTTGACAGTACATGTTAGTGAAAGAATTTGCTTAGTATGAAAAACGTATTTTTCTGTGAATGAAATATGTACGTCTATATTAAAATATGACGAACATATTCGTTACAATAATATTTTTAATTTGGCAACTTAAATGGAAAAAACTGTCAATAGAGAATGATCAATGGAAAAATTTACATGTACTTACAAAGTTTTTTAGCAACACCTAGAAAATACAAAATTAAGAAAATCTGACATACTGCTAAGTATGGGTTAAGTATAGTTCCCTCAAAATACCAAGGTAAAAATTAGGTACAAACTGTCATAAAAATTGTAATAAAATTTAACTCCTATTTAAAATGGAAGGCTCGAATTTTCTTGACCCTACTGAAAATTTTGTTATAAATGACTATTATTTATGCTACAGCAGAAATGGGTGATTGTTATTAGTTGGTTGAAATTGCAACTTTAAAATTTCAAAAAAGAAAGTTGGCACAAGTAAGCACAATTTAAGATAAAATAATGGGAAAAGTTTCAGCTCAAAATTCCAAAAGGGGGGGGGCTAAGACAAAACCTTCCTCACCCCTTATTTCAGTTAATAATTGAGCACAAATTATAAAATTGTTGGCACAAATCAGCACAAATTGAGCACAATCAGTTTGCCAAATTTCAAGTCAAAATTTGAAATGGGTGGGGCTGCATTTCCCCAGCCCCACCCAAATTTGTTTTCCAAATAACTAAAGATTTGAATGTACAGGAATTATAAGCTTGTTGGCACAATTAAGCACAAATCAAAAAAGAGTAGTGGGCAAAGTTTTGTATAAAAATTCAAAAAGGGGGGGGCTGAGGGGAAATCTTTCATCCTCCCTATCTGAGTTGGGAAGTGAGCACAAATTTTAAAATGGTTGGCACAAATTGGCACAAATTGAGCCCAATTAGTATGCCAAGTTTTCAGTCAAAATTCAAAATGGGTGGGGCTAGCATTTCGCCAGCCCCACCCACAAACTTTTTTTTATATATTAAAAAGGGGGTGATAACAAATTCCAAAATTGGTAGCAAAATTTAGCACTATTTAAATCCAGTTGGTATGAAAAATTTTGGGTCAAAATTCAAAATGGGGGGGGGGCTGAGGGGAGACATAAAACCACAAATATTTTTGAAAGGGAATGAGTATAAAATTTTTAATTTGCAGCACAAATTAGCACAAATTAAGCACAATTAGCATGCAAAGTTTCAACTCAAAATTCCAAATGGTGGGGGGGCTGACATAAATTTCTGAGGCCCCTATATTTGAAAATAAATGAGCACAAATTCTAAAATTAACGGCACAAATTAGCACAAATGAAGCACAATTAGCATACAAAGTTTAGAGTCAAAATTCGAAATGGGTGGGGCTAGCATTTCACCAGCCCTACCCAGACTCTTTTGTTTATATCTAAGGAAGGGGGTGAGCACAAATTCTAAAATTGATGGCACACATTAGCACAAACTGAGCACAATTAGGCCAAAAATTTTCAGGTCAAAATTTGAAATGGGGGGGCCCGAAGAAATGGACCTCTTTCTTAAGCCACTATGGCGGTGTATTCAGTTAAGTTAAGTTAGTGCTTTTTCATAGGATTGGAAAATACTTTCTATAGAAGGAGAACATAGGTTGTCAAATTTCAGTTTCCAATTGCACCCTTCCCCTCACATCAATATCAAAATGATCTCCTGACAATTGAGTAAAATGGCTACATTGCCAGAGACCAACAAAAGAAAAACAACAAAATAACATGATGAATTTGCTCCCGACGGTTGATTATGGAAACCATTAGTAACGATGCGAATAAACCTGAAGCAGAATTATGTGGGGCACTGGGTCGAGGGTCAGAGGGTAAACACACAACCGAATGGAGTCACTTGGCAAACCCATGTTATATAGTTATAGGTACATTTGGAGGAATACTTATAGGTGACCTTTGGAACGGTTTCCTATTTATTTAAGTATGACTGCTTTTCTGGATGAGAATGAGCTTTCTATGAAGGTTATTAACCTGTGATTAATAATGCTGTGCTAACCCCGTCGGATTTTTTCTCGATTTTTCTTTAATGTTTAAAATTAGAAGAAAATAAAGAAGAAATTGTGGACAAAGTGTAGGAAGCTATATAAGAAAAAAAATTAATGGGCTGTCATCATACTACGGATGGTAATGATGATGCTCCGTAAAAATGCCAGCTATTAGCTGATTTGAGAGTTGACTATTTCTTAAAATTTACATGAACTGAATTTGAAAAACATATTTAATATCAAAGGCCGAAATCAAGTTGATGCTATTTTTAGTAGCGTAGGGTCGGTGAAGACAAGGTAGACATTATCAACCCATGTAGATTTTATACTTACAGCTAAAGACAAAAAAAGAAAAGAAAAATGAAATAATTAAAAAAAAAAAAACAATGAAAAAGAAACAGCAGGGATTTTCTACGCCATAATAACTTTTTAATATTAACTCCCAAAGGTGTACTCCTATTGAAATCTACCTGATCTACCAGTAGTAAAATCTTGTAAGCAGACATTTTTAAAACTGTTTCTGACAAAATCAACTTCATAGGTAAAAAATCCAGTGTGCGCATGTTTTTTTTATAACAGCTTATACAGGCTAGGGTAGACATTTTTAAAATTGTTTCCATGTAGTTAAGAGCTCGGGGTGCATGTGAAGAATTGTTTGTTTTCTTTAAGTTGTATAATATTATATAGATTTACCAAACCTTATAAAAAAACTTAATTGTCTTCCTAACCAAACTTTTCATGCTGCACTACTGACTATTTCTGAAGAAAATTAATTTCTTTGCAGTTTTTAGTTCACATCTATGTCATATTTTAAGGGATACATGGTTGAGTATCTGTACAACTCTTTGTTATTGAAGCTCATTTGATGTGAGAACACACAACACATTTTCATAAATTGAGAAGTCATGCACAAATTACTATAGGTACTGAGGCGTCCCAAATCAATCGCCTTATTTCATGAGGCATTTGAAATTGATTTTCTCATAAAGTCAACCTTTAATGTATGATGGTGTTTAAATGCTAATGACGTCACAATGTCCTAGACCGAGGGCATCATACAGTTGAAACACTAAATTGTGGAGTCTTGACAGTATGACTTCAAGATATTTTATTTTTTGACTTTGTTGATATCCTACGGCTGAATTCTTCTTGACTTGAATTAAACTTCTTTGGACGCGATGGAACACAGCTTACACTGTCTTCATATCTCAGCAAATTAATATGACAAATCAGCAATAAGCTAGGGGTGTGGACAGAAGAGCCTAACAAAGTTTCAACCCATAAGAGGTTTGGAACTTACAAAAAAGAACAGCAGAATTATTTTGTTAAAGACTATAATCACAAAAGAATTACAATATCGACAATGCGGATAAAGCAAAATATACAGCAAAAAAAAATAAAATATTAAAAAAAAAGCTCGCAGGCAAGTAGGGGAAAACATCAGAAAGTTCTTTTGTCTTCACTTAATTGTTTGTATTCATAAGTGATGGTTGTTATGATGTAAAAGACTCCTATCATGAAACTTTAGGCTTCCGAACTTTTGGTGTATGAGAGTGAGGTGAGGAAATCACAAACATAGATGAAGTCAAATCCTTTATGCGCAAAGGAAGGCTCTACATGGCCTTTAATTGACAGAGCAATGCAGTTATCTCGAACAAAGCTTGTCTTAAATTTGTCTTCAACACACCAAATTTCCCTCCTAACAGATGCCAGGAACTCCATCTGATTGTATTGTCGACTGAAACTTCATCTCGTAGGTGTTTTTAAAAGATTGCCTTGAAATGCAATATGAAAACTGACAATACTAGAAATGACTTGTGTCATCACTACTGATCCTTAATGACAAAAGAACATTCCTAATCTGTCTTTTGTCTTCAGTTGAGCCTATCCTGAATATGAACTACCATCCTAGTTTGTCTTCAAGGTAGATCAAGCTGAAGTGAATCTAAATCCACAGATGGTACACTTAATAATTGCCTACGTGAGGACTTTAACATAAGACTTGAGACTTGGACCTGCTACTATCCGCCTACACAAGAAAGACTGCATTGTAAAGACGAACCTAATACCGGGTATTGCCAGAACAAGAGTGAGTTAAAATAAAAATTTGTCTTTGCAAGTTAGTTCTTCTTGTCGGCAAGATTTCCCAACTTATTGTCTGCTTAATTGTCTTTAAACATGCAATGTCAATAATACATAAAAAGTAAGAGAAATTAATATATATGCAATTAATAAAATGAGAGATAGCAAATATACATGTCGACATAATAGGCAAAGCGCACGTGTATGAATGATAAAACATAATAAAATAAAATATAATATGACTGCAAACTGTAAGCAAAGCGTGGAGAAGCGAAAGATAAAGCAGATGAAGTTAACTGCATTCATGTCCGTCGATAGGTTTTTACTTTGTATAGAATTTGTGTTCATCTCTATTTATTCAATGGCGCCAGTCTGTCGGATCAAACCAAATTATTTGTTGAAAATTGTCGAATTATGAATGAAGACGATACTGAAATAAAATGTATTAAGACTGTCTGAAAAAGAATTGAATTTTATTACTGTCGTTATGTCTTCATTTGACTGCAAGTTTGATTTTGGACATTATATTGTCCAAGTTCGTATTTTACTTCTGAAAATATGTCCTCACATTGTGACGTCATTCTACTTCAAAATAATTTTTATTTTGGGTCCAAAAAACCTTGGACTTCTCAGTACCTAGGAATAACAAACTGATTTAACCTTGCCCTTAATTTGTATTTTATTGTCTTACCTCGATACCAGTCTGTAGTCTTAGTTGAGATGATACACATTTGATTTAAAAATAATAACAATAATAAAATCTAAATTCACGAATGCAATGAACAAATTGCGATACAAAAATTCATATGTTAGTTCAACAGTTATAAAATAAGGGCATACCAAACTAGCTATTTTGTTCCTTTTCTGTTTTTATGGTTTATAGGTCCCCTTGTTTCAAGAATATAGTTTCTGATTGCAAAAAAGTTACCAGTTCTGCAAAAAAATGCAAATTTATTTCAGTTTTTAATGTATTTTTAGATTAAAATTTATCATTTGTCATTGGAAGTATAGTGGAACATCAGATTGTCTTTTTAAATATTATTTTTGCAATAAATCGCTGCAAAATCACAATTTTAATATTTATGGAGACTACTCAGACCACTGAATAAGATATAGATATTTTGTGATAAATTTACATATCTTGGACTAATTTTTATTTAAATTGACTAAGGAACAAAATGGCTGCTTTTGTATGCTTGTATTTTATAGTCTCTAACGTTAGGAAACCATTGGCCTCTTCAGAGATATATATATATGTAAAAATAACACTCTTCTTTTTTGAATGACTACAATTTTGTATGTTACTCTCATTCTTTCATGAATTTGTAATGTTTATTTTTGTTTGACCCACATAAATAAATTGAAACTATTCGACTATCTAATATTTACCGTTCCGATCTTATTATCTTTAAGTTACGTCATTTCATGTATTATCGACTCGACCATCCTTTGTTAAATGACATCATTTTTGACCATACTGAACATGACTATTTTCCTTTTGTAACGAACGTCGATTTCATTTATTGAATTCATTCATTCATTCATTCGTCCGTTAATCGCCGTTTTAGAAAGACAGATAAAACCTAGTCGTATCTTCGTTCGTTTCTTTGTGTATAATAATCTTGAATTTTATAATTTCACTACCATAACTCTGCTTTTGATTACAAGTTCACAAAATTTTATTTACGGGCAAATTAGATTGAGTGGAATACCCGGAAATGAACTTACAAATTAGAAAATTCTTTTTAAAATCCGAAATTTCTTCTTTTTTCGCGATGGCTTTGACCAAAATACAATTGTTAATAATGGCTGAGGGTACCGATAAAACAACCACAGTGAATCTAAAAAACATACGATTGTTTGGAGATGGAATATGGTTTGCCTTTCCCAAAGAACTACAAAAGGCCACACTCCATAAAGAGCTTATGGCCTTGGGTCCTCCAAAGAGAGCTGCATCGGTCCTACGTTCAAGGGGACAATACAGGACAATCAATGTCTCCATCCCCCCTGATGTGGCCAAACTGTACCTCGACAGCGACAAGAACTTTGTATTCAAGGACTACCTGCTCCCAGAATTTTCACCCTCCAACCAAGCCAAACTGAAAGAGGACGCCAACCAACCCATGACTACCTCAAAGAAGGACAAGGATGAGTCAGTTACCAGCATCATGAAGCACTTTCTCATAGAAAAATTTTCACCCAAAAACAAAAACGTCATCTCTTGATGCAACGCCTTCGAAAGAGAGTCACAGCGGTTCAAGTTGGATGGTCAGAAACTAATCGAAGTCTTCAAGAGCTGATTAGAAACATCGATGGCAGATTTGTTCACCATCAACCAGAAGAAACTCGGACTAAACACTGCATGGTCCGACTGGAGAGCAGATCTGATAGCCACTTTCACAGACTCCTCCTGAAAACCAATATGGTATGCCTACAACTATAGATACATGAGCAGTTCGTATATAGAATTTGTTGTTAAAAAAGAAAAACTTTTGTTAGAATTAGACAGGAATTTGCCCGACCTTGTGATATTAGATTTAATTATTTTGGGACTTCCTATCCATATCCAAAATTCTTTTTAAAAAAATGTCGTCACATCTATTCGGATTTTGCATGACAAACTAAAAAAATTTGAGACGGAAGACAAAAATAATGACCAAAATAATAAAAATATAACCTTTTTAAATAAAAATAAAACTTCTAATACAAATAATTTTGAAATTATAAACAAAAAAAATAATAATAACCAACATGAGAGAAAATCTAGCGGTGCAGAAAAGAAACCTTGCACTAATTGTGAAAAAAGAGGCTTTTCTGAAAGGTACCACCCGGAGGCTCTTTGTTGGTTTAAAGATAAGCCAAATAATAAAAAAACAATTAATAAATTAGAAATTGAAAACTCCGTATCCGATGATGAAACAAAAAACTAAATCACCCCCCACTGATTAAAATAAATTTATGCCTTAACGATAGCATTTTTTGTAAAGGAATTTATGATTCGGGTTCGAATATTTCTATAATCAATAGAAACCTAATCAATTCTATGAAAGTTAAGGCTTTTAAATTCGTTAATAAATCTTTTCGGATGATCAGCGGGTATGGGAAAGTTTTAGGAATAGCCAAAATAAAGTTAAAAATTTTTTTACAAAATAAAAAAGATTATGTTTTCGTTCTTGATGAAAAGGAATTTAATTACAATTTTTTAATAGGTTTAGACCTAATTCGAGAATTTAGCCTTTGCCAAGACGAAAACTCAAAAATTTTTCAGAAACAAAAAGAGAATACCAAAAATTTTTTTAAGAAAAATTATAATTTAGAAAATTGTAACGTAAAAATTTCCAAGACAGAGTTAAATCTAGAACATTTAGACGATGAAAAGAAAAAGAAATTAAGAAAGGTCATTCAAGATTATGATTATGTTTTTGCAAAGAGTAAATACGACGTCGGTAAAGTCACAGACTATTGCGCTGTAATTAAGCTAACCGAACATAAATATGTCTCTCGCAAACCATATCAATGTAACATAATCAACCAAAAAGAGATAAAGAGCCAAATTTCAAAGCTTCTTGCAGCTGACATGATTGAGGAGTTGACCTCACCCTTCGCTGCTCCTGTGACTTCGGCGTACAAAAAAAACGCCGAAGGTGTGACAGTAAAAAATAGAATGTGCGTCGACTACTCAGCTTTAAATAAAATAATTGTTCCCGAGAGTCAACCATTTCCCCATATTGAGGATCTAATTGTGAAAGCTTGAGATTGTAAATGGTTTTCAGTTCTTGATATTAATAGTGCCTTCTGGTCCATACCCATAAGAAAAAAAGATAGATACAAGACAGCCTTCGTGACACAGACTGGACATTACAATTGGAAAAACATGCTTTTTGGATTAAAAACTAGCCCCGAAATTTTTCAAAGAATATTAAGAAACATATTAAAGAGAAAAGACCTAGATGATTTTTGCGTGAATTATATAGATGATATATTAATTTTTTCAAAAACATTCGAGGAACACATAGAACAATTAAAAAGACTTTTTACATCTATATATGAAGAAGGGTTCAGACTTAATCTAACCAAATGTGACCTCGCATACAATAAAGTAAAATATCTAGGTCATTACATTCAAAATAATGCGATTCACCCCATTTTCGATAATGTGTTACCGGTTCGGGACTTCCCAACCCCAAAAAATCAAAAAAATGTAAGACAATTCCTCGGTAAAGTAAATTTTTATCGTTCTTACATGCCAAATTCATCAATAATTTTAGCCCCTTTACACAATTTATTAAAGAAAAACACACCTTTCATATGGAACGATAAATGCGAGGAAAGTTTAAAAAAAATTAAAGATTTATTATGTTCCGAACCGTGCCTTGCAATATTTAATCCAAATAGGGAAACAATTGTACAAACCGATGCCAGTCTGGAAGGAATAGGTGCAATTTTG
This sequence comes from Ericerus pela, assembly GCA_011428145.1. Taxonomy (NCBI): domain Eukaryota; kingdom Metazoa; phylum Arthropoda; class Insecta; order Hemiptera; family Coccidae; genus Ericerus; species Ericerus pela. The sequence continues at coordinate 280,298 of WOFM01000578.1, read as the reverse complement.
AAACAGAAACAAGATGACGGCTCTTTCAAACCAACTGCTTTCTTTTCAAAAAAACTTAACGAGGCCCAGAAAAGAAAAAAAGCAGTTTTTCTAGAATGTTTGGCCATAAAAGAAGCCCTAATGTATTGGAGACATAGATTATTGGGACTGAAGTTCAAAGTTTATTCTGATCATAAATCCTTAGAAAATTTAAAAATTAACACAAAATTTGATGATGAACTTAGAGAATTAATGCTTCAATTGTCCCAATTCAATTTTGAAATAGAATATGTGCCGGGAGAAACAAATAATGAAGTGGATTGTTTGTCTCGCAATCCTGTTTTGGATCATTTTGAGGCCTCTTCCAAACTCAGAGTTGTCAATCTTATTGAAATAAAAGAAATAATAAAAGATCAAAAATCGGCACTTAATGATTTTAAAAAACTTGAAAATGATAATGTAATAATTAAAACTAACGTAATGTTCTCAAAACATAAAAAAGCAAAAGAAAAAATTATAATTTCGGACAATTTTGCCAAAGAAATAATAAAAAAAATCCATTTACAATTTGGACACATAGGGTCCACTCAAATTCGACTAACTTTATTTCCCCTTTTTTATAACGAAAATTTTAATAAATTAATAACAAATTTCTGCCAAAATTGCACTGTCTGTATCAAGAACAAAAGCCGAATACCTATGAAATTTGGACATCTTTCTCACCTTGGACCAGCTAAGGAACCTTTCGAATATATGTCCATAGACACAATAGGAGGTTTTGCTAAAAATAATTCAGAAGAAAGATATTGCCACTTATTAGTCGATCACTTTACTCGTTTTGCCTTTACATTGACCTCCAAAACTCAAAATTCTAAAGATTTTATAACTTTATTAGAAATAGCCCTCAAAAGAGGAAACAAAATCTCAAATCTACTAGCCGATCAATATAGAGGTCTGAACTCTAAAGAATTTAAAGATTTTACTAAACAAAATAATATTAATTTGATATTTACGGCAGTAGATTGTCCATCTTTCTATGGACTTAATGAGATACTTAATCAGACCTTAGTTAACAGGCTGAGATGTAAAGTAAACGAGAATATCAAAAATAAAAAGAAATCTTGGTCCCTTTTATTAAAAGAATGTGTAAAAGAATATAACGATACTATACACTCTGTCACTAAATACCCTCCAAATTACTTAATGAACAATGTAAAAATTAAAGTAATTTCCAAATTCGGAGATAACGTAACTGATTTAGCAAAAGACAGAGAAATCGCATTCAATAATTCATGTAAAAACCACAATATGAACAAGAAAAGATTTGACAAAAATAAAGTAAAAAGTAATTTCAAAGTAGGGGACCTCGTATTTGTTTTACATGGAAATCCTCTAAATAAAAATAAATTGGACTAAATCAGAACTGGACCTTATAGAATCGTAAAACAAATCTCTAGCTCAATTTTTCAGGATGACTCCGGCTATCAGAAGCAAGAATCGAATTTTTACCATGTTTCGAAGCTGTATCCGTCCGTTATTTGTTGATGTCTTTTGTTTACAGGGTGTGGAGATGTAAAAAGAACACTCTTCTTTTTTGAATGACTACAATTTCGTATGTTACTCTCGTTCTTTCATGAATTCGTAATGTTTATTTTTGTTTGACCCACATAAAGAAATTGACACTATTCGACTATCTAATATTTACCGTTCCGATCTTATTATCTTTAAGTTACGCCATTTCATGTATTATCGACTCGACCATCCTTTGTTAAATGACATCATTTTTGACCATACTCAACATGACTATTTTCCTTTTGTAACGAACGTCGATTTCATTTATCGAATTCATTCATTCATTCATTCGTCCGTTAATCGCCGTTTTAGAAAGACAGATAAAACCTAGTCGTATCTTCGTTCATTTCTTTGTGTATAATAATCTTGAATTTTCTAATTTCACTACCGTTTTTAATCGTGTCAATAAACTCTGCTTTTGATTACAAGTTCAAGAAACTTTATTTACATGCAAATTTGATCGAGTGGAATACCCGGAAACGAACTTACATATATATATATATATCTATGATGGAAACAACACAAAAATGGTTTCGGTTTCGCATCTATGGATAGTGTTGGTGGCACTACGCGTTTTGCTTTCTAAAAATCTGATTGGAAAAAAAAAATTGCTGCGTGCATTTGTTTATAAACACTGGCATACAAATTACTCCATTTTAGAGAATCTGATTATTTTGATGTAGGGTAATTTGTTGGACATGTGCTTGGTGTAGATATTAGACAGTCAATCCCCATGACTGTGTTTTATTTACCAATTATAATAACACGTTGTGGGGGGGACACAGAGCGAAGCTATTCTACTACTGTAGATTCGATTTCATTCTTCAATTGGTGCATTAATTTTTCAATAGCAGAATAGAACCTTCTGATGTTGACACCTGGGGGCAAATAAACCTACAATAAAGCAGTATTCTGTCTTCTCCATCATATATACATCCTCGAAGATTGGCCTCTGGATCACAACCAACCCTCCCCCAACCTACATCAATATTAAATATCCTCTAAACATGTGTGGAATGGCTTCGACTTCAAAACTTAATAAGAGAAAAAAAAGAGTAAATTTTAATGAACACAGATGTATTTTGGTATATATAATTAATCTAAGCAAAGGAATAGTACTTCTATACCAGATACATTTCTTAGGAATAAAACAAAGATTCTTTTTTTCTTTTGTGTTATTATTTTTTACTAAACGAAATGTACAGTAATAATCAATAATTAACTCTAAAAACAAACAATATTTTAAAGATCATATCAGACTAGAAAATCGAATTATTTTACTTCATTAATTTCTAACATAAATAATAAAATAAGTATCTGAACATATATACCGTAATAAGTTTAGGTTTTATTTCTTTTTCTAATTTTTTTGTTCGCCTCTCTACATAATACACCATTTTTCTTTCTTTTTTTTGATCTTTTTCTTTTGTTTTATTTTGAGTAATAAAAGTAAAATTGAGATAAAAGTGAAATAATTTCAACGCGCATGTACAATCGATGGAATATGGAAAAAAATTGTAAACAAAAAACCAAAGAAAAATGAATATATAGTAGAAAAAAAGTTGTGCGAAGGAAACGAAAAATTTTCAATATTGCTAAAATGATATAATTATAACGTAGGAAAAGTAAAAATATTTACAATAATAATGATTGAAAATTTAGCTTACATAAGGAAAATGTATAGTTATGATACAAAGTACATTAGACGTACAATTTTGTCAGGTTTTTCCTTTCATTTTTCTCTTTTCAATTAACGATTATGAACACAGAATTACTGAAAAACTTCATTCTTCGATGAATAAACTAAGTATAGAATTTACGAAAGCAAAAAGAAACCTTTCACTGGTTAGAGCATTTTTAAAATGAGTTTTGGTCGTCGTTTTCAAGAAAAATATCGATCATAACGTTGTTAGAAAAGTTTACATAAAATTTTATTAGAAAGAAAGAAAAATAAATACGAATATCGAAGTTATAAAACAATTTAAGAGTATCAATTCAGATAACAAAATAACAAAAAAGCATATATACGTTCACTATTTTTCACAAATGCTGCTGACTAGGATCACAAAAAATGTCAATAAAAAATTTTAAAAGTTGCCCATTGTTCGTAAGAACTCCAGCAAAACATAGGGCAAACAAAGAAGGAACTTTTTATCATGAGATATTCTACGATAATGACAAAATGAATGATTGATAAGTAATTACTCTAGACAAAGCTGTAGTAAAGGAACGAAATTTAAAACAATACTTACAAAACAAAAATTTAACAACCTTTGTTCATTCGACTAAATGATCTATTTGGAACAGGTCAATGAAACATTATCTAAAATATAAGTGGTAACAAGTAATTTATTGACATTTCATGTTTGTAAAATGGTCTAAAACTAAAACCCATCAGAATTGATAAAAATGTGCAACATTACAAAAATCAACAAAAAAAGAAGAAAATAATAAAAACAATTTCAAGTTAATCATTACGCCTGAGATCCTTATGCGCAAATTTTTACGTACTAACATTGAGAAAACAAATTATTAGAAAATAAAGATAAATAAATGAAAATCTAACAAATGCAGCTGAAAATATCATTTTCTATAGTTCGGCGAACGCATTCTTTGAGTAACGCAAGAATAAAGAAAGTTTCAAACGATAACACACAGTCTATTGATGAAAAAAAATTCTTAAATCCTACACACGAAAAGTAAAGGCTGAAAAATGACATTATGACTTTTCAACGGTCCTTGCAGTTTCTGAAAAATACAATGTAAAATTGAGTTCCGTTCATTACAAAATAGTTCTCGTTTAAATATATTACAGTCGACATAACGTAATTTAATGGCAGCTATAACAGTAAATGTACAAGGTAGAAAGTAATTTATAAATCAAATGTATTTTTTATCACAAAAAGTCTTATGTAAAACTATTTTCTTTCGTCTGAAATTTTTTTTTAAAAGTAGTTACTTTTATTCATGGGAAAAGTCCTCATGATATTGTGTATCATCTAAGAACAAGGTATATCATGAATATTTACTTATCTGAAGAAAAAAAATTCTAACATGGTGATAATTTTTTTCGATTTACCAAGAAAAAAATTCCAGTAACAGTTTTAATTTTTTTACATCACTGCATTAATAATAAATTTATCCATTCAGCATTAATCAAAGTTCAGAGAATAATGTTTTTTCGCATTTCTTTCTAACATTCTGTTGTGTATGCCTTGCGGTTTTAAATAAAATAAGAAATGAAAAAATGAAAAAAAAAAAAATTGAGCAAAAAAAAAAACAAACAAAATATGAATTTTATTACACATTAAAAACTTTTGTTTTCTGAGTTTTTACTGTTTACCTCCATTTTGTATTAAAGCATTCAATTCATGTTGAAAGAAAAACACATTCAAGACTAGCGTTAAAAACGAGAAAGAGTAAAAAAATATTTGAATGATTTCATTAGCATTGCATTATATTTTAATATCCTAAAAAATAATGACTACCTACATTGTAATGAACGAGTATAAAATTAATATAATTTTTTTTAAATATACAAATTTTTCTTGGAAAAAAAAAAGAAATATTAAATTTTGTTTTCGTCTATTTTTATTTGATTTTTCATTATAGGAATAAAATTTTTAAAATTGCAATTCCATTCTATCGCCGTAAAAATTAAATTATTAAATAAATAAAAATTTAAATTAAAAATGATTGTTGAAATGTTTTGTATATTTACACGCTTAAAGAAATAATATAATAAGACTGATCAATTCTTTTTTTTTTTTTTTTTTTTTGATTTGTTAGAATTCTAACAGAGTGGTCCCATTACTTCTAGAATCAGAATTTTAATGCCTTATGATTTTTGTGCAAAACATGTAAAAATTAATAATGTTTTCTTTGTTTAAAAAAAAATCGTAGCGTATAAGTAAGCTAATTTAAAGTAATAAAATAAAATGGGAATGTGCGAATGCTGTTTCAGTAAATGCAATTTTTTTTTCTTTTCTCAGTATTTTTAATCAGGTAATTTTTCAACTTTTATAAAAACTAAACATAATTTTACCAACACTCGTTCGGTTTGTAATTTTTTAAGAAAAAACCCGTAACAAAAGAAAAAAAATGTAAAAAAGAAAACATTTTTCCCCGTCAAAATCCAAACAATACAAAAAAAAATTGAGTGATAAAGAGAAAATTATAAAATCTATTGTTGACTTTAACGAAGCAAAATGAATTACAAAAAACGAAAATTAATTATGTATTAAGCAATTGATTTCATGTCGAAAAAAAAAACAAAAAGAAAACAACTCAATGATGAAAAAAACGTTTTTAAAATTTTGAGGGGATGAAATATAGGTGTTTGCTTCATATAATTGAGCATAAAACGTATTAAATTTGAAAAGGACATAAGAGTGTTACGAATAGTAATGAGTAAATATTTAGAAAGAGATAGAGAAAGAGATATAGAGAGAGAAATTTTGAAAAAATAAAATAAAATATCGACAAAATAACATTTTTCCTACGTTTCACTTTTTTTTCTTCGCACAGATGAGGCTCTGGATGAGCTATCTTTGGTTGAACCTCGTATCGAACCCTTTGTTGATTCAGAATCGTTTTCCGAAACAGAGGGTGGGTTTAATAATTTCTTATATTTATCAGAATTTAAAAAACGCGGATACGAATCACGATGCATCAGCGTATAAATTTGCGTTTGGGCTTCATCAAACGTGTGAATAGTAGGTGAGTTCATATTTTTATTTATCAAATCTCGTACTTTTGAATCCAAGCTAACCTGAAACGTAAAAAAGGCGATGTCAATAATAATTAATAATGGAATTAAACCATAATCAGCATTTTTATATAAAAATTTGAAAAACAAATTTCTCAATCCATACGCGACAAATGACAAATATTAAAAAATTAATAAAGTTTTAGGAAAATTCGATTAAAACCTGATAAGTTCTACAGAAACAATAATTAAAGCATACGGCACCAACATCAGAATGAAAAATTTTTGAATACTACTCGTGGTATCAAATCTATCATTATTCTATCGAACCGGTAGGTATAAGTACACTATAATTCCATTAGCTCTGTTTGATAGGATTACATTGACTTACACTAACCTACACCGGTAGGAATATTTCATAAATATTCAAGTAAAACTTGACGCAAAGTCATTTATAACATTCCTACATTAGTGGAATCGCCCTCCTGGTGTAGGTTACCTAGTGTAAATTGGTGTAATCCTATCAAACAGAGCTATTATTACAGTTGGAGGACTTCAAGTTGACTTCAATCACACAAATAAAATTTGAAGATCTGAATATTTTCAGCCCTAATACAGAAAAAAATAGTTTCATATTTTCAAGGCTGAGAATTCATACTCGGGGGAGAGCGATGGTGGAAGAAGAAAGGAAAAATTTATCCTATACCTACAGAAAGATAAAAATAAATATACCTACAACTTGATCGATGAAGAAAAATAATTAAGAAATTATAAATTAGTACATTTTTCATAGAAGAATTTTTAACCGGCTTAGAAAAAAGAGATTCTATATTCGTAGGACAAATTATACATATTAAAATTACACATACCTATATACCTTTTTTTTATGTAATTGTATATGTTGCGATAAAATTCCGAAGTAGGTGAATGTTGATTATCACCAGTGAATGTCGACACTCACCAATTAGATCGGTAAAAGACTAAAGAAATAACCTTATTTGGACACTGGCAGGTGATTGTCCACATTCCCCAACAGGCTAAAGAAAATGTTAAAAACTTCAAGCTTTAAGTGCAACGAATAGATTCTCTAAATATAAGGAAGTGTTAAAAGCGAATAATGCTGATTAAAATGTTTTGTAGAATATGGCTCCAAATAAACACTTTGGCCATTTCCTGCACCATTTCCCATGCTGTGGGTTAAATTTATACCAAATATTCTTAAAAATGATATGAGCTTAGGCTACAGAATAATGAAAATTTTTTTTTTTAATATAAATTCAATTTTCCACGTGTAAATGGTATGGAGGCAAGAGGCAGTAATTAAATGTGTCAAGCGAAAATCAGTGAGATCGGGTCACTACAAGGTCTTGTTCAGCAATTTCAGTTTTGAGTTTTTTCCACTTTTTTAAGATGATTTATAACTAAAAATTAAATATTACTGCTTTCGTACCATTTACACTTGAAAAATCGAATTTATCTGAAAAACAATTTTCCCAATTTTCTCATCTTGCCTCCTCATTTTTTATAATATTTTGAGTAAATTTAACTCACAGCAGGGGAAATGTGCTAAAACTATAGACATGTAGCTAAAGAGAAGTCCGACTCCCTGTATGTGCTGCGGTACAAAAATGTGACAAAGATCATCGACCATTATCATCATCATCATCATCATAAAAAAATCAGCTTCATTCAACGGTCTGCACAGACAAAGCTGCACATATTTCGTAGTCAAAATAGACATCTCTATATCAATTCTTACACACACTATCAAGCTACTATACATACACAGTAACAAATATCGGACTTCAAAACGTTTTATATCATTCTATTTTTGTCATGTTTTTCATTGGGTGTTCGACATCTCTTTAGCTATATCCCTCTAGCAAAAACTTTCTTTTGTATCCTTGTTTTACAGAATGTACAGAGTCAAAACTTAGGAAGGGCAGTTCATTTGTAACTCTTCCCTTGAAAGACCGGTGTATAAATAATACTATCAACACTCACTACATCACTTGGTGTTAATCAACAACCACCGGTGAATATCTGAATTAAGAATTTCAAGTTACACTTTTTTGACATTCACCAATACAGTTGATGTACCTATGTAGACATTCAGTGGTGATTATCAACATTCACAAAATTTTGGTTTCTTACTGTTACATATACGCCATAAACATGTATATTATATATGTATGTGTATACCTAGATAGCCAACTTTGAAGAAAATGTTTCCATATGCATTGTCTATTTGCACCTGATGCTAAGTAGACTGGAAAAAACAGGTGTATTCGTCGGCCATTAAGTGACATTAAAGCTTGAATGGAATAACGAAACTTAAGTAGCAATAGTGATTTAAGAATTACTTATCTTAACAAAGTTATATTATATCTATACATGTTCATGTACAGATATAATTTATAATGGAAAAAATTTAGGAATTACGTAGGTATCGTTCTTGCATTTGCCTTAATTCCGCGTGAATCACAATCCTTTCAAGCTCTGTTCCAACGCTGAAATCATTGAAAAAACTCAAGATGAACGATCGCATAATGACAGATCAGTACATCTGTTTTCAATTCCAGTCTCCTAACCCGACACTATTGGCATTTTTTACAAAAAATACACGCACTTATATAGACCCAAATGAATTTTGCAAGATTTATTTTGCTTAAAATCATACAAGAAGAAAATTTAAAGGGAATATTTTTAACATCCATAAAATTTTCATTCAATGGATGATATAGTAAATAAATCCCGAAAACAACCTTTCGTCCATATAATTGCGTGTATTTCTACGAACAATATGCCAATAGTGTCAAGGGCAAGTAGGCAACCATTTTGGACAAACTTTAAAATACATGTTTTATAATAATATGGGAAGTGGATTGTCTAGGTTATGTGATATACATGTATTTACATAGGAAAAAATAAATTAAAAAAAAAGATAGTCCTGACATAGTCCCATTATATTTTTGTTGGGATCGGATCAATACCGGGATCTGTATGAGAGCCAAAATTACGGACCTAAATTTAAAAATTAAACCAATTTCTGTGAAACTTGGTGTTTTAGAGTATTTTTGGTTGCTTATTACAAATCCACTGTCAGATTTTAAAAATTCAAAATTGCCAATTCAATATGGTACATCTGAAATTCAAAATTTAAACAATCTGAGTGAAACTCAGCAGGTACCCAGGCATAATAGCGGATTCTATACTAGGTTCCTTTTTTTCATATTATTTAGAAAATTGAAACTAAAAATTTAAAAATAGCATAACTTTTTTACAAAAAATACAAACCAGATTAAAAAAATGGAGAAACAAAAACACGGATAAAAAAAATAATAATAAAAGGAAATGTGGGGATTAGACCATTACTCGTATGAGGAAACAGGGTCGGCCTATCGACGACAGTCGTCACCTTCGGTGACAATTATTTGTGCCTTGCACGTTAAACCACAATACAAATGTATGTTCGTTTGTACCTGTCTATTTTTGCAGATAGACAAGTTACAAATCTCGGACCGTTACGAATCGATAGATAATTATCTCGGCGATGTCACGGACCGATACGAAGATGCATTCTTCGTACTTTACCATTGCCATAGCAACCATAAAGTACGAATAAATTATCTGCACAGTACTTATGTAAATATTACATAAGTGTGTATGTGTGCGTGTAGGGAGCTGGCTATATAAGACGAAAAAATCATAGACTAAATCGCTAGTGTTTGCCGAGGTCTTGGCTCCCTCATACCTTTTTGGTATATTGGCATAAACACGCAAACTGTATTGTTGAACACCTTCTTTGTTGGTTTTACTTTCCACGACGTAAGGTATTCCACAGTGGTGACCCCGACGTGATTTTTTGGCCACGTCGTGGTGTCTTTTGGCGCGGTGCGCTTATACTAAAGTGGTGCGGTGCGCTGGCGAGCAACTCGCTTTCTAATTAAAGTAAAAATAAAATTTTTTTAACCAAGAAATTTTATTTTTACAAAAGACACCAGGAGCTCTCAAAGGTGTCTGCTAAGTGGGAATTTACACCCCCCTTCAAGAGTATAATTACCAGAACGAAAAACAGCAGACCCTGGAAGGACGTAGTTGGCCTCATCCACCAACTCCTCCACCTTTGACACATCAAAGAGAATTCGAAGACCTCAACCTCTCAGAAAATAAGAAGAGGAATAGACATCCCAAACTTGAACGTCTAGGTGTGACAATTGACCAAAACGAATTGTCAACCAAATCTCTGAGGAGTAGAAATATACCAACTCCTCCAACAGATCAGCAAACACGATCTGCCCCAACTTTTGGCGAAGCATCTAGATCTTCCGAGACTACTAGCCAACAAGGTTCAATGGCACAGCCAACCAAAAACCCACCCACAATGTCAGCAACTGGATCCTCACAACAAGTGCTAACCCCCGAATTAATAGCCCAAGTCATACAACTATTAAACACACGAACCGAGCAGAATCCGACATTCTATAGACGGAGGATTGACATTCCAGAATTCCTCCCAAATGAAGTCGATGTCTGGCTGACCCTTCTCGACGGTAGATTTAAAACTGAGAATATTCAAGCCGACCAACGATACACACATATTTGTGGAGGCATGCCCCCACAAATAATAAGAGGAATTCCAAATATCATGGATTGCCCTCCGGCAGAAACCGATAAATACGCATGGTTCTGCAAACAAGTGAGAAACGTATTTGGCAAAACAAAAAACGAAATAATAGATGAAATAATGGGTGGAATGAAGATAGGGGACGATAAACCCTCAATCTTCATGGCTAAACTACGAAAAAAGGCTGACCATATAGTAGCCCCTTTGGTAATCGGAAACCAATTCTGTAAACAACTTCCTCAACATGTTGTACAGGCATTGGCAGCAGTAGGATCAACAATAATAAATGAATCCGCTGATCTAGATTACCTAGCCAAAAGCACTGACAATGCACTGCAATACTCGAAGAACTCACCTTCGATTAGTGCAGTAACAGTAGAGACAGGAGAAATTGCACAGCTGAGAGCACAAATAGCCCAGCTCACTACACAAGTGCAAAACAACAACAAAAATAATAAAAATAGAAATAATAATCAGCGGAATAACCAGTCTAGAAGCAGACCCAATAAAAAAAGACAAAGCCGGTCAAGAGACTGAAGAACCGGAAATTCTCACAGGGGTCAGAGTCCAACTCCCACAAAAAATCAAAAATCTTCATCCAACTCTCCTTCTCGAAAATGGGATGAAAAGAACTGCTTCTTCCATAATAGATTTGGCGAGGCCTCCACCAAATGCAACAACAAATGTCAATGGTGGGGCAAAACCTACAAATCCGATCCATCAAACTAAAATGAGGGGCCATCTACGCGGCCGAAGACCCCTCGGAAAAATACTCATGCCGCCTGTTCCTAAAGGACAGGACAAGCAGGAGAAAGTATCTAATAGACTCAGGCACTGACCTAAGCATATTACCAGTAAACAAAAAACATAAGATACACACTCCGAAATACTATCTCCGTACTGTGAACGGTCAAAACCTTCCAGCATACGGACTTGAAACAATCAAAGTCAACATTGGATTACGAAGAGACATGACTTGGTCTTTTACAATTGCGGACGTTCCAAACCCAATCCTGGGTGCTGATTTCTTAGCACACTACGGCCTAATCATTGACCTAAAAAATGGCAAATTGATTGATAATGAAACAAAACTTTGTGTGGAAGGCAAAACACTAGTGTCTCAACTGGACACAGCTATTTCCAGTTGTAGTAAAGTCGACAAACGATTCTTACGGATTCTGTCAGACTATTCTGGAGTCACTCAACCATCAATTCGCAGGCACCCAACCTATAAACATGACACAGTTCATTATATAGAAACAAAAGGACCGCCATGTCATGCTAGAGCAAGAAGGCTCCTGCCAGACAAGCTCAAAGCAGCCAAGGAATACTATGAACAAATAATAAAAGAAGGTATTTGCAGACCATCAAATAGTTCATGGAGTTCCCCAATCCACATGATGAAAAAAGCAAGTGGAGAATGGCGAATTGTTGGTGACTACAGAGCCTTAAATGCCAAAACAGTTCCTGATCGTTACCCAGTTCCAAACATAATGGACTTCAATGCAAACATGAAGGGTACAACGATGTTCTCTAAAATAGACATAAACTGGGCATTCCACCAAATACCAATGGCCGAACAGGACATTCCAAAAACGGCACTCATAACGCCCTTTGGACTATTCAAATACCTTCGAATGCCTTTTGGACTTCGCAATTCAGCTCAAACTTTCCAAAGATTTATCAATGGACTGTTTCGGGATTTGCCATTTGCATATGCATATCTGGATGACATTTGCATATGCTCAGAAGGCGGTGAGCAACAGCATGAGAAAAACGTAAGAGCCGTTATACAACGTACACACGCTGCCGGCCTTACTATCAATGTAGGTAAAAGCTTATATGCACAAACCAAAATTGACTTTCTCGGCTACAAAGTCTCAACCGAAGGCATAGCCCCACTAAAGACCAAGGTCGAGCCAATATTAAATTTTCCAAAACCCTGAAACATAGCGGAACTCAGACGCTTCTTAGGGATGGTAAATTTTTACAGACGCTGCATGAAAAACGCAGCAGCTGAACAAAGTAAGCTGTTTGCTTTAATTAAAACATCAAAGAAAAGAGATAAAACTCCACTCGAATGGAATAAAGAAGCTGAAAAAGCATTTGAGAATATAAAAAATTCACTGGCTAATGTAGCCCTCTTGGCTCACCCAGACAAAAGTCTACCATTATGTGTCGCATCCGATGCCTCTGACTTTGCAATTGGTGCAACATTGTACCAAAAGGAAAATGACCAAAAATATCCGCTCGCTTTCTTCTCCAGAAAACTATCAAAAACAGAAAAAAATTACAGTACTTACGATAGGGAATTACTGGCAATCTTCGCTGCATTGAAGCATTTCAGGCACCAATTAGAGGGTAGATGCTTTACTGTGTATACAGATCATAAACCCCTAACACATGCCTTCATGCAGAAAGCAGAGCCAGTATCATCGAGAAGAGCACGACAGTTAGACTACATAGGTCAACTAACTACTGACATCCAGTATATAAGTGGAGAACTTAACACTCCAGCTGATGCACTCAGTAGAATCGAAGCTATCTCAGCCCCTGCCCAATTACCTTATGCTGAAATAGCTAAAGAACAGCTTAAGGATGCAGAATTGCAAGAGTTATTGTTAAACGAAAACACATCTCTAAAATTGAGGCAACGAAAAATTCCCGGTACTGATGTCTTAATAACATGTGACATCAGTACAGGCAAGAATAGGCCATTCTTACCGAAAAAATATCGCAAATTGGCATTTAACAGTGTGCACAATTTATCGCACTCTGGCCCCAAAAGTACTGCTAATCTAGTATCATCAAGATTTGTCTGGCCTCGACTTAAGTCTGACTGCAACAACTGGGCTCGCACTTGCCTGAATTGCCAAGAGTCCAAAGTAGGAAGACATACTCGATCACCACTCAAATCTTTTAAACAAACAGAGCGGTTCAAAACAATCCATATTGATTTGGTGGGCCCATTGCCCCCTTCACAAGGATACAGATATCTCCTCACTATGATTGACAGAGCAACCCGATGGCCCGAGGCAATACCATTATATGAAATGACAGCACCAACAACAGCTGCCAAACTATATGAAAACTGGATTACCCGATATGGCGTACCTGAAGTCATTTACAGACCAGGGTCGCCAATTTGAAAGCTCACTCTTCCAAGAGTTATCAAAAAAGCTAGGTATTCAACACAGTCATACCACAGCTTACCATCCTCAAGTAAACAGAAAAGTTGGGAGATGGCATAGAGCTTTAAAAGCCTCAATAATGGCCCATGACACAAAAAGATGGGTGGATGTACTTCCAACCATCCTCTTAGGCCTACAATCAGCTCTCCAATCAGACACAGGACATTCTGCAGCGCAATTAGCATTCGGCGAAGAGCTACGCCTACCAGGGGACTTTTTCACAAACACGACAGAAATAAGCCCCAAAACCCTAGTTCAGAACATACGAACTGACGCCAATAAATTCCTAACACAGGCAGCTAGCCATGGCCAGCCAAAGATCTATGTCTCAAAACATTTGGCCACTAATTCACATGTATTTGTCAGAGACAAAAAAATAAGATCTTCACTGGAAAAACCCTACGCCGGTCCTTATAAAGTGATATCACGTGACAACAAAAATTTTGTGATATCCATAGCAGGTGAAAATAAAACAATATCAATCGATAGATTGAAACCTGCATATTTGGTAACAGACGACAAGAAAATAATTAGGAAAATAAAAGGAAACACACAGACTAACTCTTCCAAAATTACTAAAACACAAATAGTACCAGAAGAACCAGTCGAAACACAAAAAGAAACAAATAAATTCACAAAAAAGAAAAAGACAGTAAAATTTTCAGACGACATTGTCATGATAAACTATGACCCTACGGACCCAATAAACCCTCGTAAAAGAGGCAGGCCCCTAGGAAGTAAAAAAGCAAAAATTCAGCATCCAAAACGAAGATCTGAGTGACTAGCGCAAAGAAAATAAAAATCTTTCGAAAAATTAATATAACATACAAAAATAAAAACCCACTAAAAACGACGACTGTGGAATCCCTCGATAAGAAAAGTGCGTGAACAATAAAACAACGACAGGTATCAACAAACCCACGTGCGCTCGATGACAACAAAAACATCGCAACGTGTATCTGTTGTCAAACAAACAAAAAGAATAAAAACGTTCATCTTATTGATGATGTCAGAAGCGGAGATGAATTTCTATTCATCTCGAATTACCTATAGCTTCAAAATGTTCAAACACGCCTAACTTTGCAGAAAATGAACAAAATTTTTTGGGAAAAGCTGCAAATGATAGAGAATTTTTATATCTATCCCCTCCACGGACGTACTCGCTCAAATAAAGACAACGTTTCGATGCAACGGACAAAAATAAATCTTACCAAGTCCTCACTCGCTTTTTCTACTGTCGCCTCGACTGTCGAACTTTGCTTCTTTTAATTTGTATATTTTCTTTTGTAAAAATCCTTTCCTTTTTTCAATATGTCGTCTACAAACCAGCAACAATTATCCGCCGATTTCGACCCACAAATTCCTTCGTGTTCTAAGGACAGTGTTGTGCGTATTAACAATATGCAACAGCAATGTCTTATAGAGCACGAAAAAGATTTGGCCAGAATCGAGGAAGAATTGTTGATGGACACGGACTTGTCCCCGGTGGAAAAGATCATCAATCACATGACGAAGGAACTGCCACCCCTTATCACACCTCCAAAAATGCCCGTCAAAGATTCACCATTTTTGGCAACCCCAAAAATGGCGACCCCAAAACCGATGATGCGGGAGCGGGCCAAATTTCTTTTCGCCGATGAGGACCCTGCTCTCCAAGCAACTCCTCCTCCCGCCCTGAAACCTGTCCACAGTCAACAATTTACGGCAACCCCCAAGTCAAACTCGCCATTGTTGACCACCTCAGGACATTTTAATGTTCGCCCCTCCCTTCACGTCCGAAATCACCCTTATCGTCGTCCCCAATATCGACCACCGAGACAACGAGGACAGAGGAGCAGGGACAACTTCCTTCGGTGACAATCCCAACGTATGGAATCATACGAATGCGTTGGAGCAGCCGTTGGAAGCGCCCTTGCCAAATGGGAGAGGGAACAAAAACAGCGCTAAAACCTCTAATCCCCCAGGCACGCAATTAATCATTTTTACGACGCAAAAACTGGGGGGGAGTAGCTGTGGGGATTAGACTATTACTCCTATGAGCAAATAGGCTCGGCCTATCGACGACAGTTGTCACCTTCGGTGACAATTATTCGTGCCTTGCACGTTAAACCACAATACAAATGTATGTTCGTTTGTACTTGTCTATTTTTGCAGATAGACAAGTTACAAATCTCGGACCGTTACGAATCGATAGATAATTATCTCGGCGATGTCACAGACCGATACGAAGATGCATTCTCCATACTTTACCGTTGCCATAGCAACCATAAAGTACGAATAAATTATCTGCACAGTACTTATGTAAATATTACATAAGTGTGTATGTGTGCGTGTAGGGAGCTGGCTATATAAGACGAAAAAATCATAGACTAAATCGCCAGTGTTTGCCGAGGTCTTGGCTCCCTCATACCTTTTTGGTATATTGGCATAAACACGCAAACTGTTCTGTTGAACACCTTCTTTGTTGGTTTTACTTTCCACGACAAGGTATTCCACAGGAAAAAATAACATTGTCGAGACCTAGGATGTTTATATAACACCATCCTTTTTTTTAAATCAAACTTAAGTCGGCACCAAATTTTAAACAAAAAAATTTCATTTTCCAAATACTATAGCAGAAGACTGAATTAGTCAAGAATAAGCATAGCGTAGGCACTATCTCGCAGAATTATACTCACTACATGCATCTGCGCTGATAATGCTCTGAAGCACAAACATTTCAGGAGATTTAGGTGCAAAATTAGGGTTTAAAGAAATAATTAATTTCCATAGAAGACGTTATTACAGGAATGTGTAGGAAAGTTTACACAAAAACTTTCAAGCCCTATGCCACTTAGTTTCCCCACAATGAAGCATAATGTGCGATATCAATTTAAAAAAAAAAAAAAATGGCAACCGGAGGATTAAAAATTGTTGCATGGTATAATCTAATGAGTGGGGGGGGAGGTAATAAATAATTTTTCTGCAGCTGACAGAGACGTTAAGAAAAATGAAATAAGCTTCAAGATTCAAAATAATTCAATTAATAGAGTATTTTGTTGAATAACTCAAAATGGACCACAACAACCCATAAGAGCAGTGCAAAGGGGGAGTGTGGATGTGATGGTCCACTCCCTAGCCCAAGCTATTGGTAAAATAGATCTCCTGTATTATAGTAAAAGTCTAAAGGACTGAATGTCCTTTTTATGTAGGTTTTCTCAATTTCGATCTAGACAAGGAGAAACGCTATCATTTTTGGTACTGATCGGCCGGGTGATATATCCGGTATATCCTACTTATTATGTTTCATTTTTGGAACAATAGTTACGAAATTTAGTACAAACATTGAATATATTATATTCTAAAATTCTGAACAATTTTGTTATAATCGGCTAAAAACGGTTCATGAGTAGAAATGATTCGAAAAAATAGAAGTAGATAATTCCAGATGAAACAAAAAACTAGGTGAACGTCAGGCTTGCTGTTATTTTATATGCCAAATAATCATTTAATAACTCGCGTACCTACGTTTTTTATAACTTCACAATACATATTCATTATGAATTTCCTAGATACTTCATTTTAAACGTAATCACCGAATTTTTAGCCAGAATTCTGCCAAATATTTTTGATAATTTGATATTTTTTTAAATTTTATTTAAGAAAACCTACATTTCCTAGCATGGCTAGCTGTTCTGGTGTTTTTTTCTTTCAGTGTAGATTTTGTCTTACAACTTATTGCGAGGGTGGCATGTCACGACTTCGGGAAAATTTTACCATAATTTTTCCCATCATGGTCCCTAAATACCAAAAACACCCTCCACTTAAAGTTTATACACATAGGATTTACGAAATCTGTCAAGCACGTGTTATACTTTGGGTTCATATCTCGGTCAAGTTTGAAGATGGCGGAATCCGTCCATTAGTTTTAGAATGGTGGCTGTTTGAAATTTGTAGGCAATTGAGGCAGAGCATAATTTTATTCTTCACGGATTTGTGGTAAATTTAGCATGTGTATCCTTTGGGTGTACATCTCGAAAATGTTCAAATAAGGGTTCAGTCCGTCCATTATAGTTTCCAAATTACGGATTTTTGAAGTTCCTATAATGAACGCAACTCATAATACACATATTTTTAAATTCTGTCTATTCTAGGCAAAATTTATAATCCCGTTCCAACTGGCGTACCACTGCCATTTTCTTATTTTAGTCTGTTAAATACTAAACTTTTTGTAGTAAAATTTGAAACATTACAACTCCCCCTAGATAACATCCTTTTGCGTAGACCCTGACGACACAATTCTAAAGGGTGTTCTGGGAGTCAGCTGCCAAACTTCGGTGGTTGGCAGAATTTGATGAAATAACTAACGAAATTCCACAGGTAAATATGTAATATACTTGGTATATAAATGAGAAACTTGTACCTTTTTTATATTACCTGTTTTATCAGCGATTAGTCTCGTTAACCATTCCTAGAAGGGTTCTAGCGCTAGTATCGTTTTATTACTTTATAATTTAAAAAAATTCTTGATCTCACAGAGATTCGATCACGATTCAAGCAGCTTTTCATTTCTTAAACGTAAACTTAGCCATTAAGCCACCAAAATTAATAAAAGTGACGCGGTTGACAGAGATATATATTATATGTACGTGCTGATTGAATGTTTTGTAAATTTAGGAAGTTTATTCACAAATTACGATGACATACAGCCCTCAAAAATTTTCTGGGATGTTCACCACAACCAAAAAGAGGAAACTTTAAAAAGTGCTAAGTGAACACTCCATGCAAGACACCTACACGAATAAAATACTCTACATTTTATGTGCGTATGTACGCTAAGTTGCATAGTATTTTTTGGTAAGAGTAATTCCAAAATTCTTGGAATCAACTGTCATACTGCAGTGATAGACACGGGTAGTACTTGATGCAACGAGTAAAACATGTTAACATATGGCCTGTATTCCATATTTAAGGAGCTATGAAATTTCTGAATTTCAATAATTTTTTTGAAAAAAGTATTATAATATATTGGGTACATTAATAACTTTTTTTTACTTATTTTATCAATATTACCATCAACTACCAATGTTTGGCAATCGATTCTCAGATTAATAGGACACCCTGTACAAACAACAATGGTTTCTACTCTGCTCTTATCTTTCAGTTGTCTTTTTGTCTACTGATAAGGGCATCGATAGAGACTGATCATTGATAAGTCAATGCAGTGCAAAACATTCAAGATTTCATACGTCACGTATAAATTTCAGAATTATCAAAATCCGAAATCAAATTTGAATGGAAAAATATACCTTCTAAACTTTTTAAGACAAACTAATGTATTTTGTAAATTTTGGAAAACAAATGCCAAAAAAATAAATCTATAGGAAATATAAAGCATACTTCAAACACAAAAGGATAGTACAGAGTATTTTTTCCTTCGATCATCTAGATGTATGGATACTCATGTACATAAGAAAATCTATGCCAAAATTAATTACACAAAACCTCAAAATGAACATAGGTTTCACTCAATTTCATTGGATTCACAGCACAGTCTATATATAGCTTTAGATTCACAAGATCAACAGACTGAAAACAGACGAATAAAAACCAACTGCGCATGCTCCGAAAACCTTCGTCCATTTTTGGGTTATAGAATGATGACATGTTTCGTTAACATTGGGCAGATAGGGCTACTGGGTAGCCATACACCTACATGATCGAAGATTTTTCCTTACCTCCTTTGGAGATAATATTGAAATAAAGTCTTCATAAATGAACCTTGCTCTCTCTTCTACGACGTTAGGATTTGTTTCTTTTTTTAGGTCTTCGCACGCTTCCCAAAATAATATATTCTCTTCGCTGTATTCGCAGCGAAGAAATTCTCTGAAAATGTGGCGCCCAGCTGTGGAAAAAACGAAAAATATTAATTATATACAGTAATATTTAGCATTTAAATACACGAGTGTTGTTTTTTTTTTGCATTTCTGTGTGTCTTCCGCATATCGTGCGCATTCCTAGTTTACCAGTTTTAGTTCCCCCTTACAGATGTGGGCTTCCAAAAATCCTAATTCTCTCAGGGTGTTAAACCCCCAGACTATATTGCTCGTGCCCTTAAAATTGGTACTTCTGCATGCATCTGGTGGTATCTACTGTGGAGATATACTCAATTTGATTTGATTGGTTTTGAATTCGTCTGACTTGATTTATTTTGTTCATCATATTTATGTGAGTGAAACTTTTTTGTTTCATAACAGTTACCTATGTTTCTGAGGCAATGTTATCGGCGTGCAAGAACGTAGTAGTCCAAAAATTTATTCATTGATTTAAATTTATTAATTTAATTCAGGCCAAATTTTAACTCTTTTCAGGTGAATGTGCGTACGTTTGATATGGACTAGCAACTACTCATAGTCATGAATCATAAATATGTTCCCATCAGATAAGTACTTATGGTTAAGTCCTACAGACAAAAGTACGGCAATATGCCATTTTGTTCTATGGTTCGAATCACAAAACCCAAACATAATAGGCATCCTCCCCTTTTCTTCCGTAACTCTTCAGCCCTGTCATTAGGTAATATAAAATATAGACTTTTTTTAATAAAATTAATTTTAAGGGAGCAACGAAGACACTTGGTCTAAACATATAGGTTCAATATACATATTCAAAAACATTTTAATAAGAAAAACGTAAAATGTAGGCAGTTCATCTCATATTACCGGCATGCGCACATCTGGTAGTAAAGAGCCTTACCTCAAACTCCCGTACATAACCGACGTTAATTACTATTATCAGAGTTCACATTGTGAGAGCATTTGACATTAGGTCATTGCTTATTGAAAAATCGAGGAGACACAAGTTGGAAAAAATGGTTAAAGGATCCGCAGGGAAATCTGATGTCCCTCTCTATAATTTGAAGCCAAGGGCCGCGCGAAACGATGTTGCGGGGCATAGCGAAATTGACTGATTTTTATAAAAAGAAAAGAAATAGAATTGACGAGTCAAAAGTCATTTGATATTTTAAGAACAAAAAAAAAACCTTAGTTTTTTTAATTTTTATAATAGCTGGTCAATTTTACCAACAGCTCAGGCTATGGAGGGTGACACCCGTCCGCTCACCCCTTTCGCGCGGCCTCTGATAGAAACAATGAATTTGAAAACGAAAAAGTCTGACAAAAAAGTTGTCAGCATTTCTTCTTTATCAAATCGAGTTCACATTTATGTAATTTTAAGGGCAGTTCCTTTCGGACATGCCGCATCTCATTTTGTGTTCACCACTAAAAATTGTCTTCAAGAAACATGGACGTCAACCACAACCCCTACAAAATTTTCTCAAAAAGAGAAGAACCAGAATTTTATAAACTATTTTCGTCATAATTGTTTTTCTTTTCTCTCATCAATCACATTTTCTCTTTTGTCATGCAGCAAAATCAAATAATTGGAAGTTAATTTTTCAGAAATTTATAAATTTTTATTAATGCAAAAAAATATAGAATAATTACTCAATCGCACTCTTCACGACAAAAACAAAAAGAAAAATGAAAGACGAAAATTCAAAGCACGAAGGTAGGGCTGAATTTTTCCGGCGATTAGTTTATTATTTTTTCACTCCATCGAAGTAAATCTTTCAGCATAAAAAACGAAACTTGGTACTTATTTGACCTACTGTAAGGTAAGTATATAGTAAACTGAAATTTCGAAGAATTTCTTCGTTCGAACTGGCTTATAAGTAGTAAACTTAGATATACCTATCTACATTATTTCAATCTATGTCATCAGTTGTAGACAAGAAACTAAAATAAGTTACCCTAAACTTAATCCACCTACCTCATTAGGCATACCTATTGAAGACGCAACAAAAACAATAAAGAATTTTCACAAATAATTGCAACAAAAACTTATATAAAATGTGTGGGGACTCACAGGTATGAGGTAAAGGGGCTCGGACCCCTCGACGATAGTCGCCGCCACAAAGGGCAGGCAAATAATCGTCCTTGTGACGTTAAACTAAACAAAATACGTTCGATCGTAATTACCTGCAAGTACATGCAGGTAATGTACGAGTACCGAATCGTGACATCACTAAACAATGTCATGATCCGTACACGAACTGGCCAGCCATCTCTTATCATGATAGGGGATGATGCGACCTGGCCACCCTCACCGACGTACGTATTACCTTACGTACGTGTGTTTGTGTGCGTGCAAATAAACCGTATATAAACCACCCAAACCGGCTCTAAAATCGCCAGGGTTCCCCTTTGCTTTGGCTAACCCATACTTGTGTACGAAGTGGCTGAACATACTTAAATTCTGTTGAATTTCCTTCTGGCAAGAATATCTCTCACGACAAGGTATTCCACAGTGGTGACCTCCACGTGATTTTTGGCCACGTCGTGAGGTGTCTTGAGGCGTGTTGCGCTATTACAAAAATTTGGCACGGTGCGCTGGCGAGATACTCGCTTGTTCGGCAAATAAAAATTTTTTTGCAGACTAAGACACCTTTTAGGTTGTCGAAGCAGAGTCTGCTGAAGTTTGAATTTATACCACTCTCCTTAAAATATACAAACAAGGAGAAACAAGACAGTAGACCTGGAGGAAGAAGGTTGGACTCATCCCCCAACCCCCCGACTTCGACTCGACACTCTACAAATTTAGCAAATCTGGAAGAAGGCCCTCAACACCCATAATTAGCACGACTGTGAACTGCAATAAACAAAGAACAACTAGCAGTTAAAACGTTGAGAAGTGGTCAAACTTTAAGCCAAAGTTCTGACCTGAAAACACCTGTCCTACAAACACAGGAGCCAGTGTTTTTGACCAGCAAGGAAGTAGTTCTGTGGAATACGCTTGTCATCAGAAAGACATAGCAATGGTTCCACCACCAACCAAAAACCCACAACCATCGCAGGGAGGAAGTAGTCAGCCACAGCTGACACCCGAAGTCTTGGCGCAGATTATGCAACTTTTGCAATTGCAGCCAGGGCAAAACCCCAACTTCTACAGATGGAGGATAGAGATCCCAGAATTTCTGCCCAATGAGGTAGACTTATGGTTGACTCTATTAGAAGGCAGGTTCAAGACAGAAAACATTACACTGAACCAGCGGTATCTACATATCTGTGGAGGCATACCCCCACAGATAATCCGCCACATTCTGGACATCATGGAATGCCCTTCGACAGAAGATGACAAATATGCCTGGTTCGTCAAGAAGATCAAAAACGTATTCGGAAAAACAAAGAATGAAATCATTGATGATGTGATGGGTGGTATGAAGATGGGGGACCATAAACCCTCAATCTTCATGGCGAAATTAAGGCAGAAGGCAGATAATATAGTAGCCCCTTCTGTCATAGGCAATCAATTTTGCAAACAACTTCCCCAAAGTGTTGTACAATGGCTAGCCACCGTAGGTTTGACCGTGATCAATACATCCGCAGACTTGGACTTCCTTGCGAAATCCGCAGATAATGCACTCGAATACACCAGGTCAAAGCCCGTGGTCAGTGCAGTGTCTGTAGAGACTGGAGAACTCGCTCAACTTCGATCCCAAATAGCTCAGTTGACCGATGAAGTAAAACGGAACAAAAGCCAAAGCTCGACAAAACCCAATAGTAGCTGGCGACAACGATCTAAATCAAGAAGCAACAACAACAACAGTGGCAATAGCAAAGGACGACAGTCCTGGTCTAGAGACCAAAGATCTAGTTCCAGTAACAGTGGTCAGAGTTCAACTCCCCATAGAACATCATCTCCCAAAACCCAGTCTCGAAATTGGGATGATAAAGTTGTTTCTTCCACAACAGGTTTTGCGCAGAGGCCACCAAATGCAACAACAGATGCAAATGGTGGGGTAAATCCTACAACAAGGAAGCGTCAAACTAGAACAAGGGGCCATCTATGCGGCCAAAGACCCCTCGGAAAAACACTCATGCCGCCTGTTTGTAAAGGACAGGACTAATAGGAGATGGTACTTGATAGACTCAGGTGCAGACTTGAGTATATTGCCAGTAAATAAAAACCAAAAAATACTTCCTCCGAAATACTATCTCTGTACTGTGAATGGTCAAAACCTTCCAGCTTACAGACTTGAGACCAGCAAAGTTGACATCGGACTTAAGGAAAATATGACGTGGTCCTTCACGGTTGCTGATGTTCCAAACCAGATCCTGGGTGCAGATTTTCTTGCACATTATGGCCTGATCAATGACCTCAAAAACGGCAAACTGATCAATAGTGAAACTAAAAATTATGTGGATGGCAAAAAGCATGCTTACAGACTGGACACAAAAATATCCAGCTGTACAAAAGTCGACGGACAACTCTTACGGATCCTGTCTGACTATCCTGGAGTCACTCAACCATCAATTTCCAGGCATCCTACATACAAACACAATACGGTTCATTACATAGGAACCAAAGGACAGCCTTGCCATGCTAGAGCACGAAGGTTACTGCCTGACAAACTCAAAGCGGCATGGGAGTACTTTCATCACATCATTGAGGAGGGCGTATGTTGCCCCTCAAAAAGCTCATGGAGCTCCCCTATCCACATGACCGAAAAAGCAAGTGGAGAGTGGCGAATTGTTGGAGACTACAGGGCCTTAAATGCCATAACAGTTCCTGATCGCTACCCAGTCCCCAATATAATGGACTTCAACGCGAATATGAAGGGTAAAAGGATGTTCACCAAAATTGACATCAACTGGGCATTCCACCAAATTCCTATGGCTGGCCAGGATGTACCAAAGACAGCGGTTATAACCCCCTTTGGACTATTTGAATACCTTCGAATGCCATTTGGACTTTGCAACTCAGCACAAACTTTCCAGAGATTTATCAATGGACTGTTTAGGGAATTGCCATTTGCATATGCATACTTGGATGATATCTGCATTTGCTCTGAAGGCGGTGAGCAACAGCACGAGGAGAATGTAAGAGCCGTCGTACAGTGTATACACGCCGCCGGGCTTACTATCAATGTAGGTAAAAGCTTATATGCACAGACTGAAATTGACTTCCTCAGCTACAAAGTCTTGACAGAAGGCATTTCCCCCTTGAAGACCAAAGTAGAGCCAATACTGAACTTCCCAAAACCCTCAAATGTCGCTGAACTCAGGCGTTTCTTGGGGATGGTGAACTTCTATAGACGTTGCATGAAGAATGCAGCAGCCGAACAAAGTAAGCTGTTTGCACTAATTAAGACAAGTAAAAAGAAAGACAAAACTCCACTCGAATGGAATGAAGAAGCCAAACAGGCCTTTGAGAAAATCAAAGATACACTGGCAAAGGCAACTCTATTGGCTCATCCAGATGAAAGTCTGCCATTATGCGTGAGTACCGATGCATCTGATTTTGCTATTGGTGCAACCCTGTACCAATTGGATAAAGACAACAAGAAGTTACCGCTAGCTTTCTTCTCGAGGAAGCTCTCAAAAACAGAAAAGAACTATAGCACATACGATAGGGAATTGCTCAAAATTTTTGCTGCGTTGAAGCATTTCAGGCACCAATTAAAGGGTAGATGTTTTTCTGTGTATACTGACCATAAACCCCTAACATATGCCTTCACACAAAAAGTAGAACCGGCATCGCCGAGAAGAGGGCGACAATTAGACTATATTGGTCAATTGACTACCAACATTCAGTATATAAGTGGAGAACTTAACACTCCAGCTGATGCCTTGAGTAGAATCGAAGCTATCTCGGCTCCTGTCCAATTACCTAATGCCGAAATAGCTAAAGCACAGCTTAAGGATGCAGAATTGCAAGAGTTGTTATCAAACGATGATACTACTCTCAAATTGAGACAGTGAAAAATTCACTCAGTACAGGTAAGAATAGGCCATTTCTACCGGTAAAATATCGCAGGTTGGCTTTCAACAGTGTACATAATCTGTCACAAGCTGGGCCAAAATGTAGTGCTAAATTAATTTCGGCAAGGTTTGTATGGCCACGAATGAAGTCTGACTGCAACAAATGGGCTCGCAGTTGCCTGAACTGTCAAGAATCCAAAGTAGGAAGACACACTCCCTCGCCCCTCAAATCCTTCAAACAAACAGAGCGGTTTAAAACTGTACATATGGACTTGGTAGGCCCATTGCCACCATCTCAAGGATACAGATACCTGTTGACAATAATAGACAGGGCAACACGATGGTCAGAAGCAATCCCTCTATATGAGATGTCAGCTCCTACAGTAGCTGCAAGGTTATACGATACCTGGATTGCGAGGTATGGCGTACCAGAAGTCATAATTACGGATCAAGGTCGCCAATTTGAGAGCTCGCTCTTTAAAGAGCTGTCTAATAAGCTTGGTGTTCAACACAGTCATACCACAGCTTACCATCCTCAAGCCAATGGCAAAATAGAGAGATGGCATAGAGCCCTCAAAGCCTCTAACATGAT
The DNA here is from genome assembly GCA_011428145.1 of Ericerus pela. Lineage (NCBI taxonomy): Eukaryota > Metazoa > Arthropoda > Insecta > Hemiptera > Coccidae > Ericerus > Ericerus pela. Next base: position 253,828 of record WOFM01000578.1, on the reverse strand, counting down.
ACCAAGAGATGGGTAGACGTACTCCCTACCATCCTCTTAGGCCTTCAATCTGCCCTACAAACTGATACAGGTCACTCTGCAGCGCAATTAGCATTTGGCGAAGAGCTACGCCTCCCAGGGGACTTCTTCACAGAATTGAAGGAAGTTAGCCCCAAAATTGTGGTACAAAACATAAGAAATGATGCCAACAATTTCCTAAAACAGGCAGCTCGCCATGGCCAGCCCAAGATTTACATCTCGAAACACTTGGCCAATACCTCACATGTATTTGTTAGAGACAAAAAAATGAGATCTGCGCTGGAGAAACCATACGCTGGTCCTTACAATGTAGTATCACGAGATGAGAAAAACTTTGTGATACTCATTGCAGGCAAACCTCGAACAATTTCAATCGACATATTGAAGCCTGCATACTTGGTAAGTGACGATAAAAGAATAAAAATATTGCAGAAGGAGAACCTAGAAAATATCCAGACAGATTCCCAAACAAAAACGGAAGAATCTGTCGAAAAATGTAAAACAAATAATTCACAACAGAAAACATTAAAAAAGTCAGTAAGATTTTCTGATGATGTTACCACCATAACATTCGATCCTGAGGCTCCCCCTTATGTCCACAAAAAAGAGGCAGGCCCCCTGGCAGTAAAAAACATAAAAATTCCCACCCTTCTCACATGTCCGAGAGGTTAATGCGAAGAAAATAAAGTTTACTCCCGAAAAAGTAATATCCGCTACATAAGTTAAAACCCGCTAAAAAATATGCGACAAAAATCGGAACTCCGTGAGACAAAAGAAACTCTGGAGATAAGCAAACGAGGAATGCCAACAAAAAGAAAACGACAGGAATAAACAAATCCACGTGCGATACGGAAATAAACATTGCAACGTGTGTTTACTGTTAAAATACAAAGATAATCTCAACGTTGTGACGTCACAAGCGGAGATTCCTTTGTACAAAAATTCGAAAAATATATTCTATGAGTTTATTTCAGGCATAACTTTGCTTAAACTGATCAGAACTTAACCAGAAAACTTGCATATGGCTGAGAATTTTAAGTGCTATCCCCTCTACATGTCAATAAGAAGATACGAAAATAATAAAACATAACTGTAATGGTAAATCGAAAATTGAAGTAAAATCACCCACTTCAGAACCGCCAGAGATCTTGGACGTTTTTTTTTATATATTTTTTGGTTCCTTTTCCTCAAACAACCCATTCTAATGTCACTGCCAACCGATACCATCCTAAAGTCCACCACCCCCCAATTTGCCCGGAAAACTGATGAGTCTTTACAAACTCAGCAGAAGACCTTGCAGAAGACGGAGCTGGACCGGATAGAGGAGGAGCTGCTCATGGACACAGCTCCTCCCGTAGACAAAGTCCTAGCGGAGATGACGACTCCGCTTCCCCCCATAGTCTCTCCTCCCCAGTCACCAACGGAATCAACCCCGATTCCGGAGTCCCCAAGATTGGAGCCAAAACTCACAGAGACCAGGGAGCCAATGAAGTTCCTCTTCACAGCTGAGTGGGCAGCAAACAAAAAGGCAAAGATGGCCGCCTTAGCATCAGAGATGTCAAACTCCCCGATGCTGAGAAAGCCACTCTTCAAGCGACCACTGCCCCCTCACTCCCGCCACCACCCATACGCCCATACAAAAAATTGTTCACCTAGGCATAGGGGAGAAGACAGCCGCACCCAATACCAGGCACATGCCGACGCAAGACGACAGTCATATGAGTGTGTTGGCGCTGCAGTTGGAAGCGCACTGGCTAAGTGGGAGGCAGACCAGAAGAGGGACTCATAAACCCGCACGTTCCCCCAGGCCCTGCGCATTTTAGATCATTTTTGCGGCGCAAAAATGGGGGGAGTAGCTGTGGGGACTCACTAGTATGAGGTGCTCAGACCCCTCGACGATAGTCGCTGCCCCAAAGGGCAGGCAAATAATCGTCCTTGTGACGTTAAACTACACAAAATACGTTCGATCGTAATTACCTGCAAGTACATGCAGGTAATGTACGAGTACCAAATCGTGACATCACTAAACAATGTCACAATCCGTACACGAACCGGCCAGCCATCTCTTATCATGATAGGGGATGATGCGACCTGGCTGCCCTCACCGACGTACGTATTATCTTACGTACGTGTGTTTGTGTGCGTGCAAATAAGCCGTATATAAACCACCCGAACCGGCTCTAAAATCGCCAGGGTTCCCCTTGGTTTTGGCTTACCCGTACTTGTGTACGAAGTGGCTGAACACGCTTAAATTCTGTTGAATTTCCTTCTGATGAGAATATCTCTCACGACAAGGTATTTCACAAAATGAATATTTCAAAAATTGTTGAAAAACAATAAAGCAGTTGAAAAAGATAGAAGCATTTGAATGAAAATTCTTCAGTCAAGAAGAGCTGTAAAAGATATATCTATAATTATGCAGAAAATTCCGGAAAAAAGTAAGAAAAATAAGATCAGCAATAAGAAAGAAAGATAAAAGTAGGTACACGTAAAAGATGGAAATTAATTATCATTGAAAAATTTCTACTTTTAATACTCAAAAAGAATTTTTTTTTCCTTTTTAAAAAATAAAAGGTGAATAAATACTCAGCTGAATTCTTATTATTATCGAGTATACGTTTATACGTAGGTATCGATATTAAACATTTTCATGAGGAAAGCTAAGACATATTTCAGATTATGTTTAGTTTAAACCAACTTCAGAGTTCGAACTAGTTTCAGTGGTAAAAGGTAGTTTTACAATCCATTGAACCAAGTTCAATCATCGGGAACCACAATTTACATTTACCTCCGAATTTCCATGAGTTAACTTCTGGTTCAAGTTTTTCATTGACTTATCACCAGATTTTTTTTATTGATCAACTGCAAATTTTTATGCTTGTTAAACACTATATTCATTTCTCAAATTTCATTAAAATAATTTCATTTTATCAATTTTTTTTATTATTATTCAATTTCCACAAATAAAAAGTTTTTTGAAACATCGCGAAAGTTGAAGAAAAATATCAATATAAGTGAACCGCAACTGATATGCAACTGTAAAAGTAGGTAAACAAACTCTGAACCACGGATCAAGGTTCAGTTGAATTAGAGTTTAAACTTCTTTTGTAAAACTAGCCCCATATATAAATAAGTATAATTATATACTACATATATAGATGGAAAACTTATACCTCTTTTACGTTTACCGTTTAATCTGAGGATAGGGACAAGCACCATCACAATAAGGATTCTAGCGCTAGTGTCGTATTTATCTTTTTTTTTAATTTTCGGACTTATTGGGATTACTCGTCCAATACTTAACCACCAGGCCATCAAAATTGATAAAGAGGAAGTAAGTAAGTAATAAATATATACGTTATTTTCATACCAATATATATGTTATTTCATATTTTTGTAAAGACATGCAGCCAAGTGCATTTATTTATCTATGCATGCAGCACTCACTATTGCTGTGATGGTACTTACAACTAAAAATATAAAATGAAAGTAAGTGCTAAGTGAACAACCCCATGACTAGCCCAGTTCGAATTTAATGTTCATTTTTTATCTAGGAACTTTAGAAAGGGGAGAATTTTAATTTCTCACATTTAATTGGGTAATATATCGCTTGATTTATTTTTTGAGGGGCTGAGTTCGAATTTAATTTTAATTTTTCTGAAAATGTAATTTTTAAATTCAGCTTGTACCACGTCAGTCAACTTTTTCTGATATATTTGTAGGTATTGTCGGATTGAACTTGCTTTTAGCAGGTTTTCAAAAACAGACGCTGCTATTTATGTTTCCTCCTATTAAAACACACGAGTAAATTATACAATTTCAGGTGACCCTAATAGTATTTGAATGCTACAAGTGACAGTTTTATGAGCGCTGTTAGTAAGAGCCCCATATAATACAAGTAAGAAAGCCAAAATACTTGTAAGAGTGCTATCATAGCATTAAAAAAAACTAACTATATTTGATCTCTGAGTAAGAAGGAGGATGGTTGAAATATAGTGGTCAATGATATACCTCAATGTATTCTTCAATCATATACTGGAGCACTAACAAAACCAGAACCAAACACACCACCATATAAGAATGGAAATGGAATATGACGCAGTGGCTAGTCTTGAAATCCCAACCTTTTGGTTTCAAACCCGAGCACCTAACTGTACTATGCCACAGAAAGCCCTGATAGAATTGTAAGAGGATGAAATTACTAATAAATCATACTTATTTTAAAATATGGTACAGGAAACATCGTGCAAGCAAAAGTTATCGAATTTTTTTGTCTTCTGTTCTCAAAGTTTATTTTCACTTTTTTAATTATTATTTATTTTACAGAAAAAAAATTGTTTTCGAAAGTATATTAGTCGACAGATATATTTCTATGTGCTCGAGCAACTAAAAATACACACGGGTAAGTATAGTAAAATTGGTTATCAATCCACATTCTATGGAGAAATAATAAATATTCTTAATGAAAATAAAAATAAAACCTTGTTATACAAGTAAAAACTGATTAAATTACCTTGACTTTTCATCAGTCTGTCAAATGAATCACCCCACAGTCGTATTTCTTCAGTCGATGGTCTGAAACATGAGAACATTAATGATTGGTTAGAAGTTGTTAGTAGAAAGGAACTATAAGTAAAAATTATTGAAATAGACAAAAAAAATAGAAAAAAACATTAAATAACGCAAAAAAAAACAATTATTTACACTATAATATAGTTAAATGCGATATAAAAAAAAAACTACGTATTATACAGACAAATTGGAATAGTTTTGATTTCTTCACTAATTGGACATTTTGGGTATCTAAAACAACATACTACATATCACATTCTCCCGGCTGCGAGTGGTCACACGTGTGGGGGTGAATATGCTCCCAAAAATGGTTTTTCACATTTAACTCAATAATTATGGATTTTTTTGAAAAAGTAGGGCGGTAAGAAAATATTTCACACTACATTTTCTACAAAAAAGATATATTTATTTTAGTCATCTGATGTCCCCCTCTCCTGAAAATGAATTAGAAAGATGGAACCTTTTCATTGAACACTGAAAGCACTCAAAAACTTTAACTTATAATGACACAATTCTCACATTACATTTATTTTTACATGGGCGACAAAGTGGGAGGCAGGAGGGTCTAATGCCACCAGTTTTTCATCTCTTTTTTTTATTTTTTTATTTCACTAGATGGCTGAAATTAAGAATTGTAAGGAAAAAAATAAGAATAGGGAAATATTTTTCTTCAGTTTTTAAGTTTTTTCTTATCCTGAGACAAACTCCTTAATCATCCACCCCTTTTATCAGATCTGCGAAAAATTATGGAGAGAAATTTTTGTAAGTATAACAATTTCTCTTCTTTTACCTCACTGTTTGTAATTGCAACCAGTAAAATAAAAAAAAAGTGGGCACACTTATCTTCTTACCTCCCATCTAGACACACACATGCTAAAATGAATGCACTCTGACTCCTGAATATTATGTCATTATTAGTTGAAGTTAATACGTCAATATAGAAACTGTAGTCATGATTTCAGCGCACAATGAAAAAATACAATCTCTTTCACTTATTTGGAAGGGAACGGGATGTCAAATGACTAAAATATATACGACCTTTTCTATAAGAAATTTTGTGCCAAATATTTTCATGTGCAATCATTTTTTCAAAAAATTAATATTTGTTAAGATAAACGTAAAAAACTGTTCTGAGGGCTTATTCATCCCCATATCTGTGGACATTCATAGCGGGGAATGTGACTTTTAGTATGTTATTTTAGATGCCCAAACTGGCTGATTAGTAAAGAAATCAAAACGATGTATTCTAATTTGTCTGAATAAGAAACTTCTCTTGACTGGACTACCAATAATTAGTATTAACATGATGTAATAAATTAGTGATGTGGGAACCGAGTTTCCCACCAGAAGATATTAGGGTCTATATATTTATACCCTACTGCGTCTCCGTTTTACCACATACAGAGAGCCAAGTCTTTGTACATGCTGGCATCGGTAGGATACGATGACGTGGTTATATGAGGGTATAGTAAGGCGGTATGTCAGCAAGTGCGTGTCTATGTGTATCTCTACATAGGACCATGCTACTCGCCATTTGCTGCTTGTTACTCAATATACTATTAGCAAGTATCACGTTTTACCCGCCAATCAGTGTGAGTTTGATCGGCAGTTTGTGTATATCATTATCACACGCCCCGTTGTTGCCTGCGCATAGGCCAAGCCTGTCTTAGCAGATTTGGGGGTGAACCCCACCGGACTCCCTCCCAGCTTTTGTGTTGCACCAAGCAATACCAAAATGAGGGAGTTCATTTGCCAAAATCTTACCGTAACTAATTTTTTGTTGGGATCTAATGTCTATCACCTTTTTTTTCCATCTCCCAATTGTGGAAGAAAGAAGAAAAGGCAGCACTTAGGCAGAACCCTTGTCTGTCCGTACATGACATCCTACTATTTCTTCTCCATTGGTGGGGGCTCATTGGTCACAGTTGTCCTGATGAGAGTAGGGAGTGAGACGAGTGTTAGGATAAGATATTTAAAGAGGGGACACATTGCTTGGGGTAATGGACCCTCTGACATATCCCTTAGGTGTACCCTAGTATGAGGGTAGCCTGGCTGCCACAACAGGTTCTGGTCTTTACTCGATAACTCTAGTTTGTATTATCTGTTGTGGGGGAGGGGAACAATGTGCCACTGAAGGTACAACTTCAATTGGGACCACTGATAGTGGTTGTACAGATAAGGCATTGTTTGGGATAGGATTGAGGAAAGGGACTATAAGTGGCGCCATTTCTCTCAAGATTTCACAAACAGGACTGCATGGAGGAGGAGGTTTAGAAGAGTATCCTCCACCTCCTCTAGCAGTAACTACTCTTCCCTAGCCTGATCTACAATGTATTGCCTATGCATTTTTTCTGAGAGGTGTTCTTCTGTAGACTCATTAGGCTAAGATGGGGTTTCAGGTTTGATTTGATTATCAGACATAATCTATTTTTAATTTTCTGAGATGAATTCAAAAGTATCAAAAATTTTGGTGAGGAGAGAGTTTAGAGACAAGTGAAGACTGTTCTAAGTGCATTTTGCAAGAGCAAAAACAAAAATGACATGAAAATAATGAAAATGACAGAAAGTAAGATGTAGAAAAGACAACCTAAACACATGAACATTTGTAAGACAAATGAAGTTTGTTTAAGTTCATGTTTAAGGTTGGTCTATTTTTCTCTCACCTTATCTGTTGTTTATTTCGCACAATAAGATAGGTCTTGCAAAAACTTGTGGTTTGATGCCAAACAACATGATTATGTTTATTCTAAGTCGAAAAATCGTATTTTAAAGAATCACAATTTTTAACAATAGAAATTTTACCTGTATGTGCACTGATAAGATGTGCTTTGAATTCTCAATTGTGAACAGGTTACACATATACATGTTTGTTTTTGTATGCAGGTGAAGTTTGCGTATTCCATTTCCTCATTTGTTTCATCATCGAGGTTATTGCACTCAATGATTAATTTTTTTTTATCAGGTGCGTTTTTATGATGTACCATGTTTTAATGTTACATGAAGTGCGTGGAGTATAGGTTCGAGTCCTGTCTCTAGAAAATCACTTATTTTTGTTTTTTGAACTGAGTTCAATTTTTTTAAATACTCAGTCAATGGAGAATATATTTTTGGTTTTCCTTCCGTGTTTTTAGAGGTGATTTATTAGTTTTTATCGTCGAGTTTACTAGTTCTCCAGAATAACTTTGTTTGTTTAGCTTAAATTCTGGGATTTTTGTCAAAGTTAATCTTTAGGGGATGTTGACTTCTGACAACAAATTATTCGTGTGTGTGGATTGTAATTTGTGACTCTTATGTTTTTTATGCTATCTGAGTGGACTTGTGAGTAGGGTGCAGGTTTTTATTTTTAGTGGAGCCCTTGGGTCTGCCTCTCTTCCATTTTATGAGCGAGTCAGAAGAGTCAAATATTATTTCCACTGCATCGTCATTGAATTTGAAACTTTTTTATTTTTGAATTTGGAGCAGCTAACCCTAACTTGTTTTGGTTAGGCTCTGAATGTTGTTTGATAACTTCTGCTTTTGGTGAGTCATTTTTAGTTTTGGTTTCAACTTATAGGTCAATCGGGTTGGGCAATGGGGAAGTGAGATCACCATTGTGTTTGATCTCTAATTCCTTTTGCTTGATTGTTGCTTTTAGCTTTCCTCTATCCTCTATAACTACAAATGCAGGTCTGAGAGTCTATCAATTGCGAGGCAGCATCGCCAAAGTGCCCCAGTAAGATAGGGAAGGAGGGAACTTCGTATTTATTTTAAAATCATGTCAGGGTCACCACTGTGGGAACAGAGTTTCCCACCAGAAGGTATTGAGGTCTATAAATTTATACCTTATTGTGTGTCCATCTTACCATATACAGAAAGCCAAGTCCTCGTATATGCTGGCATTGGTAGAACATGACAGTGAAGGTATATGCGTGTATAGTAAGGCGGTATGTTGGTGAGTGTGTGTCTATATGTCTCCACATAAGACCATGCTACTTGCCATTTGCAGCTCGTGATATACTATCGTCAAGTATCACATTTTATCCGCCAGCCAATCAGCGTGAGTTCGATCGGCAGTTATTGTATATTATTATTACGCGCCTCGTCGTTGCCTGCGCATAGGCTAAGCCTCCTATCTTAGCGGGTTCAGAGGTGAACCCCACAACTGATAAATTTACTAAACATAATTTCTCACTAATTATTTTTTTTCAGTTTTATTTACCTATTTTTCAATTTTGTAAAATTCAGAAAAGGATTTATCTGCGTTGAGAGTAAGAAAAGGTTATGAAGCACCAGCAAAAATAATATAAAATTATTTTATTCAGAAAAAGGGCAGCTCTAACTATGATAAATAGATCATGAATTGTGAAAAATTACAGATTTTTTCAAATCCATCAGACTTTCTAAACCAAATGACCATACCGATTACTTCGTTCAAAATCAAACTATATGTCGTCTCATATTGATTTCTACCCACACCATACATTATTCATGCATCGAAAATGTTTATCAGAAAATTTATTTTCGTCTAGCATTATACAGGCTATGTAGTTTAAATTTCATTAAATAAGTTTTAGGTGAAAATTAGGCCAATATCGTATCAATAAAATTATTTCTCCTATTAAATATGCAACGTACCTATATAGCTCATAATTATATGAGCACCGAATTTCATAACTGTCGAATTAGAATTACAAATTTTATCGTTTTAACAAAAAATTGTAGAGAAATCATTGCATCTGACATCATGCAATGACAATCGGACGTAATACACAATTTACTTCGAAATAAATAACATTTAATCAAAGTCACCAATGAAATAATCGGCAATGGATATAGGCCTCCAATAAAAATTTTTATACAATTTATTCTATGAGCACATACATCCTGAGTACATGCGAATGAATCAGTATCGCTAACTTTCTTTGGCCTATACAAATAAAATATTCAGTCCTAAAATAGAAAGACAATTTTGATCGCAGGTTGGTTAAAAAAAAAACCATAAAAAACTTAAAATTGCATTTTATATCAAAGGGGGCGATCGTCCCTCGTGCGTTCCAAAATAAAGGGTGGAAATTGTGAAAATTTACCTGAAGACTTTTTCTCTCTTTGTTACGCCCTTGGCTCGGAATTTCTCTGATGAAATTCGCCCTCTCCGTTCAGAAAAGCTGTATCCGCTATGTTTTATACACACTAGCATACGAGTAGATACCATAAAAATTATTTCGGGTCATCATACACGATGGTTATGAAAATACGTTTTCAAAAATTGTCAGCAAGTTATGATTGAAAACAATAAAACATCTTACTTCAGTATTATCATTTCGGCAGTTACGCTCAGTTCTACGATAATTACCTACAGAGAGAAACGTACGTGTAGGATGAAACTTCCTATTCATCAGTTAACAAAACAGTTCCCCTTGACCATGAAGGGCTTTGAAAATAATTATATTAGTATGTATGGACTAGTCCAATTGATACAATCGGCGTCCAAATATCTTTCAAACCCCCTTCATACTGACCGATCAAACAGCTAAAAGCAACCTCTTCAATGTAAACAATGATGAACAAGTTCACCACTCTCATAAATAGAACGATTTAATCCTTGAGATAAACCACAAGTTTTGCACTTTTAGGCTTGAACATTTTAATTCAGTCTGTATTATAAAGTCTTTTTGGATGACCAGAGAAACTAAAAACCTACGGAAAAATCTGTAATCAGTTAATGTAGCCTTTTTTTTCTGTAGGTTTACAAAATCTCAGGTCGCCACCCGAACATTTTGTAGCTTTAGCGGTTTTTAGGAAATGGAGTGTGTTATCTCAATTTATCATTACTGAAATATTTTGTAAGTAGCTGAACAGCTAGACTAAAATTACATTGAAACGAATTCAGTTCCCGAAAATAATAGTGAAACTACTGAGAAAAAAGAGGTGAAGTTCAATTTATTCACAGGAATGATCTCCACACAAAGCTATTTTTTACGACTGATACTAATAATTCTCATTGGCTTCTATTAAACTTACACAAAATCAAAGTTATTCAGAGCAATTGTGAGAGAGCCATCGTTTAAAAAATCTGAAATTTGCCCGAAACATCAACATTAGCTGAAGATCCTCTGAAAATTCGATTACAATCGAACGTTCAGTTTTCGTAATATTGTAATTCAACTAGACTGAATTACATTATATGAATTACTCATTCCAAACTGAAGTTCAGCGATATTTAATGAAGTAAATTTTGGAATGAGGTGAAATTTTCCTCAAATATTCTAATATGTTAGCGGATCGAAAATTCTATGAATATTTCTTTGAAATTGTACTTTTGGTTTCAAAGATATCGCTGAAATTAATCACGATATAACGATGAAAAAAAATATAAGAACAAAACTGAGCACTCTGCTATCACTGTATATAGGTGTATATACATATATATACACAAAGACTTTCTGCGTAATATTTCGCTACCTACCGGACATTGAATGTACAGGCATATGTATATGATTTTGGTCATCTAGGATTTGTAACTGGAGCGGGTGGAGAGGGGGCGTAGACCCCTCCTCCAAAGCTATTAAAATCATAAAGTATAAAAGAAGTTTCAAGAGATGTTTGGACGCTAATAACGGCGAGTTTGCTGTATTATCTTATCAGTAAGAGAGCATTCCATATGTAGTGATATATGTTTAGTCAAAGATGAAGGGTATATTTTGTGAAACCTTTAATTGGTAAACCAGGAATGTGCACAATGTGAGGAAGGCGCACAAAAATTAGTGAGAATGACGCATAAAAACACATAAGAAAAGTGTTCATGATTATTAAATTAAAGCCAGTCAGGAAGGTAGGTTTCACCCTGAACAGAGATAATTTAAAATTATGTGTATTGCGGGTTGCATTCAAAGTAGGTTTTTAGAATTTTGTAACATAATGAAAACTTCAAAAGGCATAGTTGGGAAACTAATTGTGGTATTTGGCCCATCTTTGAAGTTGTCCATGATATAGACTCAGAGTATGCATATACCAAATTTTGTCCCAATCAGTAAAGAACTACGCCTTGCCCCAATTGTCTAAAAATTTTAAATTTAAATAGCCCCAATTCCGAAACTAACAAGCAGATTTGGTCCATATTTGAACCTGACCAAGATATGGACCCAAAGTACACACACTCTAATTTTCGCTACCTACAATCCATGATAAAATACACCCTTCAGTTTATTCAATTTCTCCAGGTACCATTTACTATATAGTAGAAATTGGGCACAACAAATTCCAACAGACTGTGAAATTTGTTTGGAATACACACAATGTGAGGAAGACACACAAATATTCATACGAACTGAACAAAAAAATGCATAAGAAGGTGCACAAAAATGCAATAGAAAAGCGCATCTGCACGCCATTTTAAAGGTTAGATTTGGCCCAGAATAGACGGGTTTTCAAATTATTTATACTGCCGGTTGCATTCTTTATAGATTTTAAGAATTTTGTATCCTAGAGAAACTTCAAAAAACCATAATTTGGAAACTGCAGAAACTATATAAACTTATGGGCAGACTGGGCCCATCTTCAAAATCGACTAAAATATGAACCCAAAGTATGCTCACTCAAAATTTTGTTTCAATCCGTGAAGAATTACACCTTACGTACAATTTGTCTACAAATTTCAACTTCAAAATTTTGTTCATAAGAAATAGTTAGACAAGAAGTTGAAAATCTAGTTAACTACCGCCCAAAACTGCAACAGGCCTTTATGGCCCATATGCAAAAATTATATTTCAGCATCAACAGTCACTTAAGAACTACCTATCTTAAAAATTTTTTGGGTATGTAGGTACATATAGGTACATTTTTATGTATAGATATATAATTGATAGTGGAAAAAATGTAAGAATTCTGCAATTATTGATCTTGCATTGAGCCTCAGTTGAGATGTGTATGACTATCAATGCAGCCGTGTGCTTTCCTTGCATGTTTATGTGCACTTTCCTTACACTGATAGAATATCGATAAAATGAACGATGTGCGCATTCCTATTGTAGCCCTTCATTTCCCAAAGTTTTTCGATCGATGTAAAACGGAAAACATCGAATAAAAACAATAAATATGCGACAAACTTGGAGAAATGAACCTCATTACTTTCAAAATGGGTGAAATTAACATTTTTTCCACAGTGGACGACCATCAAACCCTTTAACATCCTCCTGTCTATTACTGATAGTCTATATTAATAATCTCAAAGTAAAAAGTAAGTATGTTTGTTCACCCAGAACTTCAGAACTACTCGCCAAATCTGAAGAAAATTTTGAGGATTAATTTGTATTGTTTTGAGGAATGTTTGAAACTATCATCGACATCTCTATAGCCTCTCTGTGGACAAAGTTGTTGATTTTCATCATGATTCATAATTTGCATGTACGTACATATATAAATTTTGTGTTCACGATTTTGAGAAAACTACAAAATAGATAGAACAGAAACTTTCACAAGATATATTCTTCATATGGGAGAAAGTCTAAAAGAAGTTTGGGTCCTATCAGTTTAGTAGTTTCCGAGAAAACTAAAAATCAAAAGATTCCAGGAAAATACATTTTCCCAAGATTTTGAGAAAACGAAAAAAAAGATCGAGCTTAAATTTTCATAATATATTGTCCTTACCTGCAAGTCTGATAAGTTTGGTGCCTATTAGCCTGGTAGTTTTGTAGAGAAACTGGTGAAGAAAATTATAGGAAAACATTTTGTGTTCACGGTTTTGAAAAAACTACAGAATGGATAGAGCTGAGATTTTCATGAAAGGTGTTTGTTATATGGGATCAGAGACATACAGCCAAATAGATGTTCATTTCACCATATGCAATGTGGTTTAAAAATACATGAAAGATAGAAAAGAAACAATTGGAATTATACGTTCTGCGCATCAAGCTACACATATTTTGCAGTGAAAACAGACATCTCTATACCAATGCACAAACACTATCAAGCTACGATACATGCACAATTACAAATACTGGAATTCAAAACGTTTTATAATATTATGTCTTTGACATGTTTTTAATTGGGCATTGAAACATCTCTTTAGCTGTATGTCTCTGTATAGGACTATATTTAATAGGACCTATTAGTTCAGTAGTTTCTGAGAAAACTGGAAAACAAGAAATTCCTAGAAAATCGGTTTTTATCAATAAAAAATTAATAAAGCGATATTTCTGTTAAAGGTATCGAAAACGATCAATAGTTTTTCGTAATTGCTTTTATCTGAAATTTACAGTGAATGACTGATAGATTGATAGGTTCGTCAGATATTGATAAATATTGATAGTTTTTCGTAAAAGCCTTGAATTAAATTTACCACTTACCGCAATTTTCCATTAAGTAACGGATCACTCGTACGATATAAATTTATTAAGATAGGTAGGCTACCAAATAGACAATTCTCTTGGAGGGAGATACAGCCCCAAGTTAAGATGTTCCAAAAATTTTATTTAATAATGTAACCCCGTCCATTTCCATCCTGAAGCTCCTCATTTCACCCTCTGTAGTCTATTTAGTGTAGTAATAATTGGGAAACTTTTAAAATTAAACTTTGGTTAATAGAAAAAAAAAAATTAAAAAAGAAAAACAATATTATGGTAGCTAAATCGTTCTATAGAGATGAGGTTCAAAATTTTCGAATCTGATGCAAAGTTGAGAGGAAATTTGAGCCCGGGAGATAAAATTTTTGGGCCCTCCAAAATATTAAAAATTTTATCTGTGTTCAATACAGTATCATAGATTTATTTTTATATATACCTTTTTTCAAAGCAAAATTTGTGAGGGAAAAACATTTTTGGGAATTTTTCAGGGAAAATTTGCGTGTTTGTCTATTTTTTTTAAAATACCGGTCCCTGGAAAGTCCAGGCTCTCGTCAAGCCAGATGGAAAGAAAAACTACATATATATTCTTTTTATTATTTCAGTAAGGTATCGGCTATTATTTACAACACAATACGGTTGATTGCATTTATTAGGTATTTTTTGAAAAATTCTGAGGGGCTAAGAAACCTGCTTGATAGCTTAGCCCCTCCTACACATGGCGCTTGTTTATTTATTTTAATTAAGTGTATTAAAATAGGAAAATGGGTTTTCCAGCAGTGCTGCACTGCAGTTAATGTTTTTCTATACTCCTGGCGATCTACTTCATAAATAGTTCCTTGAAATCTATTTTAAATTTGAATAATTGTATCGCATGCATCGCTTATCCTTTTCCCATTCGCTGGTTTCTAAACACGATTGACTAAAAGCTTTGACTATATAGTCCTGAACCAGTAAAGCTCAATAAGACCTATGTACTTTTTAATTTCAAAACATGCCAGCAAAAAAGTAGGCAAACCTAGCGTACTTTCTGCATATTTTTGACGTTTTGTATAAGTTCACTAATTTAGAATACATCTGATCCCTTAAATTCACAAGGACAGCGGAAATAAACGTCGTTTAAATTGCATCAAGTGGTTCATACACAATGGTTGCCTACTGAGCACCAGCATGTCTAACCAGAAATCATCATTTTTATACGCTTTTATTCTACTCACTTAATTTGTTGAGGTACATCAGATGACCAACTTCAGCGCTGCTTTCACGTGTTGCGACACACGCACACATACACTTATATCCGTTTTTATCAATTGTTTTTTCAATCTTTGTTTGTTTTCGCCATAATTTTCTTCTTCAAATTATAAAAGCGTATTTTTTAAAAACTCGTTTTTAACCGAACTTATTAACTGGTCCAATACTATAGAGTATTCACTCGCGACATCATTTTTCAAAAACCACACAGTTATAAGACTGGTAACACTATGCAAACGTGTATTTTTACATTGTCTTGAATAGAAAGCCACATGGAATTCAGGCGTGTAACTATGCAAAAGTGTATTCGGAGAGAAATAGTGAATACTCTATAATTATGGTATAGTCAAAGACTGAAAATGATGCCGGATCAACGAGTTTGCTGGGCCTGATACACAGGGTTTTCCATCGAGTTTTATCAGTACTTGGTAAATCTAAGGCCGGAATTCATAAATGACACTTATGATTCACTTACCTAAGGGTTCATTTAAAACCTGCATTTCTCAGCTATATTTCTCAACAAAACTAATTTTTTTCATAGCTTTGATAGTTTATCTCAAGGAAACAATGTTTCTCACCATTCTCAGCTAAACTATTTTTTTTTACAGCTTTACATTAGATTAAAAATAGGCCCTTTAGTAAGTGAACCTCAAGTGTTATTTATGAATACCAGCCTAAAAAAACTCTCAGAGATAAACAAAAAAAAAAAAAAAATTCTAAGCGAAGTATTGTCCTAAAGCAGCTGGATATGACCTACCTACATATTGTAGTTTAACAAATATGTCAAAAATTTATGAAATTTTTTTATTCGATTTAAATACAATTTTTGAAGGGAATTAGCAATGGAATTATAATATAAATTTGCTCTTAAAAAATCAGAGCCAGTTGTAATGCAAATTTTTTATACTTTCTCATGACTTGATGTGATGTTTTTGATTAGGTTTTGCAAAAAATAATGAGCGACACACGTGCAAAGTAGGTGATTATAACTTGTGCAGTTTGCATTACTCGTAGCAATTAGGGCCAAATGCAAGAACATACTTTCAAGTATGTCATTCCAACATTTTTTTCATCACCTGCAGTTATATGTATATTGTATAGCCTGCTAAACATGTATACATCTAGAGCATCATTTTGAGAAAGGAAATGCTAATAATTTTGTTAAGTTTAAGTTTTTGAAGTGAAACTTCTTTGCGTATGATAGTGAACTAAATAAGTTTAGGTTAAAAACTAGTTTTTGAAAGATAAGCTTTCATTTATTTATTTTTTGGCTTTAGCTTTATGCGAAATGAACATTATTTCGTTGCGGAAGTAAGAGCAGTACTGGTATATTTTATAAATCGCAGTGGTGAGTAGAATAAAAGCTTACAAAAAATGGTCATGAAACGCATCACCGTGATTGCGAGAGCTTATTGAACGAAAATCAGATAGAAGTTACACTTCAACCATGCGTACCGTCACACATTCATTTTCATTTTTTTTTCTTGCTCTTCAACAAATTTTGGACAATTTTCATCTGTATTCACTGTATTTAATGTCGTTTTGTCTCTTTTTTGTTTTTTAGCGTTTGGGGAGAATTTCCTCATCCCCCTTGCGGATCTGCCCTTGTATGTACCTGTATAACTCTATATAGTGAGTAATTCATAAGAAATGGTTTTCACTCAAGAATCGTTCTCGTATACAGCCCTTAATAACCTACTTCTTGCACTAATAGGTATCAAAAATAACTATTGTAGCCAATACTCAAATAAAAAAGAAGAAAAATAGTGAACCAAATTGTATCGGTTTCAATGAGAAAATATTGACTCTTTAAGTCTACTCACCGAAGTTCGTCGGCAGTGATTAGTTTTTTCTCCGGTCCGTTAGGATCTTCCGGTGGCTTTTCTTCTTGCACAGCTTTTACTGCTAAACTGTAAACATACATGAGAAAAAAATAACGCAATTAATTTACATTGTACAGTATTTAGGATTATTAAAAATCTTATTTATACAGACAAAAGATTATATGAGGATACATATCAACACATTTCACGTTGGTTGTTTCAAAATTACTAGAGGTATGATAATTTTTGAAATTACAAATCAAAAAGGTAAAATTTTAGTGGTTTTATCAATCGGATAAAATAATTTGTAGAAAAGTTCAGAATAATTATTTACCAAACCACAAGTGTTGTACGTTCATTAATGAAGTCGATTCTGAAAGTGAGTAGGTACGTTTTATTACATTTTTTAAATACTGCTTCAACATTAAATTTATAATTTTATTTCTTCAAAGTAAATGAAAAAAGAAAAAAAAAACGTTTGGAGAGACTTATTCACCAACAGTAGAGAGGCGAGCGAAAGATAAAAAACTTGAAGAGTCGATAAATCAATGTTTTATTTATTGGGGTACGAGAAACAATCCTGTTTTTTCGTCCATTTTAACTATTTTATTTTCAATAGGCTCAGGTTTAGGAAAGTATAAGCGGGACCTCTCCCCGGGCCACCATGAAAAAATATTACTCGATAAATATTTTTGTACATCAAGAATGCCGTAAAATACCATTAAGTATTTTTTAAAATCAAATAATTAAGTTTGAAAAAAGTTGTAGAGTTTCTTTGTGAGAAGAGGAGGGCTTCCGCATATAACTCGTACCATGAGCTCCGCAAAATTAAATTCGGACCTGATTTTTCAATTCAAATACATAATTTATTGAACGAAAAGAAAGCTAACTTTAATCGTATTAGCGTCCCATTACATAAACGATTAAAAATAAGTTGAATTCAGGGTAGCTAAAGGAAAAAATTAAATGAAGGTAAGGTTATCGACGATTAACTTCTACGAAGATAAAGATTGGAAAGAACAGCTGAAAAGAATAAGCTTCATACAATTTGTACGTTCTCTCTCCTCCCTTCAGCCGGTAAAAGTAAAAAATTTCTCGTTCGAATAAAACTTGAGCACTTTACTCGAATGAAACTTGTGTATACAATTTGAAGTACTAAAAAGTAATGTGCGCATCAAAGAAATTTCGCCTTTACTGTGTTTAATACCAGTACTTCACAATAAACATGAACTCTTGAACAGAGAAAAAAGAAAGAGTAAAAAAAAAAAAAACTACAAACATGTACCTACTTCATTCGGAAAGTGGTATTTTCTTTAATTACAATCTTTCATCATTCTTTAATTTGAACCCATGGCATGAGAAAATATTCGATCATATGACAGTAAGTATATGAAGAGCGCATTATACATAACTATACAGGGTGTCCGATGAAATGTTGGCAATATTTAGCTGGTAGGTTTTAAAGGCAGAGTAAGATTAAATATGGTAAAAGACGCCCGCCTATCCAAACGCGGGTTGAATAAACGGCACCATTTTTGAAACTGTAATCACAACTCCTACAGTATCGAATTCGAATTTGCTTGCCTCGTATTCAGGCCAGAGACAATAATCAGAATTTTTCTTTTCTTCAAATACTTGAAATAAATGAACGAATAAATTTAATTATTAATTCAAAAACCACGACAAACACGAGTTTCGTAGATTTAAATGCGACTGAAAATTATACGTTCCATAGGAATGGCGATATTTAATTTCAAAACTGGACACAATTTTCCTTTCACATGGTCCTCTGTTGCAAATTATTATTTAATACTCAATGGTTTTAAATGAGAATAAAAAACTATCAAAAATCAAGTTATGCAACTTTTTTTACATGAGTGCGTTGGCAGAAATGGCAACGCCAAAAACAAGTCTACTTGGTATGCAATCACTTACACACAAATGTATAAAATGTAGCATAACATCCCATTTGAAAGAAATATTTGAAAAAATCTTTGTGAATCGACAAACCCATATGATGACATAAAATGCGGAATATTTGAAATTTTTACAAAAATTGTATAAAAATTGAAACCTTTATAGCACCTTCAATATGGAGCATGGAGAAAATGTAGTGGTGCGAAATATCGATATTTTTTTCGTATCGATATGTATCGATATTTTTCCCAGACCCAATTGCCCACCAATTAATAATTGTACTATACATATAGTGTCAGTTCTTTTCGTCAAGAAAGTACGAACTCAGTTCACGGTAGGTTCAGAATGGGGACAGGAATGTGTAAAAAAAGGGCAAAAAATTTTCCAGTTCTTTTACGATCAAAAGAACGTTTAAAGAGATAGTGCAAGCAATACCAAATAAAAACAAATATTATCAGTTATCACACAACGAATTCCCAATTCATCGTATGCAAAATAGTCGGAACTTACTTCGCACTTTTTTCACACTTCCTCTTCATTTAGTGCAGAAAGTGTATGTTCCATAGTCTCTTCGGAACATGGTCATTTTTCAAACGTCGCAAACATTTTGGCAAAAGCCCGGCAATCGAGAAAACGAAAAAAAAGTTTCAATTAACATAAAAATTTTTATCATTTTGTAATGAGCCTAAACGAGTTTAGGTTGGTTAGAAATACGAAAATTACTGGTCCAATTGGCCTGGCTCATTTACAAGGCTAACAAAGCCAGTAATTTTCGAATTTCTAACGAGCCTAAACCTGTTTAGGCTCATTGGAAAATGACTAAAATTTTTAGGCTAATTGAAACGTTTTTTTCTTCATTTTCTCGATTTCCGGCTCTTGCCAAAATGACGTAGACCGACTGGAAAAATACAGATTTTTCAAAGGGATAACAACGTATGCACCTTTTACACTTTTCTCTGAACTAAATTTACACTTAATTCAAAAGAATGCCAATACTTTGCACTACGTCCCAAAAAAACATAATTTAGGAATTAGTGCAAGAACTCTTGAATGTTTTCGGCCGAAAGAACAGATCTATATTCATTGTTAAAATTAAGATAAAATCTTCGAAGTCTACTGAAATAAAATTTACAAACGCCATTACAGATATGTTGGAATATTCAAATATCATTGCGAAAAAACTGATAAAAAATATCGATATTCCAGAGGAAAATATCGATACGTATTGATATTTTTCGCAACACTCGAAAATGTTGGCTCAACATTTTTTACTTGTTTCATCGCATATATCTAACAGCGAAATACCGAACACATTTCATTTTACTCAGTTATTTCAAACTGTGTATTAACAATACTATCGATAGCTGGTAGCTGCATAAATAACTTTCTATAGACAGTATGCATCAAATCTACTTTTAACATTTTCAAGAATATAAAACTGTGAATAATTTATAACAAGAGCAGCAACTGATTACGCGATTCAAAAGTCTTTTAGAGGTGCTTTTGCTTGGAATCCAAACTAATCTTCTGATATTAGTCCACCCAATTTAAAAAATATATCAAATAAAATTGAAATTCATGAGTTAGGTAGGTAGGCATCTACGTATACATATAGTTCGTCAAAAATTATTCTTATTTATGGCTTACAATTCCTGATATCGCTTACAGGAGAGATGATACAGTACTCATCCCGTAAAAAATCATTAAAACTGAATTGATGAAACATATAAGCCAGATAGTTTGAGTCAGTTATATTGTCTTAAATGTTTTTTAACAATCTAGAAAGATTGAGGCGATGCCTCTATTTTTTCCACATTTTTTTCACCATTTCACCAAAACCATTTACTGGCATTCGAGTAAGTTTAAACTGAACCCGAGGGCTTAGGGCCTTTAAAGACCCGACGAATTCGTATTTGCTAATTAATTTATACTCAACAAGAAAAACAAAATTCAAATGAAATTAATTATTAGTTCAGGCACTGCAAAATAAACTTTTATTCAACAAAATCTGCATCGAAATTTTATTTTCATGAATGGTTGAAATTTATGAACCTACAAAAAACTCAATTCTATAACCTTGCTTGTCACCACCGAAAATGTACGAGACATGGCTCCAAAATTAGTTTTTTGCATATACATCGCTGTCAATATTGATTTTATCGTAAAAATAAGTTGGTAGAAAAAGAGGTTGGCATTCCATTTTCTTGAAGAAAGAAAACAAAGTTACAGCAAGTAATGTTAATATTTCACAGACAATGCATCAAAAGACGATAAAATGAGGATATAACAAAACTGCTTTTTGTATTGAGGTATCTTACATTGCATGATTAACAATAAACTGGACGATTAGAGAGGGGCAAAAGGGGGGCGATATTAAAAATAATGTTTTCGGAATTAAATGCATAGAATGCGGTGGCAACTCCATTTAAAAAAGTTGATGGTTCACAACCAGTTTCCCAAATGTGTCAAATTGAAAGATATGGAAAGAAGTAATTCAACTTAAATCAGCAAGTGTGTGGCTTTGAGAGCACAGTATCAACAATGAGAACCAAATCAAACGTACTTTTAAGGAATTAAGTATGCAACCCTCCAAGCAACATTCTATCTGCAACTCACTGGTAATTTACAACAGTCCAGATTTTTCATGCACCCTAAACTTTAAAAAAATGTGTTAAAAACAGCGAAATTATTTAAAAATTGTAGCGTATTTAAAAGGTACCTATAGAATTTATTTTGAAAAATATTAAATATTTATGTTAAATAAGTAGTCAATTACCCAATTTGTTTCAAAATTATGGAGTAAAAATCTAGATTTTAAACTTTTGAAGGACAGTTTCTACATGCTTCTCTACTGACTTATTCACATACCAAAACTGCTAGACCGATTAATTGTAGATAAAAATTAATTAACTTACAACGAGGTAAAATAGGCGCTAAATAGTTTTTGATATGTAAAAATCTTAGCACTTGGTCTATGGTAGGGGCTAAATGAGAATTACAATCGTCATATTCGTGTAACTGTAACTCCTACAATTGTAACTTTTGTTTATGTGTGTAATATGACGTGTAAGTGTGGTTGTAAGTGTGTGCAACGAGTTGCCCACTCACACAACCACACTATTATTATATTTACACATGAATCCTTCACAAGTATAGCCCATACTGTAGCCTGTTTTTACTTAGCTATTTTCACAATACAATCAATATTAACAGAGAATATTTTCCCCACTGCGTCACTGTGATGGAGACAAAATCACAGTATAAAAAATGTAATGATCATTGTTATAATAGTAGTAAAATCTTTTCTTTTTTTTTGTGAAGAAATTTCCATTTCTTGGAGGAAAAATTGTCATTGTTTTTTAAACAATTTCATTTCTATCGATTCTAATAAGTCATTCTCTAAGAATAGAGGGTCTGCTTTGACATAAGAGTCGGTTTAGATATAAATTATGCATGATAAGCAATAGTACAGACATGCACAGAAAAATAAATAAATAAATAAATAAATAAATAAATAAATAAATAAATAAATAAATATAGTTTATTGCGGAAATAAGAACAATAAATATTATCTACGCCTAATTCAGCGAATACGATGTAGGTACGTCATGCGAGAATAAACAATAGCTTATATCTATCTTTTAGACGGAAAATGAACCGACCAAAAACATTTCAAAATTGAAAATAGAAAAAGCTCGTTAATTATGGATAAAAACGCAAATTAAAAATTTTCGATTACTTTTTTGTATAATACAGTTTGAATACAAATGAACCATCTAATCGATACAGAGTATTATTTACCTTCGAGTGGAACGGCTACTGCTAAATCAGATATAGATACTCATTCCAAACCTAATAAACTACAAATTCATGGAGTAACAGATAATTCAAACAAATCATAAAATATCATACTTGAATTGAAAATTAACCATGCATCATCAAACAGAAAAAAACACAATTAATCGCATAATATGTGACTAAGTTCCAATGAAAACTGAAGAGTAAAGCCACACAAATCAACTGAAATCAAAAAATCGATATTTTTGACCAAAATTCACATTTACTATTTTCTCTTACAGTTGTTTTTATGTCAAAGTGGGCCATTAATAATTATTATTGATATTTTGTATCGGTGATTGAATACCAAATATTTATTGTAAAATTTACAATTAATTTTTATTATTATTTTTTAAATGGTTCTGATATCGAAGGCTCAACGACATTGGATTATGTCAGAACACAAGACGAGGATTGTTACCATCGCGGTTAATATTAGTCAAAAATGATGATGTCATCCATCCAAAGTTTCAAAACAGGTATGTATAATATTTTTTAATATTCTACGTTTTTTTCATTCCAATCCGTTGTTCCGCAGTTTTCTCAACCTCTGAGCTAGTGCTGTCTGAGCACATTCATTATTGGTATAAGAGGATCATAACGCAGGTTCTGCCAATCTAGCTTAAGCCAAAGGCAATTAAATTTTTGTAATTATGTTTTTCTCTTCATATCAAAATTATTTTATAATCCGCTTACAATGAGTTCTGATTAAAAATATACATTACGGTCAGGTTTAGAGGAGTGTTAAAAGCAGAACATTTTTCAACAATTTTCCTTTCAAAATGTTTAACCATCACAGCGGCTAGGTATTCAGTTGATAGTAAGATACATTAAACACCGCATGCTCTAACATTTTACCAATTCAAAAGCTGACTTACCAAGAGCAAGGACGACAACAACAACACCAGTGAAAACAACACTGTTTATTGGTTGACGACGAATTATTTATGGTATTAGGACCAGAGTTTGCTGAACCGATTGCGTTATTATTGATATTTGCTGAGGGAGTCGTGACAGTCCGTGTCGTATGCAGTGAAGTTCCGCTTCCAATTTTTCTAAGGCGACAAGTCGTATTATCTACACAATCGCTGGAGGACGACACAACTGTGGACATCTTAATCAGAAACAAAACACAAAACTATTTTAATCTTCAACGCACTTACAACATAATGGGAAAATTAGCAAAAAAAAAATTAATACAGATGCAAAATTAACACTTTAAAATGTCATTGAAACATTCGGTTAAATAACTTAATTGTTGTCTACAAGAATTCTGCTGACGTTTGTTTCTTTCACATAAGAAAAAATAAATAAAAAAATAAAACTCGAGGGTAAATGTGATAAAAATATGCGCAAGTTAGATTGAATTCGATACCGGTATTCTATATTTTTATTTTTATTTTTGTCAGAAATTTATTTATTATACAAAAATAATTTAATAAAATCATCGAGAAGATTGCTTCTCAAAGCAATAGAACCTCCTAAAATTTATTGTATCATTTTATTTGCATACTTTTCTTTTTCACGAATAAAGAATGATTGATTAGAATAATATTCGATTAAAATATCACTTCCGCACATCAACTGTGGTAAGTGTATTTTCCAGAAGTATCAAATTTTATAATGGCTGCCATTGAAAAACCAGTTGAATGATTTCACTCAAATTCAATACCAAATCAGTCCTTAATTGTCTCCAACTATCACACATATTTCAAGCCAAAATCTATTAAGTTACCAGAATCATCGTGATGACATGGTGGGTTTGCAAAACTTTGAGAACTCTTCCTTCCAAAACTAATTAATTAATCTCAAAAATTTTAACACGAATGAGTAGCCTATGAAAGTTTCTAACATTATCCCAAGTTTCATTGCCATATGTCAAACAGTGGAGGCTCCACAGGTTCCCAAAATACACCAAAATGAGCAATAAGTGTAAATATATAACACACACTTTTATATATATATATATATATATATAAGCTCTGAAGCACCGTTCCATGGCACTTTGGCTTGTGGCACTCCTGGATTTTTTCTTGCAAACCTATAGGTAACACTGTAGAATTTGTTTCCTCCGAAACAACTAACATTTTTTCATTCCTGTCTGTGTGTGACTGTGTGAGTAGTGGCGCATGTGCGTCAAATATGAGGGAATAATTGACAAAATAATATCGGAGAAATTATTTTGGGAAATAATTTTAACGAACGAATTAACAGCTTTTACATTTATTATAGTGATACCATATATTATATCCTTATATATATATTCAGCACAGAAGAATTTGAGTGACCTATATATTTATAATCTACAACTCACGATCGGCGTTTTTCCACGGGTCCCTCCATTGCACTGAATGCAATAGTTGTTTTCTTTGAAAAATGAACTAAAAATTGAAATTCTAATTACCGTAATGTAAACAGTAAAATGAATGCACAAAACTTTTTAAAATGAATACACAAAACTTTTTAAAATGAAAAAATGTTTCACAAGCGAAGAGAGAAGGAGCAACGCATCTCAAAAATCCAATTTTCAGCGAAGCCAAAATAAAATATTTTCGAGAATATTTACGATCATTCAGAAAAAAATTGAAGAATCTTCCTTTCTTTTTCTTTCTTTCTTTCTCCCTTTTTTTATTATTTTAATCACATCATAATTTATACATCGATGCATGTCTTAAAATTTTCTTCTCCTTTATTTATTTTCATCTTCTTCTAGCAGGAAAATTTTTATCCTACTGATTTCAAATGCACTTTTTTATTACCAAAACCGACTAGGTAAGTCTAACATCCAAGCATTCATCTTACCATTTCTAGCTAATATTTTCCATTGAAAATTTTTGAATTTCTCTCAATATTAAGCTATTCTTACACTATTGGACTATTGTTTTATTGATACTCCTTTTTCAATAATGATTCGAATCACGTGTAATGGAACAAATTTTTTTTTCATTTGATAACGACTGTCAAAATGTTTTTAGAGAAATGGTTTCATACAAACGACAAAATGAATTTGGCAGTACTTTAAACCAATGACTTTTCTTGAAACTTCCATTTGTTATGAAAGTATAATCATCAGGTGTTATTCCACGACGCTCGAACCCGAAAATATATTTTCTTGTTTTTCGATGAAGCTAATAAACGCGTGTGATGATTGATGAATCTTTCGCCACTTTTCACAGATATTCTTTTTATTACTCAAGAATCGAATTCGCCTGAACGAAGTACTTTTCCCATTTTATACCTATTACTCGTATAATCAAATCATGAAAAAACCTACTTAATTCAAATAACTTTCGGAAAAATCATCAAAAACATTTGTGTAATTTTACAAATATGAGAACATAATTAACAGTATAGTTTCCCACGAGAAATGGAAAAGAAGAAGAAAATAAAAAACAATTTTTTTAGATTAACGTTTCTAACGCAAAATTTTAAAGAACTTCTGCAAAAAACGACCTGCAGTTTGCAGAAGAATATAAAAATTATATGCAAATCATGAAAAAAAATTTCAGGTTGGAGTCCCTCGTTAGGATAACAAAACATCACGAACAATAAATTTTACTGACTTTTTATCTTGAGGGCTTTTCGAGTGATTCTTGACCATATGATACTACCTTTTATGTCTTTTAAGCAGGATTCTGTTGATGACAACCTTCGTAACTCTGGGGATATTTCAGAGAAGTATCTACATAATATAGTATAAATGATCTGACCGGCAACTACTAATCAGTTCATATTACTTAAAAACGTAAATTGTTTCTAATTTCATATTTCACAAAAATAAGGAATAATGAAAAAACAAATTAATGAAAATTCATCAGTTACTTCGGGAAGAATTCAAAAATGGCTGTAAAATTGGTAAGTAGGTATGTAAGAATGAAAAACTTTCTTACTTTTTTTTTTTTTTTTGCAATTTTGTTTTCATTCTTTACCAGAATTACATTTAAACATTTGAAGAAAAGATAAACGCTAATTTATATTTATTTTTATTCTTGAAATCTTTTCCACTTTCGTCGGCAAACTACTGAATTAATAGGCACCAAATCTTTGCCAGACTTGCATATGCATAAGACCAATAAATCTGAAAATTTCAGCCTGGTCCCTTTCGTAGTTTTTTCAAAATCGTATAAAAATCACTTTTCCAAGAAATTCTCCATTTTTCTCGGAAACTACTAAACAAATAGGCACAAAATTCCTATTAGACCCGGTCCTATATAAGAACCACATTTCGTAAAAATTTCAGCCCTATACTTTTTGCAGTTTTCTCAAAACCGTGAATCAAAAATTTAGGCGACACCTAAGCACAAGAAAAAATAAGTTAGGTTAAAAACGAGTTTTTAAAAAATACGCTTTTATAATTTGAAGAAAGAAATAACGGCGAAAGAGAAAATTTCTCATTTTTTTCCGAGACAGAAACAAACAAAAATTGAAAAAACAACTGATAAAAACGGATTTAAGTGTATGTGTGCGTGTGTCACAACACGTGAAAGCAGCGCTGAAGTTGGTCATCTGATGTACTTCGACAAATTGAGTGAGTAGAATAAAAGCGTGTAAAAATTAGGTCGAAATGTGAAAATTGTATCAACAGTTTTCTTTTGTCAGAAAACAGAAAATTTTCATCATCCCCACCCCTAATCCCTCCATGAGGTCAATTTTAATACACCGTTTGCAAGCAAACTGGGTAAAAATCAATACGAATGAAGAGTTTTATTGCTGATGAATGTCAGTTTGGACAACAAATCTTCTTTTAATCTCAGGTTGAACAGCCGGATGAGAGTACCTTTTTTCACGAAAGCCATCTTACCTGTGTTTGGAACAAAAGGGACATGAATACTATCATAGGTGCACATTTCCGTTATTTAATTTTTTCACGAGATCCTTAAATTCACGTGGCCCAGAGCCCGAGTTCCCTATACCGGCCCTAGATTTGGGCCTATTTACAGCATCATCAAACAAGGATGGGCCAGCTGATTAACGTCTATGAAAGTTTGTTGGCCTACCTTCACTCGATACAGTAATATACACCAATTAAATAAAAAATAATATGTGATTCCTTTTGCATACCAGAGCTGTGAGCCTACCACGTATTCTTTTGTAACATTTGTTTCCTTCGTAAACAAAAGGTGACGCTTTGGCGGGCATAATTTGGTTTGCTTCACAGTAGTTGGTAGGAATGAAAAAATTATAATTTAGAAACAGATCATCCTGCTCCCTGCCCGTCCTGCCCGCATCATACATTTAGGCCTACCGAAGAGGAGAAAAACATTAATGATGGTTTCTTTGTATTTTTCAGAACACTTTTTTCGATAGTTTTTAAAGACAATAATACCACAACAAAAATCTGGAAACTGACTAGTAATAATCGTGTTTCGTAAACTTTCATCAAAATAAAATAAACGCTTTTACAACTGGGCAAATAATAATGTAACAGGTCAAACAACATGAATACACGATCAATATTGGTCAAACTCGAACTACCTACTTACTTCACTTTCAAACGCCGAGAGCAACAGCCTTTTCAAAAAAAGCACTCATCGTGCACACGTAATTTCCCGTTCGTTCCAGAACCTTAAACGCCTTACAGCCCACTCATATTTCCTCCACCCTTTTTTTTAATACACGATGGTCGATTTTTCGTTTTCAAAATTTTCATTCTCAAAAATGGAGAAATACCAAAAAAACATATTTTTCAACTTGGGCGAGCTTCTTTCAGTTCTAATTTCACTTTTTTCTGACGGCTACAACTACAGCATACTTATAATATACGCGAATCTACATAATATACTTAAGCAAAATACAAATACATTATGTAAGTACCATATGCATGAAATTTTACGCTCGTTTTCCATTTTGTTAATCGAAAAATTTCAAAATCTGATGCATGGTATTCTTATTTATGACCATTTGCGAAATTTTATGTAAGCACTGCGTGGGCGAAAGAAAGCAGAAAATACATTTTTACGTTGATGAGCACAAAAACTCATAACCATAGTCAAGATAATGTTCATTTTCATAATCGGTATAAAAAGCTAAAGAGATGTTTCGCGCTCGAATGATAATAAAAACCGAGAATGATGTGAACATTGAATGAAATATTTTGCAACGAAACCATTATGATATTTAGCCAAACAAAGAGAAGTATGTGTAGTCGTAAGCACATTCATTGAGTACCTAAGGACGTAATTCGAATTTTGGTTGGCATCGAAAAAAATGTTTCAAGTTTTCACAAAAGCCGACATGGGAACAACGAATTTCATATTCAATATCTTCTCCAGCATTATTATTATAAGCTTTTATTCTACTCACTACTGCGATTTTAAAATATACCAATACTGCAGTCAACCTTCCGCAATGAAATAATATTTATTTCCCATGAAGCTAAAGCCAAAAAAAAATAAAAGCTCATCTTTAAAAACGCGTTTTTAACGTAATTTTAATTAACTTTTTTATTTTATTTCAGTAATGTATCGGTTTAGCCAAGCGTCGATCTGAAGGTTAGACTATCAAATATCGATAACCAAAGGAGGCGAATATGCTTGGGATCAGAAACCCAATGGACTCCCGGAATGGTTTTTCCAATCACATTGAGGAGCAAAAATTACACCGTTTTGGGTATGAAGTATGACAGGCGCGGTGGGTTTCGAAACTACAATCGTTCGAGGGTAAGACGAAGCCCCTAACAAATATGCCACACAGTTTGCATCAAATAGTTATTTTTGTACTAAAAAGTGACTTCTGTATCAAATAGTTACTACTCGAGCATTAATAATAGCAGGTTGAAGAGCTGAAATAGAATGTTGCGAGTATGAACAGTTAGAAAATCACAAAATATTCAGCATTAAAAAACATGAAATGGTCATTTACGAGAATGACTACTTTTTACACATTACATACTTTTTTGTATTTGTTAGTTTATTTCCCTCTTTATATGTCTTTCTTCGAGTGGGTAGTACAAAAAAAAAGTGTTTGATACATGTGCGCGGTAGATAATTACTACATGTATGATTTGCAAGACGAGCCGAAGAGAAATGTTGCAATTATCACACTGGAAGACATCACCTACATTTCAAACTTGGATCAGAAGTAACAATTTTGAATTGCCCATCAAATTTTAAAATCAGAATGTTAACATTCACATTCTGAGGTAAATAATACATCTTACTCGAAGTTAGGCAGGGTCGTTGTGCTACTGTACCTACAATTTTTCATGCAGTTAATTTTTTCTATTTTTCTTAAGAGTACACAGGGGGAGCAACATGCTAACAATCTTTCTTAAATTTGATATATAGGTGGATATTACTATGTAAAAGAACTCTACCGATTTTGGTTTAAATTATTTTATCTGTTCTTGAGCCGCTGGTTTTGATAAAAATATGCAAGGTCAAAAGTTGTTTCAATATTATGAAATATCTACAAGCCCTAAAACAGCGCTAAGGCTTGTGCAAGCCCTGGATTTTTGCTGGCATAGTTGGATAATGCTCTATAATTCGTTGTTTCGGGAGAAGCAGTGAAATTTCCGGAACAAAAGAAACAATCAAAACCAAAATCAATGTCGTTCTTCTACGTTGTAATAACCACTTACGTAGCAAATTTTTCAAAACTTGGTGGAATGTTTCTCCGTCAATAGTGCGGAGAAAAATAATAAGAAGAAAAAAAAATTGGAGGTAAAATATAGGACGTATGGAAAGTGCGATTTGCATCAAACATGATAGGGTAAATCTGTGGAATAGAATATATCTACATACTAAATTTCAGCCTTACTGACTGAAAATTAGAGCAGATATTGTGTTAACAAAAAATTCAAATTATCAATAAATGTACTTCACTTTAAAAGGTGTCTTTTGGATGCACAAGATTGACTAAATGGTATTTTTATAAGAACAAAATCTGTCGTAAAACAAGTCAGAAAAATGTTTTGTCTGAAAAATTTTTGCATATATCCCACAGTTTTTGAAATTTTCTTGTAAAACCAATTTTGAGGTGGTTCAAACCTCTCTAAAGAAATTACTCAAAAGATAAGGGTGGGATTTTTAATATGTTTAGGGGATGACTTTCAACAATTTTCCAATAAGTTTAGGTTAGAAATAAATCGGACACAGGGTACTTCACATGAAGGTTCATGTTATTATCATGACGACTTACAACTGGCTATAATCTGAATATAACTAAATGAGAGAGAAATTTTTAAAATCTCATATTATCTAAAAGAATTTAAGAACCTTTTCGAAGTAAATATGAGAAAATAAAAGCAATTATTAATTCATTTTGTTTAATTTTGTTTAGTATCTTCAATTCATTTAAAAGCATAATACGTATTTACGCTAAAATGAAGGCTGTGCATGGTACTTCCACAGCCTGCCTTTTTTTGTACGTATTTCTTCACGAACAATTTAATATTTCTATCGCTTTCAGTCTGAAATTTTTAGCAAAATTTTGGAAATTCACATGCGGGTTAAGGTTCTTTTCTCTCAGTTTTGAAATAGAAAATGGAAAACGCGAAAGAAGAGATACGAAGTGTTCATGAATTAAAAACCAATAACAATTTAAAATCAAAATAATTATACAAAAATAAATGATAATAATAATAATAAAATTAATAATAATAATAATAATAATAATAATAATGAATATGGTCTCACAAAAGCCGAAAAGCAACCTTTCTTAATGAATTTATATCACTTTAAAAATACATTCCAACACTTCGAATAGGTAAAAGTAATTTTCACTTTCATGAAACTTTTTCAGCTACTCAACAGAAAGCTGAGAAATTTCATACTCTCTAAAATTCACATCCATGCACCGTAAAGTGAAAGATTTTGAAAGACCAATTTTACCGTATTTCATTAGACAAAAACAATTTTTCTCCAACTTCCTATGAACCAATTATTCTCTAGAACTTTCAAAAATTTACAATCATGGTCGAAAATCCAAATTGGAAGCATTCAAAGTTATTTCTCGCTTTTTCTTCGAAATCGAAAATCCTTTTCAAAAGTATTTCAATTATTATCGAAGAAACACTAAGCAGTAAACTTCATTACCGAAATTAAAACGTCATCATGCAAGTTTTAAAAGTTTTGTATTCTTCATTATTTTTTCTTTCAGTTCTTTCTTTTGATTCACTTTTTTCGATCATTAATGACATGTAAACAAACATAATATTGAAATTCTACATTTTTATATGAAAAAAACAAAGGTGTATTTAAAATGAATATATGAAAAGAACAACAACTAATGAATAAATAAGTGAAAAACCAAACAAATAAAATAAAGAGAAATAAATATCAAAAATTTACAGATTCATTAAAAAATAATCAAATCAACATGCCTCGAAAACACAGAATTTTTCACACACGTTTCAAAAAAATAATTTTTCTTTTCAATTAACATGATTTTACTTGAAAATATTAATTTTTGACAGTATTTATTTCTCAAATCTTATGCAAGACCTACGAAAAAACATAAAAAAATTTTTTTCACCAAGTGCAGTGATTGTTGCCAAAATTTATTTTTTACACTACAACTTGGTTATTCGCTATATATTTTTTTAATTTATTTATATAAATGTCTGACTGAAGATTGATCTCATAAAACTTTCTAATAAGATCTGATTTTAAAATTAAAAAAATTAAAATTAAAATCGAGAAAATTTCACGCGCGTGCTATTGAAAAAAAAAGTAATATCTCTGAGGATTCGAGCGGCAGCTTTTTTTGTTGAAAAACTGAACCCAATAGGTGAAAATATTGTATGAAACAGAGACTCGAAATAATCATACAGACCAAAAAGAAAGGAGGAAGAGGGAAGGAAGATAAACAGGATGAGTGAGGAGGTAGAAGAGAACGGTTGGCATAGAAAGAGAAACAGGAAAAAGGCGAAAAAAAATCATTCAGAAACGAAATTTCTGCCAACTTTTGGGTGGTCGAACCATGTATA
Organism: Ericerus pela; assembly: GCA_011428145.1. NCBI lineage: Eukaryota > Metazoa > Arthropoda > Insecta > Hemiptera > Coccidae > Ericerus > Ericerus pela. Next base: position 221,165 of record WOFM01000578.1, on the reverse strand, counting down.
CCACCAATTCCTTAATATGATTACTCATTTTTTCAGCAAAAAATTCGACAAAGTAGTTTTTCTTTCACACAAGTTTTACATAATTCATCTACACAAATGCTATGATTTTATAATCAGCTTTTCTCAGAAAAATTTCGGTTCAGCATGTTATACGAATATGAAATACTAATGAAGAAAGAAAATAAGAACGAATTGCGAATCCTAAATGACTGAAATTTTTCAAAACAATCTTAAATCTATAAATTAGGAAGAGTAATATCACAATGGTAAATGTTTACATAGGCTAAAAGTTCTTTATTGTATGTTTCTAGCGTTGAAGAAAAGTTTTTTTAAAGTGATAATGATAATGAGTACGAAAGCTCTTAAAATATTGTTAATGGTGACCTGGCTGTGAGGTCGTGTTTGTCGTTTTCTATCAACAAAATGTATGGTCCATCTTTGAATCTTGACCAGGCCTTATACAACTGATAATCACTGGTGATGAATAAAATACGCAGCTTCTAATAACAAAAACTATAAGATCAAACTACCTCCTTCCGCAACACCAATAGATGCGATGGAGCAAGAATAGAGGAACAGTACTGTATTTATGAGGTTACTAAATCTCTTCACTTCGCACAGAAACTGGAAGGAGAAAACCACTCCACCTTCTTCACCAAATCCAATCTCAACCCGAGTTGAATATCGATTATGGATCATTTCTACTGAATACAGAGATACAGAACGGTAATAAGGGTGGATGGGGCTAAATATTTAGTCCTGGTATGATTATCTGTGTTGTTTTCCATCGAGGAATTGTGGTGAGTTGTATATTTCGATCGACCCTACAAGTACCTTAGTCTGTTAGTGATTTAGAGCTATAGGATTTCATTATTTTTCATTTCTCAACTCTGCGCAATACCAACAATCAGTTTTTTTAGCTACAACTTTACAAGTAGATTTTGCAAAAATCTACTAATTAAAATTGCCTGAGTATTCGGATCCAAGGGTGAGAGTTGGTACGTTTGTAATTTCATGATTTTCTGAGCATTTTGACACTATTTTTGAAAATTAATTTTTTTTATGTATCCCCTTTTGCATCGAGTCCATTTCCAAGCGTAATTTTGATTAGATAGTTTTGAAATTTGTAACACATATTCGGATTCACCTAAAGAAGAATCCTATTTTTTGGTCTGGATCGGGAACATAGTTCATCCGGTAGGTCAGTTTATATGCATTTTTTATTGAACAGCGTACAGGTTGCAATTTTCGATCAATAGGTCTGAAATTTGGTATACGTATGTGTGATATTGGTAATTTTTTGCATAAAATATAAATATTTTATATATTACTTTATTAGACGAATGTTGATGATGATATAGGTGATTTTTAAACAAAGATAATCTACTTTTTCTAGCGAAGCTTGTTGCTCAAGAGTTTTTTTTCCCTTTCAGTTCTATGGGAAACATAGGTCTATAAATGAGTTTAGGATAAAAACGAGTTTTTAAAAAATACGTTTTTATAATGTACCTACTAGCAGATTAAACCAGCTTCGCAAAGGTGAGGGGTTTAATATTTTCGGTTGCACTTTTTCGTCTTAAATTTTAGGAACTTTCTTTTCACTTAAGTATTTCTGCAGTATATTCTATATTCATCTACAAAAATTGAAAAATCTAGAAGCAGTGGATGTTTGAACCCCTAAGTGAAGCAGATGGTACAGGGGTCATGCGTTTTTATCACTTATTCAGTCGTCCGTCCCATCACCTTTCCGGGTTGAAACATTTTGCTACTTTTAATTCCATTTCAAAGCCTTATTTTACTGTACTGAAATAAAAGCTGTAGATATTCGTCAGAGGAAAAAAAGGCCAATGGCAAGCCAGTTGGAAAAATAGATGTCACTCAGACTAGACATAATGTCAAATTATGTTTATTGCAGTTACATTCATTGTAGGTTTTAAGATTTTTGTACTATAATGAAAACTTCAAAAAGACATAATTTGGAAATTAATGATGGATTTCATCCATCTTTAAACTTGACCAAGATATAGATTTACAGTACAAACATGAAAAATTTTGTTCAAATCTAAAAAGAATTACACCCCGCCCCACTGTCTAAAAATTTTAAATTCTAATAATTGCTCTCTAAAAACTAATGGGCAACTGAGGGGACCCCTAAAGTCTACACATGCTAAATTTTGCCTTGATCCCTAAAGCAATACATCCTCTAGTTTATTGATAAATACTGTTAACTCATATCCCATGTATGTATATATGTACATATACATATAATATGTTTTTATGGTCTGAGAACAATAATAGAAAAAACTATATAGAAATACTAAAAATTGTAGAATGAGAAAATTCAACAGGATGAACAAAATCAAAACCACATACATTTAGGTATTTGCAAATGCAAAAACAACAAATTGAAGAACTAGAAAATGAACAGAATAAATAAAATCAGAGCCAAATAAGTTTGTACCTGCAACATGCACACAGTTGCACAATTTATTTGAGGAATTAATTTTTTTAAATAACTCAAATAAATTTTTTGAAAAAGTAGTGAAGTATGAAAATGTTTGTCACTAAATCTCCTATAAAAAAGGTTGAATATATTTAGTGTTGCGAGAGTAATTCAATACTTTTAAATTACCTCAACAAATAAGATAATTTCTGAATATTATCTTTTATTAATATTTCACTTCAATTATTACAAACACTTTAGAATTATACTTATTACTATTTCTTAATACTAATGAAACCTAATGTCCATAACAACTAGTATAGACCCTAACGTCTCTACTCGACTGTAGGTTTAGGAATGAACATGTCTTCAAAATGAAGATACGACATCACCTTTGTTTTCTTTGTTTCACTCAAAAGAAGGCCGACCAAAAAGGTGGTGTGATACGATGACTCTACATTGTCAGCATATCTGGTGGTGTCCGTTTGTGAGAAGCTAGGTGAAATATAGACAGCAATTATTCCGAGAATTAGGAATAATAGTTGTCTATAATTTGTTCGACACGTTTTTGTAGACGAACTGAATCGTCTGCAAAAACGGGACGGAACAAAGGTCCCCGGGCAAAAAAAAGCCCGAAGCTCCTGCTTCGTTAAATTTTGTGTTCCCGAAAGTTTACTACTGTAATCTACTATATTTTTAATTCTAATCATAAAACAATATTATCTTTTCACAAATATCCCTTAGTTTACGTTGCGGAATTGATCATCGCCTAAAAATATAACATTTGTTATTTGAGCATAGAAATTTATTTTTGCAAATTGGTTTAAGAGACATAATTTAGCATGATCAAATTTATTATGCTTTTTTAATGTTAACATATTATATTTTATTACAAGAATAGACTTAAATTTATGGACCATTAACGATGTATTGCTCCCAATGCCAAATCATTTATTTGATTGTGTGCATTGATAGCAACACAATTTATTTTTAAATTCATGTAGACCAATATGGCTACTATGAGTGTTAATAAACTACACTAACCAATTAGTAGTAAATGTACCGTGTTTATTGTGTCCTGGTATCCGAGATCAGGAATTTTCAATTCTGCTGATTTTAATCTTTCTTTGAGTTTATGAATAGGAGTTATTGGTGAAAGATAGGGTATGTCGTCATGCCATTTATTATTATAAGCAATAGACATATTCGGAAATTTGAATGATTGATGTAAGCCAAAATCAAGTTCCATAAATTGATATTTTGTCCAAACTAGCGGTAAATGATGTTCGATGAGAATGTTCTTTTCAGGTTTGTCTATACATGGGAATCCTGCTGGAATGATTGTTTCTGCATTGTTTTCTTTCTGTAATTGTTGGATTTCTACTACACACGGAACTGTTAGTAGTGTTGCTTTAGGCCATGAGTCATTAATAGCTATACTGGTACTTGTTTTTGTTATAGTGTTAACTGATATCAATGGATTTTTAGCATTTGTTATTGCAAATTGGTTCATTTCAATTTGTTTGACTACGATTTCATCATGGTTTATCTCACATTTAAAGGTGCATTTCTTTATTATTTCTTCATATTTCATGCCTTTGAATAATGCCCTCGCACAATTACCTTTATTATTGGTTGTGTGGTCTTGTGGGAGAAAACATAACAAGCTATGTTTGCCACATAGGTCAATGTCTGTTCCCGTTATGATTCGTATTGATCCATCAGCTTTGTTGTGGGATTAGATCGATGGTTCTTGATCCCAAGAGCAAATTTTATTGTCATGCGTTCGAAATGCTAGGGGAATGAAGTTGTATAGTTCATATTGAGCTTGGAGGTTCTGGAGTGGAATTTTGATCTCTACTTCTATTTTGTTTCCTGTTACATAACAATTAACTAGTTTTGTTCTGTAGTAGGATTGGATTGATTTTTCATCTAGAACTATGGCAAAATTCGATTTTTCTGCGATTTTCTTAATTTTTATTAAATCATTTTTTAAGGTTGTTTCGTTGATTATTGCTGCTGGAAGATGGTTATTTTTGCAAGAAAGAAATAACTGGCTGAGTTTAGCATTTTCGGTGACTAAACTAGCGTGAAGAGTTTGAGCTGTGTCGAAGATAAGTTCGCATCTAGCTTCAATTATTATCTCGTTGTTTTGATTTTGAATCGCGTCTTTAAGTGCTTGAACATTTTCTTTCAGAATTTTTGAATTTTCAAATTCGATTTTTTTGAAGTTTTTTATGTCATTTGTCACGTTTAATAATTTGGCATGGTTTTCTATTACAGATTATCAAAGTTTTTTGTATTGCATTTTTAGGTTCTTTTCATTTTCTATAAAATCATTACCTTGAGAAAGTGTCATGACATTGCATCACCATGTGTCAAAGTCACCGAGCATTTGTATGCCGCGTTTAATTCTTTTTGAAGGTTCTGGGTCAAATTCCTTAATAATCGCTTCGTTAAGTAGCTGAATATCTGTAATTAGATCTATGATCTTTAACATGTTTTTCGATCTCTGTATACACCATACATTTTCCGTAGATACGCAACTTTGCAGTTTCTTTATTTCTTCAAGCCATTCGGGTGTTTCCATGCTTTGCCTTCTTGGAATTTTCAGACTGTAGACTATGGGAATTGTTTTCTCATAAGCCTTGCTGAATTTATTCAATTTGAAATATGCACCTGACAATGCACTAATTTACGTTTTTGAGCTTGTGTTCATCGTTTTGTTTATGAGTGTGGTAATTATGATGAAAACGATAACGGCGTGTTTTATCATCTTAATGGTCTGAAATCATTACAAATCACATGAAGTTTTGCTGTTAGATGCAGTATTATATTTGTCGGTACGTTATTTAGTTGTTATCTTACGACGTGAGGGAAAAAAAATTTATTTAACAAGGTGCAAAAATTGTATATCGATGCACTATATTTTCTCGATTTTTATTTCTTTCTCATAAAAATATTCATATGTGCGGAAATTACACCATCTGTGTTAGTGTGGGACTCTGGAATTCGGTTCGCACTACTACCATCAAGAGTAGGTCTTGGGAGATGGCGAACTCCAGTGTATTTCGATTGTTCAGCAAGAATTCATCTTGCTTTACAAGTCAGATATATATGGAGGTATCGCAGTCTTCTCAATGTGTTCGATATGTTGGTTCGACTTGATTTTCTCCGTCCTCGTCCGTCTTTAGATTTATAGTTTATGTTCCTATTAGTTATAGTTTTCTTTCTTTCGTAGCTTTATTATTATTATTATTATTATTTTTTTGTCATTTTTAATGAAATTAAATAAGGAATTATTTTACGAGTTCGATAAAATAGTACATTTAGGGATGGATCGTGCTAGTGAGGATGTCCTTCAGAATGCTCCTCTTTATCCGTCACCGGCGGAATTACGCGCCTTTCCTAAGTTTATGGTGCCGGGCAATGGGATTGTTGAAACATCGGAGAGTTTCATGTTGACGCAAGTATCTCTTCCGTATTTGCATTGCTGGTCTCCTCGCTGTCCGTGTCTTTTTACTGGTGCGATCGGGCTTTGGAAGATTTTTAAAGCTCTTCATTCATTCTTGGCAGCGGATTATGGTCCAACGGGGGTGGATCTGTACTGAAAAAAACTTTCCCGGTGACTCATTAAATACTTCCTTTGGATCGTGGAGGCATGTAATGCCTCAAAAATTATGCGAGTGTTTCTTGCAGTCGATGGTACAACTCGCCTCGCAGTTCAGCTTTTTCTTCCCTGAGGCAAGTTTGTGGAGGTAGGAAGGATCCGTTGTTTGTTTTTCAACACCTGATGTGAATCCGTCCGACATCACCGGGTATGCCATTGGTCTGAATCTTTTGACTGCTGTCATAATCGCAATGCAGCCCTTAAATTTTGGTGCCAAAGTCCGTTTTGCGATTACTAACACAGTGTATGCTAACACTATCATGGACAGATCTCAGTTTCAGTATCTGGTTGATTATTTAGTTCGTTTTTATCAGCGTAAGATCGTAATAAATGACACTCCTCATTTTATTGAAGTTATGCGTGTTCTGGAGCCGTTGGAGAAATTAACTATTTCTCACAATCGTCGCGTTCTACGAGGAGCCGAACTAAGAAGTGAGCCAAGTGCTGGTCCAAGCAAGTTGATTGTATCCAATCGGTGTATGTTCCTGATTCCTCGACATCAGCAATTTAGGCGACGATCAGTTTCCCCTGAGCCTGAGCCTGCCGATCATTCTGAGGCTGTGGAGCAAGGTGAGGCCAAGCCTGATGCTGAAGAGGCCTTTTCTCTGGATGCACAGGATGATTGGTAGTTGGTGAGTAAAAAAAAATTTATTTTTAAGGGGGAAACAATATGTACGTGAATGGTCCTTACAATAAATATATTATTTATAATTGTTACGAATTAAATTACAAGGGTTATAATACAGTGGTTTGGGTGGTGGTTCTGAGTATCTTTTTACATATTCCTCCAAACTTAACTCGCTTGGTTTTTTAATATCTTGGGGAAAAGGTAGAATAGGTAGTGACAAAGGTTGTGTTATACTTTTTCCCTCATCACACCTGTTGAACAATTTGATTTCTTCCAAACGTTGTTTTTGGGTAATCGATTGAATCTTTTGTAAGGTTATCCTTCTCTTTTCTGGGTCTTTTAATTCAAATTGCTTTCTCCATTCTGAGCAATCTTTCCCTTTTAATAAAGCTTTGTCAGTAAATTTTACCTTTTTACCATTTTTATTTTTATTGCTGAATTTCTTTAAAATTCCTTTTCGTGGTCTTCCTCTTGGACGTTTGACAATGATTTTAATTTTGTCCTCTGATTCATTTTCTTCAGAGCTCTTTTCTTTCTTTGGTCTACCTCTTTTTCTTTTTGGATTAGACTCGGGAATATTTTATTCATTTTCCGTATTATCGGATATAATGTCTTCAATGTTTGATGGTAAATTAGCATTAGAACAAGCATTATAAGGCGTAAGTCTTCTTACATGAACTGTATCGTCTATGCTATTTCAATCCTCGGAAGTTATGCGAATTACATAGTTTAAATCTGAAATTTTCTTTACTATTCTATATGGTCCTAGAAATTTTGGTTTGCCTTTTCCGTAATTTATCGGTGCTTTCAAGAGAACTAAATCATTAGTTTCATAAGAAATTTCTTTTCTTCCTTTATTATAAAGTTCTGAATATTTAATTGCATTCTTTTTATCAAAATTCGGAATTGTTTTTCGAATTTTGTCTGCTTCACTTATCTGTTCTTCTCTGGTTTTACTGATAAGTGGTGACGGAATGTTTAAATTTATGGGGGTTCTCCTTTATAACCGTGCATTAGATAAAACGGATCGTGATTATTTAATCCTTCGATAGGTGTCATATTATAGGTCAAGGCTACGTTATGCACGTGGTCTGGCCATTCTTCGCTATCGGTACTTTCGTATTTTGCTAACATTTTTTTTATCGTTCCGTTCATTTTCTCTACTTGTCCTTGAGTTTGAGGTGAATATGATGTAGAGTAGAATATTTTAATACCGTTATTTTTACAATAATTTTGCACGTATTCGTTCGAAAAATGAGTTCCGTTATCACACGTAATCTTCGTTGGTTTTCCGTAATGACGTACAATTTCTTTTAAAAATTTAATTACCGAGTGTGCGTTTGGTTGGGTTACTGCTTTGGTCCAACAATATTTTGTTGCCTTGTCTATTCCTACTATGACAAATTTCTTTTCATTATTTGTGTTAAATTTTCCGATAAAATCAATTTGGATATGTGCAAGTGGTATGCATTCTTCAGGATTAATTGGTTTTAAGTGTCCATATTTTTCATTAGTGTTTTTATTAATTTGGCACTGATGGCACGAACGTACATGCCTCGAGACTATTTTAGGCATTTGTGTAAAGTAGTATCGAGCACGCGTTTTGGTAAGAGTTTTACAAATTCCAAAATGTCCTCCCCCACTTTGACTCTCATGACATATATTTAGTATCTGAGGTATGAGGGAGCCAAGAATTACTGGTACGGCATAATGATATTCAGAGTGATCATTTCTTTTCCATAAAATACCTTTTTCATCAAGAAAGAATGGTTTTAGATTGCGTGATCTTCTTATTCTTAAGCTTTTTCTTAACTCTTTTTCGTTGCCACCTTCTAAAATTTTTATTATAATTCCCCAATATTTGTCTTCACGTTGTAGATCCCATAAATTGTGGATTTCCTGGTCTGTGATGTTAATTGGGTTTTCTATTTCGGAATTTTCTGAATGTTCGGAAAGTTGAGAATTTGTAGACGCATCGGAGTTTCCAGATCTTTCCGAATTATCGGATAGGATGGAACTTCGATCGTCTTCCGAATTGTCACTTTCTACGTTTAAATCTTTTTCTTTCTTTTTCATACTACGTGTTATTGCTTTAATTTTTTTCTCTTGTTTAATAATATTGGGAGGATCAGGTGTTCCTTCTGGTATTATGAATTGACCGTTTCAAAACTCTGCATAATTGTCCTCTTCTTCATCTTCTAAATGGTATAGATAATCAGCAATTTAGTTATTTTTGCCTTTAATGTGTCTGATTTTAAACGTAAATTCTCCTAATTTTGAGATTAGTCTATTTAATCTTGCATTTGGTTTTTTTATTCGACTTTGGTATGTTAAAGGTTCATGATCCGTAAAAATATTAAATTCCCTTATAGACTAAAAATTCTCTGAAATATTCGCAAGTTTCAGTAATAGCAAACATTTCTAAATCAAAAGAACATAAATGTTGTTGATTCTTAGGAATTTTCTTTGAAAAATATCCAATAGGGTGTGGCTATTTTGTTTTTCTGTCTACTTGCATTATTTCTGCTCCTATGGTTGTTTTTGATGCGTCTACTTTGATGTATGTTTCAGCATCAGGGTCGTAGATTGTAAGAATTGGATCTGATGTAATCAATTCTTTTATTTTGTTGAATGCTTTTTGTGCTTCGTCATTCCATACTATTTTATTATTTGCTTTAACATTTTCTTTTCTTGTTAAGTCTGTTAATGGTGCTGTGATTTGCGAAAAATTTTTAATCATTTTCCGATAATAATTTGCTAAACTAATAAATCTTCGCAGTTGACGTAATGTTTTAGGTGGTTGAGCTTCACAAATTGGTTTAATGTTTTTATCTAACGGTTCTAATTTATTATATGAAATTTTATGTCCTAAGTATTCGATACTTTCATTGAAGAAGCTACTTTTACTGGTTTTGATTAGTAGGCCCGCTTCAACTAGTACTTTCAGGACTTCTTCTAAATTTTCTAGTGTTTCTTCAAACGTTTCACCAAAAACACAGATATCATCTAGATAGACTAATACTTTGTCTTCTAGGATATGGTTGAATAAATCTGTCATGGTTTTTTGAAAAATGCTGGGGCTCGCACTTAATCCCATAGGGATGGAGTTAAATACGTAGCTTACTCCTCCAACATTTATTCCTGTTACCACTTTTGATTCTTCATCAAAAGGGAATTAGGTAATATCCCTGATTGAGATCAATTGTTACAAAGTATTTTTTATCACGTAACGCATCCCAAATTTCGGGGAGACGAGGGACTGTGCTCGTATCTTTTTTTACTATTTCATTTACACCTCTATAATCTACTAATAATCTATAAACTCCGTTTGATTTCTTCTTAACAAATACTGGGCTCTCATATCTAGAGCTTGCCCTCTTAATAATACCACATTCTTCAAATTCTTTAATTTTCTTTCTAATTTCTCTTTTTTCAAAAATTCCCATATGGTAATTTCTACGTTGAACCGGCTCGTCTGTTTTCAAGTAGACATGTGCTGGTTTTAATTTTGTAGGTTTTACCTTGGCAGGTTCTTCCGTAAATATATGGATATATTTTTTAGAACGCTTACTACTGCCTGTTTCTGTTCCTTCGTTAAATTCTTATTAATTTTCACTTGTGTTCCTTCATTGTCGTGGATAACGCTGTCATCAGATCGTGTTATACGGACAAGTTTTAGCATATCAACCTCCTCACCCTGGTTACCCACAGTATCCCCCGACATAATGCGTTGGATGCTGGGTTGGCCACGGCGGACAGAATTGGTCTGACGGTCCCACATAGTTGGCTGTCGAAGCCTATAGCATCCTAAAACTGTCCCTTGTGCGATCTGGGTGTCGAAGTGCAGACTGTAGAATCTTAAGGCTGGCCATCCTAAATCATCAACAATATATTCGCCTTCTAAACCATAACTTGTTAAGAACCACTCATCTGGATCTGCTTTTCCCATTTCTGGATCCAGGTTTACATAATATACATTATTTACTTCTATGCAGAAATCTTTGTCTGCTCTAATAAATCCTTCGCAATTTTCTTCCTTAAACTTAATTATACTAAATGTTTCACGCTTCCATGGCGGTCCTATTCTAAATAATTTCTTACTAAATAATATGTCGATCTAAAAAGTCGTATCTGAGAAGTAAAGGTGTGGTCACCTCAGAGGTTACGTATGCTTCCACATCGAGGAGGAGGTCACCCATTTTTATGGTGATTTCTACAACTCCTTTAACGATTATAGCACTATTGTTGGCGGCTACCATACATACTCTTGCAGGTCTGATCACATTATCCTTTACAAGATCGTATTGTACAAGCGTCACTTCAGAGCCGCTGTCGACTGTTCCCTGTGTTTCATACTCTTCACGGATCACAATGTTGCAGGGGACAATTAGTTTACGTCTCGCCCTGACTAATTTCATTGATGCACTACGGATATGAATTTTCCGATTATGCGGCGCGTGTGGATCTAACACTAGGTGAGCAGCGCAGTCCGGATGATGGATGTTGCCATTACAAGCCCAAAAGTCATTGCCATAAAATGGTATAGAGCAAACGGGCTCTATTGCAATTTTTTTGGTTGTTGCGGGAAATTCTGTTGTTGGATACTTGGAACTACATCAGGAGTTCCCAAGTTGAATGAGGGTAATGCATAATTTGCTGCATTTGCCCATGGTTGTGGATTTATAACTGGTGCATTATATGCTTGTGCATAATTATTTTGTTGCGGTGGTCCATAGGGGTTGAATTGCTGACCAAAATTTGATGTGAAGTTGTTATTGAATCGTGGTGGTCTAAAATTCCTTTGCGGGAATTGAGGTGTATTACGATTACGTAGCCTACAATCTCTTGATAAATGTCCCATTCTTCCACAATTAAAGCAATTTATATCTCTAGGAGGATATCGAATATTATTTTGTTCGCGGTAAGTTTCTCTTCTTTGAGGTCTATAGGAATTTTGGTTGTTCTGCGACCTATTAGGTTCGCTTTCTCTAGACTGCCTTCTTCTAGGGTTGCTATCATTCGTTTCATTATTGTTATTATTATTATTTATATTTCTTTCTCTACGTGGTCTAGATTCTGCATTTTCATTTTCTGTCGTCTGATTCCTGATTTGATTTCTTTTATTGGCATTCGGCGGTTTCCATCCTGCCTCTACTAATGCTACAATAACAGGGTCTGTTGGAGATATAGGCGGGGTTACTGGTTTCACTGGCTCTTTTTTCTTGGGAGCTTTACCCTTCATTGTCTCCTCCATCTGTTTTGTTAGTTTGGCGATAGTTTCTGTTGCTTTATTTAACATCTCCTCTGTTTTTTGGACATCCGTTAAGTCTAATGCTTTTTCTTTAAATTCCTTCCAATCCGTAAATGTTTTTGAGATTTCACATTGTGTCTAGAGATTTTTGGATGCAAAGAATTTCCTCATTTCTCCTGTTAGTCTGGGGAGTAATAGGTCACAGATTTTTTTCTCGCTAATTGTAGCATCGAGTTGTTTATAAAGTCGGAAAAATTTTGGTACATTCGTACTAAAATATGTATCGTCAAATTTCAATGATTTGATACGTTTTTTTACCGTATCTTTATCCTTTTTACAGATACGTGTTAAGATTTTCTTTACTTCTGACCATGAGGTTTCTGGGGTTATTTCATTTTCTGCTGCCAACAGTTCAAGAGCTGTACTACGGAGGGCTATATTTAGATTCCTTATCATTTCATATTCAGTTGCCTCGAAGGTTTTCGCCTGAGTTTCATATTCAAAAAGGAACTCAAGAATGTCCTCGTCAGGGCCATTTTTCAAATGGCTCGGAGTCCTTCTTTCTGACCTTTTCCAGAAATTATTCATCGCTAGGTTGTGTAGTGTGTAGGCGTCATTTGCTGCCGCGAATCTTGCTTGTTGTTGTTGCAAAAGCAATTGCGCGTTATTTTCAGCGATGTCTTCCGAGGTCATATTTTTATTTTCTGGTTTTAGAAATGGGTTATTTTTATTTTCAACGTTCACTATGTTGACGTACTTATGTTCTTTTTGATCAAGAATTTCTACGCGTATTTCTGGGGGTAATAAATTGATAGGATCTAAAGAATTTTCGTCAGCTGAATTTTGAATTTTACTTTTGGGTTTTTCTAAATTTTCTGGACTTTTTACGTGAATTTGGATTGAATGTTGAATTTCGGTTTGTGAGGACTTTCCCTGTCCTTGAGGGACTAATGGTGACAGATCAGAACTTGACTGTGAGGGTTTGTTGACAAAAGTTTGGTTTAGAATTGACTCCTCTCTGAGGAAGATTTCGTCTTTGTTGTTTGGGAGAGAGAAATCAGATGTAACCGAAATTGATTTCTTAGGTGATACGTGGTGTGATACTTTAGACAGAAGTTTTTTGAAACTGGAGCTGAGACTTCGTCTCGCTAGTCTTCTTTCCGTTTCTTCCTTTTTTCTCTTCTCTGTTTCTAATTTCTTTCCTTTATTTTCTAGATCTTCTTCTTCTGTATCGGAGAAGATTTCCTCTGCTTCGCTAGGATCTTTATTTTTTATACTTCTTGTTACCCTACGATAACTTTTACTTTCTTCGATTAATCTATCAAAATTACTCGTTCTTTCAAATTTTTCAGTGTTGGGGTTTGAGTATAATATATGTAACAACCAATGTTTAGGATATCTACCTTTGTATAGTTTTTTCTAGAGTTTGATACGTGTTCTCCCTTCTATCCTCTTAACTTTTGCAGTTTTTAGTACACGGTAAAGAAAAGAAGTGGATACTCGACTTCCCCAATGATTACCAAGGAGTGGGTAATTTTCTTCTTCAGACAAGTTTTCATACAAATTTTTCAGGTGATTTTCGAATTCTAAAATATTGTCTTCGGATTTTGAATCTAAAATATCAGGGAGAGAGGCACTCGTATTTTCACTATTTTCAGACATTCGCGAGGGTTGGGAGATTTTACATTTTACAATATTATTAACGATATCGATAATAGTTTGAAATTGTTCTGGAGTAACGGAAGATAAATTTATGATTTGCTTACAGTTGGACGACGAGTAGTTTACTGTAGTCTCTTGTAGTTTGTTGCCAGTTTTGCTTGGATCGACGCTATTGGTAAGTGACTTCTTGTTCTCTGCGCTGTGGTTTTGGATACCAGTTGGGCTGATTCTATTCTTTTTGAATTTCAGGAACTGGATCTGGATCTTCGTTTTATTTTTAAGTTTATTTTTAGGACTGTTTTTTGTTATTAATTTATTTTTAAATGTTTTATTTTTATTTGTCTTGATCAAATGTTTGCGGTCCTCCGCAATAAAGATTTGATTTCGTAGATGTTTGTTTAATTTTGTTTTTAATATTTGAATTAGTTCAGCCACGATTTATTTGATAATTACACGGAAATATTGGCTCCAGCAAAACCAAATTAATTATTTGAGAGCGGTTTAAAATATTTCTCACACAGGTGAAAATGTTATGAAATTTTTATTTGAACAGAATTATTATTTTTAAATTTTACTTCCGAAGGTTTTTTTGTTCAGGCGCCAATTTGTTGCGAGAGTAATTCAATACTTTTAAATTACCTCAACAAATATGATAATTTCTAAATATTATCTTTTATTAATATTTCACTTCAATTATTACAAACACTTTAGAATTATACTTATTACTATTTCTTAATACTAATGAAACTTTAATGTCCATAACAACTAGTATGGACCCTAACGTCTCTACTCGACTGTAGGTTTAGGAATGAACATGTCTTCAAAATGAAGATACGACATTACCTTTGCTTTCTTTGTTTCACTCAAAAGATGGCCGACCAAAAAGGTGGCGTGATACGGAACATCCGCCAAATATGATGACTCTACATTGTCAGCATATCTGGTGGTGTCCATTCGTGAGAAGCTAGGTGAAATATAGACAGCTATTATTCCAAGAATTAGGAATAATAGTTGTCTATAATTTGTTTGACACGTTTTTGTAGACGAACTGAATCGTCTGCAAAAACGGGATGGAACATTTAGTAATTTGATGTCTCACTCTCTTGCCAAATAAAGACAAAAGATTGTTACTTTTCATTGTGCACTGAAATCATGGCTAGAGTTGTTATATCAAGTATTAATGCAAGAACTTCAACTCATGATGATGGAATACTCACAATACCTAACTTTTGCATGTGTGTTGAAATAAGGATATGGGGGCAAGAACCCTCAATTTTTTTCTAGCTGCAGTAACAAATAATGAGGTAAAAAAAAAATAATGTCTTAAAAATTTTCTATCTATAATTTTTTTCAGATCCAATGAGAAGGGTGGGTGGCTGAATTATCTGCTTCAGGTGTGATATGCGACCCTGTATGGATAAACTCTAGGGAAACAAATCACAAAACCAACATATTTTTCACAACAAACTCAATTAATATGAAACTGAGGACATCATCTGTCAGCAGTATCCAACAGAGACGTAAAAGTCCTGCCTAAACCTGCACAGAGAGCCAGGTATTCATTTAACCACACTTTTAACCATGCATACTTATTAAAAATTTTACTGGATTAGCCTGTATGCTCGGAGGAACAGCTTGTTGAAAGAAGTGTTAACAGACATCATCACAAAATAAACCAAGGACTGACCCATTACCTATAGAAAAACTTAGTCTATTTTTACAAAACAAAACAATGTATTAATCAAAAATGGAGAAAAATTAAAAAGGTGTTCGTACTTGAACAGCAAAATGTTGGATGGTTACAAAGTTTAACCGTAACATAATGTTAGCCTAATGAAACACGGCTGTCCAGCTACAAACTTAAGAGAGAGGGAAAAATATATCGATATGGGTGACAGGTAAAGGATGGTACAGAATTTTAAACAAAGATATAGCCACTTTTGGTGAAAGCAACAAGGTAGTGGTGTAGAGGGAAAACTAATTTTAAAGTTAACAAAAAATTTTAAAAAAAGGTCGAAAGAATTTTGAGTAAAGGGAGAATTTTTGTAGCAAAACAAATCTAGGCTAAACAAGTAGCCTAGCCTAGGATAAATGAATCAAAACTTTTCCAATTGTCCGAAAAAAATGTTTTTTTCGTTCTTATTTAAATGGACTACAACTACAATTCGTGATAAAGAAGAGTATGCACAAATGGAGTCCCATGTCAAATTTCGAACCATTCTAAGGAATAATTCTTATACAATTTTAATTAAAAAACTGAAAAAATAATATAAAAATCAGAACCATATAATATAAAATATATCATATTATGGTAGGCACTTATAATGCCTATAGGTCAGGAACTTGAAAATACCACCTTCATTAATTTGTAGGAGGATCAATTTTCGTTGAAAAAGAAGTAACATGGATGAGATGACACCATGTGCGACTAACAGTGTATAAAGGTTGAACAAACTAATCAGTTACTGCCTATATGTACAAGTAAAGTATAATGAAAGTGAAAGTGTAATTAATATGTGTTCGCAGGTATGAGGTGAATACGAATGTGAGTTCCAATACAATTCAAGTTCCCCCTGACAAATAGAACAGCCACTTCAGAAAATTGATTATGCCCTTTTTCAACCACGTATTATCAAAAATTACCCAGTTCCACATTTTTTTTCCAAATAGAAAAAACCTGATCATGCTTAGGAAAGAATTTTAAGGTCGATTCTAATTCAAACTCTAATGGTGGAAGTTTAAACTTGGACAAGGATAATTTTTCGATTCAAGCAGAAAAAAATATTTGGACTATGTTTTTGGAACAATATGGGCAATGACTTCACCAATTTTTGTTCTAGTCTACATATTAGTTCGAAATTTTTGAGAGGTATTTCTTAAAAATCTGTTCAAGGGCGAAAAATTTTTGGCCAGGGTATGAAGTATAAACTCGCTAAAAACAGAGATTGAAGTTTCTTTCGTGGTGCAAAATTTTAGGTTTTCTAAAAAAAAAATCTTTGTGCAGCAATTTTTCGAGAATTTCAAAATTCTAGCCCAAAACGCTTCATTAGAAAAGCAGGTTTTCGAAAAAAGCAGAGAGAAATTCTAATAATCCTTGAGCAGCAAGTGGGTATATATAGAATTTTTTAAAATATAGAGAACCCTAATTTTTTCCGGATTTTAAAATTCTAAAGCAGCAATTTTTGTTAGACAAGCAGGTTTTCAAAACTCAAGGAAATATAAAAATTATAGAGAAAAAAATTCTATTAGAAAAAAGAACTTTTTTAAAAACCAGCTGAAACATTTCATACAAAATGAAAAAGATGATCTGATTTTTGGCCAAGCTTGCACCATCATAAAGTTAATTTCAGTTTCTTTTTTTTTTTCCTAAATGTTGATGAAATAACAATAAGTAGGTAGCAAGTTTTAGCTAGTTTCCAAAAATGATAATTATTTTCGAACAATTGAAATCTGCTTCATCAGAATTTGGGAATTTTCACGACTACAGATAACTGTTCTTCTATTGAGCACAAATTACTGAGATAAAATTTCCATATTTTGATAAGTTCAGAAAAACCTGCTTTTCTAGAGAAGCTGGCTGCGATAGAGTATTGAAATCAGGAACAATATAGAAAATATGCTTTGCTAGTGGAGCTTGCTACATGCTCCACTGGGATTTTTTCTTATTCTTTTGTAAGAGGATACAAATATTTTGTGTCTCATGGAGCACAACTTTCCCCTCCCCCGTAAAAAAATTGGGAATCGGGCCTTCGCACAGGCGTTTTCTAGGGTGGGAAATTTCCACCGAGCCACCCGGGCCAGCACAACACTGCTCACCAGCTAACCAGTTAATATAAAATTCTTCAAGTTAAAGACAAAACTTTTGGTGCGAAACATTACCCTCTTTACAATTATTTTAGAATAACCATTAAAATACCGAAACCTTCTATCAAATTAATTTGTCCCTTTTTCTTCCTAACCAGAATCCTTTATTTCACATTTATCAACACCATTTGTATGTTTTTCTCACCAGTATCCTTTCATCTTTTTTTATGGTCCTCTTCCTAATTCTCTATCATAATATTTTGTGAAAGTCAGCTTGAAATGAACCTTTGATTTGCCTGTAACTTTTTTTTTCGTTGTGTAGGAATTTTGAATGACTCGTAATAAAATTAATTTAATAATAATTCAGAGAAAATTCACTAGCTTGTTAATTGTAGTGGTATATATTATAATAAGCATAATATTAAAAAACAACTGTAATGAACTATAAGATTAATTTCACAAAAAAGTTCATTTATATTTGGATAATTTATGAAAATTTTGCCAGTAGTTTGGTTGAAGAATAGTAGGTCTAGGTACTAATAAGTAATCCTCTAAATAAACAATGGCAACTTAAACAGCATTTTTAGAATCCATAAGATAATAAGAAGTTTTCAAGTGTCTGAACTCTTAAATGATAAAATTTCAACGAATAATTTCTTATATAAATTATAATCCTCAAAACAAATTTTAGAAACATTTTCATTCTTCTTTATTTTTCGTAAAAAAAGTTCACTTTCATTACCAAAAAATGTACTTTTTATTAAAGTTGAAATTAAAATTCTAACTTTGTATCTGCATCACAAATCATTGTCGTTGGCATTGAAACAGTTTTTATGACTTAATCAAATAGCTTAGGCCTACTATCTCAAAAAAAATCTTTTTCACATCTTATATTCAAATATATACTCATGACACGCGGTAATTTTTAACAACCTTCACTTTTATAAATCCTTTTCCTTTCCTATGTGATTAAAATACACTAACCAGATTCTAAAATCTTTAAAAATGGAAAAATTAATCAATATTTGAATATATACTCTTGATCCTGATAGACTTGGCCCATGCAATCGACATTTCGATCTTGTTTCACGTAATTTTACCAAAAAATAAATACTTTTTTGATGATCCAACAAATAGATAGTTATGTTGAAAATCAATTTCTGATTGATACAGTCAAGAAGATAATTAATAATGATTTGGAAAACTCTTGATAAAAACAGAATTTTTTGAAAAACATCAGTTGTTTATTATTCTGTGGCCAAACAGTCAACTGAGGCTAGATCGAATCATTAAAAGTGATTTTCAACTTGGAGTAAATTAACGAAACTTACTGGTTAAACTGAAAAAATAAGACCGAATATGCTAACATTACAGTCTATATTTCTTTATTAGGACCACATGGATTTCATGTTTTTTGAGGTCGAAACATACTTAACATTGATATTTTTATTCATAGGTTAGATAGATGGAAGTAACATTCAATGTTAGAGAAAACAAATGATAAAATATACAGTCTTCACTTTTTAGTAATAAAAATGTAGGTAAACTGATTACTACAAAATAAATTAATTGAAAATAAATTAAATAAACAATAATGTGATTTTCTAGTCATTGGCGTACTTAACACGAATTCATATAAAGGGAATTAATAAGTGAATTTAGAAACCCTTAAATTAAAATTTGGGATCAACCCCAGTTCCAAATGAGTGCAATTAGAGTCAATCACAGGCTAATTCAAATTAAGAAAAAGTAATGAATTGTCCGAAATAATGTCTTCGAAAATCGAAAGTATACCTTGAACAAAACATTGTCGGTACATGAGAAAGGCAAAGGTCCTATATTCAAGTGGAAATTAATGAAATGGTAATTTTTATAAATTTACAAGCCTTGAAGCGCCACTCTGCGGCAGTTCGGCTTATACCGGCCCTGAATTTCTGATAACACTAGAATTCATTGTTTTGGAGAAGACAACAAACATATTTTTTTCGTGTCTGCGTGTGACTGTATGGGTAGTGGCGCATGCACATCGAGGGAATAATTGGCTAAATAATATCCGGAAATAATTTTGTGAAATAATTAATGGCTTGTACGTTTATTATAGTGATTCTAGAGTAAAATCAGTCGTTCTTATAAAAAAATAAAAAAAACTTTTTCAAATCACATTTTTGGAGTTGACACAGAAAATTAGAAACTTAAAAATTTTATTTTAGAATATTTTAAAAATAAATTCAAAGCTAATACAGATATGAGACCTTCGCCTCTGCAATCTTTTTTTTGAGGCGCGGGCAGCATTAACTTTCTCAAATGTTTTCATGGGCTGCAGAATTAATATAAGTATATGTAGGCCTATAATTTTAGAATATTACATACCTTTTCATAGCTACATACATGCACGTGCACATGTAGGTAACCCAGCGACATTAGTATCAAAATGGGTTTAAATTGGAATTAAAAGTAACAAAATGTTTTACCCCTGGAATGTGATGGAATCAGGCACCTGAATATATGATAAAAACGATCAACCCTCATACCCTGTGTTTCCCTCTGGAAAGTTTAAACCTGCGACCACTCCTAATTTTTGTATGCTTCTTTGATAACCAAGCAGCATACATTAGAAATACTTCCATACGAAGATAATGTCCATAAAATTTAAAATAAAATAGGTTTAATTCATTTTTATCATAACTCCCATAAAAATTGAGATATAGAGGGATAAAAAATGTTTTGTTTTCAAAATCATAATAATCTGAATTATTTTCTAATTAGAAAGCTAAAAATTAATAAAGATGTCAAGATAACCAAAAAAATTAGCATAGGTACTGATTGTTTTCATCATTATGGGAGCTTTACACCATATTTCAGGTCTGTAAGTATACATGGTGCCTCCAATAATGGAAATTAGCATTCAGAAAAATAATGAAAAAAATTACAATTTTTGTTCAATTTTATTTCTTTTTTGTCTTCATTATCAAGATCCTCTGGCGGCAACATTAGAAGTCTTTGTGGGCCTCATATGGTCCTCAATCTTCAGGTTGCCAGGGCCTGCTGTAGAAGATGTTAATAAAAAAAAGTAATAAATTCAACTGCAGTTATGCCTTTGTATTTTTACACATATTGTAGGGTTTTATTGGAGTACTCATGCAACAAAATACCAGTTAGTTTTGTTTGAAACAACTGCATTTGTTTAGTACTGCAGTCTTCATACTGCAAAAACGAGTAATGAAATACACAAGTGTGTTTGTATGTGTGAGTGTACTAGGTTCCTTACAATATTTTACATTTATAAAAGTTTATTTATAAAATTTCATTTTTTTGTAAACTCATAAGATATACCAGAAGTTGTATTCGATTAGAAAAAAAGTGCAGAAATATTAGGTAGCACTTTATAAGAACTTGTCATTTTGCTTGTTTTTTTGGAAAATGGTGAACCTACTTTTTATAAAAAGTTGATCTTTTTATCTGAATAAGACCGCAGTATGACATGGGCATTGAGCATCGCCACGTAAAAATGCTCACCTCGTACTCTCAGTATCAAAAATTTTTGATCATGAGTGTAAGTGTGTAACAATATTTTCGTACTGTTCATAATACTTCCTAAATTCGTATTACTAATAATCATCATCATCATTATATTCAATCTATTTTTCTCTTATTTTCCATTCATTAATTCTCACATCATTTCTTCAAGTCAAGACTTGTTTGATGACATCATTTCCTACATAAACAGTTACTGTGTTTACTCATAAACAATGAACTCATTTCTTGTTTACACTATTTCTGCAATCTTGCATATATACTAATTTCTACTAATTTACTTGTGAACACCCACTTTATGTCATATTCTTACAAGACCATTGGTCATACTTCATGTACATATATTTCTATTAACCAATAAGATTAAAACCCTTCTCTAACACTATGTAAATTCGCCTGAACCTCCTCTTTTTACTTACTATATAATCTCATGTTTTGTACTCTTATATTCATTCTACTTCAGTCTAATTAACTCTTTTCTATTGTTGTTACAACCTTACATATTCTTTTAATTCTTGATATTTATTACTGTTAATGTTTTATAAAGTTACTGTCTAATACACTCTTTTAACCAACTTGTGTATTTGATTGTTCTGTTACGATATATAACTGTCATAAAGTGTAAGCTTTCATGCTCAAAGTTGTGTACACTTCATTATTATACAATGTCTTTTATAGTCATGTACTAAATTTTCACTGGCAATGGGCCACTTTATACCAAACCTCAGTAAAGTAGTTTAATTTATTTATTAAGAGCACCACTTCGGATGCATGGTCTTTTGGAATATTTTTTAAGGTAAAATATAAAATGGTAAAATAAAAATGTGGCTGACTGGGCAGGTTTAGACTATAATTTTGAGCAATTACCAGATACAGTTGGTGATTTGCAACCTCGGTTCCCTAATAAATTTTATTGTGGGTGAAATTGTGCGTAAATTTTGAGTTGGTTTTTACCTATCCGTGGTCGCATACCATAAAGCCTATAGATAAAATATAGTATAGTACATAAATAATTGAGAAAATAGCGTTATCAAGTCCCATATTACTTGATATATAACAATGATCACTTACTAATCACTGTCTCTGCATTAGGTACGAGTATCTCAACATATATTTTGGCACAGATATACAAGAACACCAATTGCTTTGACTTTGGTCCAGCAGACACGCACAGTATATTTAAAATTTCAACATTATTTGTAACATAAAATGTACCAGCCAGAAAGGCAGTGTTAAAATGTAAGTAGTGTTGCTGAACGTTATACTGTGTCCATTATAAGATGATCCCTGACAAACAAGAAATAAAACGCCGCACCGACCAGCCAATATAATTCGTTTAAATTGATAAATATTCGCTATTAATAAATAATGCTAAACATATTTTCAATTCTTGCTGTATAAAATAATATTAAAAATGTAACTATTGGCAACGTAGCGTTAAAGCCAGGGATCATTTTACAATGGACAGAAAATAGATATGTGTTCTCATTCTTTTTTTAACTTGGTTTCAGTTTCTACAGATCCAAGCATCGAATAAATCCTCTTTTTGTATGTTAAGTTGATTGATTTTGTGACTATAAATGCAATATTTTAATTTTGTCTCATATGACACATTTTCCTTCTTGAATATTTCATAATACTGCACTCTGCTTTTATATCATGTCACTGATCCGCTTTTTCTAAAACAAAAAAATTATTTCAAACTGCATACAGTGGATATTAAAATATTCACATCTAACTTTTGAAACTGCAGATCTGTCACCTTTAACTCATCCAAATGACGCCCAGACAGTGAGGTATAAACATTGAAAAATCAGCTATAATATTTCATTGACTTTCAGGAAAAAGTTGGACACCCAATTTTGGAATAATTAACTACTTTTACTTTAATTAATAGTATAATCAAGGAAATTCACGGTCTCAAGTTTATAAATATGAATCTTTGTAGCCTATCTATAATATTTAATTCCACGCAAAATTTTTTCAAGCCCCGAATTGTCATAAAAGATGTTCAACCACAAATACCCTTCCCTTGTAATCAGGATTCTAATCATTAAATTTTAGATGTAGTTAGCCTATACTTTCAACCCTAAAGTAATAAGTTTAATATCTAGTTCAGCTGAAATGTAGACATAATTATAATTTTTGTTGGAATTATCAATGTAATTTTAACCTAAATCTGTACACAGAAAAACAATGTCCCAATTAATTGCAAACACAACACTCAAGATTTCATGTGCACTGAGTAATGTCGCAGAGACAAACCTCCAAACACCGCAAAAAACTCTTCAACGGGTGCTTTTTCTTTTCTTCTTTGTTCTAAAAAAGAACCATATTTTTTGTGGAAAATGCATAATAAAAGAAAACAAGTTCGTGGTTTCAAGAATTTGGATGGCATTTTGTAATGTCATCTTTTTGATAAAGTGTACATACAGACGGCGATACGGAAAAGTGCAAAATAATAATATAACAAACTTTATTTTAAAACAGCTACCATGAAGACCGTGTCAAAAACTTTATCACTACCGAAGTGATGCTAACGTTAAACCATTTTTAGTAATTTTTTTCTATATTTTCTCTACTTCATTTTTCTTTATTTTTGAACTATCACATACTTGAATTATACTTGAGGGCTAAAAATAATATTTTTTTTCATCGCGATATACCTGTGCATATACGCGATATCATCATTACATCTATTCTCTGGTCGAGTAGAATTATACTCGCAATCCTTTGAAAAACGAGCAATTTTGTTTTCTTTTCAGTGTTTGAAAAAACAGTGAAAGAACAACATTTTTTGCGATAACAGGCAAAAAGAAACTTCTTTATTCAAGCAGTAGTCTCTAAACTTTTTAGAAAAGTAGGAAAATGGAATGAGGCGAAGTAATAAGTATACTGAAAAACGCATGACACTGAGAGATCGATATCGAGCTTTGAAGCAAGAAAAATTCACTATCACTGTTTTTATAACAATAAATCTTACACAATTTTACTAAAGCAATCATCAAAAACTACATAACTATCAATAAAGACAAAATTATGTTTCTTTCATGTAGGAGAACTGCGGAGAATCCAACAAGAATTAATATGTTAAAAATAAATTTTTTTAAATATGCTTTTATGAGTGTAAAACATTTGAAGTGAAACCTAGCGAACTCTATCGTACTTACATAGAAACACATAACCTAACCCGCAATTGCTATCCTAGCGCTTTGGTAATACTCTACTACCAAACTTGGTAACTATTCACGGGTCTATCCATACAGGTACAATCAAAACCAAAGTCAAAATTCTGTTCCCAAACAGAGTTGAATAAAAGCATCATAAGTTTAGGTTAAAAACGAGTTTTTAAAAGATAAGCTTTTATTTATTTATTTTTTGGCTTTAGCTTCATGCGAAATAAACATTATTTCGTTAAGGAAGATTAGCAGCATTATTGGTATATTTTATGAATCGCAAGTAGTGAGTAGAATAAAAGCTTATAATAAGTTTACATTTTAAAAATGAATTTTCAAAAGACAAGCTTATATTTATTTTTTTTGGCTTTAGCTCCATACGAAATAAACATTATTTCGTTGCCGAAGGTTGGCTACAGTATTGGTATATTTTAAAATCGCAGAAGTGAGTAGAATAAAAGCTTGTAATTGTAATAAGTTTACATTTTAAAAACGAATTTTCAAAAGATAAGCTTTTATTTTTATTTTTTTTTTGGCTTTAGCTTCAAACGAAACAAATATTATTTCCTTGTGGGAGGTTGGCTGTAGTATTGGAATATTTTAAAATCGCAGTAGTGAGTAAAATAAAAGTAATCTTTATAATTATAAAAAGAGAAATCTCAAAACCACGAAAGAAAGATCATACTGCATTGATTGAAGCAGAGAAAAATTTAGAAATTATTATACTATCTTGATGAAGGATATGAAAAACTTATAAAATGATCTCACTCTCATTGAGATAGTAAAAATTACTAAGTAATTTTTTTTCGTCAAAAGTTTTAGTCATTTAAATACGGATATTTGGATTTGAACGACTTCTTTTCAATGATGAGAAACAACAATGAGTGAAGTGGGAAAAACCTTGCAAAAAATGGGACAATTTACGAAGAGGGGATACTATTACTTACTAATCACAACTTTAACTTTAATCAATTAAATGTCTTTTTAAAAGGAATGAAACTATAGAATGTCTTTTCACCATTGAATTTCCCATCAATCAAAGAAAAAAATTAAAAAAAGAATCCTGAAACTAACTGGAAGATAAAAAACCCACTAATCAGAGCCAGTTTTTCAAATATGATGGTTTTAAAGAGTTTCATTCAATATAGAAAATTGTTCATCATTTTTTGCAATTATCACGCAGGTGGTGCTTACTCACAATGATCAATAGCTTATAATAAATATACAGGTATGTTGCTTGTATCATGCATGTAATATACAAATACCTACTCAAAGTTTTCTCAGTATATGCATATATACATGTGGGGAATACCTTGCCGTGAGAGATATTCACACTAGAAGGTTTTCAACAGTATTTGCGTGTTCTGCCACTTCATACAATTAAGTATGGGAGAGCCAAATCCTCGGCGAACACTGGTGGTTTTTGAGCCGGTTCTGAGAGTTTATATACAGGATTTGGTACACGCACACGGACACACATGCATACGTACATGTATGTAATTATGTCATGCGTTACGTCGTTTCCTGCCTCCATTGAGGTGATAAGAAACGACGCAGCACGTTTGGTACCAGGCTGTGGCATCACCGAGATTGTTATCAGGTAATTGATCTTGGCCCGTGCAATGTATCTTACCTGTACGTACGTACAGGTACGAACATATAAACGCACCAGTGTATATTTGTTTAACGTCATAAAGACGATTATTGCCAGCTTTTGGGTGGCGACTGTCGTCAAGGGGTGCAAGCCCCTATTACCTCATACAAGTATTTTCCTCACAGCTACTCCCCCCAGTTTTTGCACCGTGAAAATGATCAGTCGCGCGTCTGGGGGGACTTATCAAGTCTACTACTGTCGCTGGTCTTTCTCCCATTTAGAAAGGGCTGAGCCTACAGCAGCCGCTACGCACTTGTAAGTGTTTACGTTCGTTAAACCGGGCTTGGTAGGCATCCCTGCTAGCCTATCCCCTTCATCTAGGCGGTTGATTTGGTGGAGCCGGATGGGGATAGGGATGGGATGGTAGGATGTTGAAGGACCAGAGGGGTTTGGTGGTCTTGGCTGTTTGAACATCGGGGAGTTTGAAGTCCCCGATGGTTTGTAGGCTAGACCAAAGGTGGGAGGAGGGCGTATTTGTGGCACCTCTTCCACCAGGAGTTGCCTCTTCACCTCCAATGTCTTTAGGGTTGAGGACTCCGAGGGTGGGTTCTCCAATCTTGGTGTCTTCTCCGGCAACTTTGGTGGTGAGATGAGGGCAAGAAGGGGTGCGGACATCATCTTGACAATGTCCACAGCCGAGGTTGTGTCCATGAGCAATTCATTCTCGAGTCTTTCGATCTCCTTTTTGTACTCCATCTGTTCCTGGGTCTTTACAGGCTCAGGAACCGGTGGCGCAACAAATTGGAAATTTGGAGTCGGGAATGGAGTGTTTATTGGAGACGACATGACAAGGAAGAGAAGACAAAATTGGAAAAGAGAGAAAAAAGAAAAATAGTAGAAAATTTGATAGTAAGAATTCGGCGTGTTTCAATCAACAGCAGAAAGGAGAGTGAAAAACGTTGCGAGAATATTTTTCAATCGCAGCTTTATTCCAAGTTGTTATCTCATTTCAGACATGTTCGGAGGGGATAGTGCATCAAATATTCTTTAGCTGAAAAAATCTGTTAAGTACAAGCAGAGTTAAGCGTGTGTTTTTGAAATTTTGTATCTCAGAAAGGAATGCACTCTTCATTTGTGACGTCACGATCTATTGACTATTTTGCTATCTAAATGTTTGTCAATAGAAACACGTTGCGATGTTTTCTTCCGTATCGCACGTGGATTTGTTTATTCGTGTCGTATTTTATTTGCACGCATTTTTTCTCTGCTTCTCTACGGAATTTCTTTTGTTATAAAACTTCCCAGATTCTCGCGTATTTTGTGCGGGTCTGCAGATTTCGTAGCGGATATTAATTTTCGTGAATATTTTTAGTTTCTCCGTGCCAATCTTTCGAATTTTCCAGTTGGAATTTGGTTTTTCCATTTTTTGCTGCCAAGGGGCCTGCCTCTTTTTCGTGGGCATAAGTGGGCCGATGGATCGTAGTGTATTTTGACAATCTCATCACTCAACTTCACCGTTTTCTTTATTTTTGATTTTCTACTGGTGAGTTTTGTGATTTATCACCTTTTTCAACCGGTTTATCCTCAACTTTTTGTGGTTGTGTGGTATTGGACTATGTGGTCTGTTTTTTTCTTCAACTTTCATTTCTGTAATCTTCCTTCTTGCTCTTTGGAGCATTTTTCTGTTGTCATTTATAAGGTACGCAGGTTTCAATCTGTCAATTGAAATAGGTTTTTGTTCACCTGCGATTAGTATCAAAAAATTCTTGTCATCTCGTGATACAACCTTATAAGGACTGGCGTATGGTTTCTCCAACAAAGATCTTATTTTTTCGTCTATGACAAACACATGAGAAGTTGTGGCCAAGTGTTAGGAGACATAAATCTTTAGTTGGCCATGATGAGCTGCCTGTTTCAAAAAGCTATTAGCATCAGTCCGTATGTTTTGGACGAGCATTTTGGGGCTAATTTCTTTAGAGTTGGTAAAAAAGTCCCCTGGTAGGTGTAGCTCTTTGCCGATCGCCAACTGCGCTGCAGAGTGACCTGTGTCCGTTTGAAGAGCAGATCAAAGGCCCAAGAGGATGTCAACCCATCTCTTGGTGTTGCAAGCCATGATGGAGGCTTTCAAAGCTCTGTGTCATCGCTCAACTTTACCGTTTGCTTTAGGATGGTAAGCTGTGGTGTGATTATGTTGTGCACCAAGCTTCTTAGACAACTCTTGAAAGAACGAGCTTTTGAATTGGCGACCCTGGTCTGTAATGATGACTTCAGGTACGCCGTAATGGGCAATCCAGGTGTCGTCTAACCTGGCAGCTACTGTCGGAGCTGTCATCTCATAGAGAGGAATTGCCTCTGACCACCGAGTTGCTCTATCGATCATCGTCAACAGGTATCTGTGTCCTTGGGATGGGGGTAATGGACTCACCAAGTCTATGTGTATTGTTTAGAACCACTCCGTTTGTTTGAAAAATTTGAGTGGCGAACGAATGTTTCTTCCTACTTTGGACTCTTGGCAATTCAGGCAACTGTGAGCCCATTTGTTGCAGTCGAACTTCATTCGAGGCCAAGCAAATCTTGATGCTACTAATCCAGCAGTGCATTTTGGTCCAGGCTGCGATAAATTATGCACACTACTGAATGCCAATTTGCGATACTTTGTCAGCAGGAATGGCCTATTCTTGCCTGTACTAATGTCGCATGTTAGTAAAACATTAGTGCCAGGGATTTTCCTTTGTCTCAATTGAGAGCTGTGTCATCGTTTGACAACAGTTCTTGCAATTCTGCATCCCTTAACTGTTGTTTAGCTATTTCAGCGTAAGGTAATTGAGACGGTGCCGAGATGGCTTCGATCCTACTAAGAGCATCAGCTGGAGTGTTGAGTTCTCCAATTATATACTGGATGTCCATAGTCAACTGTCCTATGTAGTCCAATTGTCGAGCTCTTCTCGGGGAAGCTGGTTCTGTCTTTTGCATGAAGGCATGTGTTAGGGGTTTATGATCTGTATACACAGTGAAACATCTACCCTCTAATTGGTCCCTGAAATGCTTCAATGCAGCAAATATTCCCAGTAACTCCCTGTCGTATGTGCTGTAGTTGTTCTCAGTTTTTGATAGCTTTCTGGAGAAGAAAGCGAGTGGTAACTTCTTGTCATTGTCCTTTTGGTACAGTGTTGCACCAATAGCAAAGTCGGATGCGTCAGTTGCGACACATAATGGCAGACTTTTGTCTGGTGAGTGAGCAGAGTTGCATTTGCCAGTGTTTCTTTGATGTTTTCAAAGGCTTTTTCATCTTCTTCTGTCCAATCGAGTGGAGTCCTTTTTTTTTATTTGTTTTAATCAATGTGAACAGCCTACTTTCTTCAACTGCAGCATTTTTAATGCAACGTCTGTACAAATTCACCATCCCCAAGAAGCGTCTGAGTTCAGGAATGTTTGAGGGTTTCGGGAATTTCAGCATGGGCTATACCTTGGTCTTCAGAGGGGAAATGCCTTCGGTCGAGACTTGATAGCTGAGAAAGTCAATTTTGGTCTGTTTGTATAAACTTTTTCCAACATTGATGGTAAGTCCAGCAGCGTGTATACGCTGTACGATGGCTCTTACATTCTTCTCGTGCTGTTGCTCACCGCCTTCTGAGCAAATGCATATGTCATCCAAATATGCATAAGCAAACAGCAAATCCATAAACAATCCATTGATGAATCTCTGGAAAGTTTGTGCAGAATTACGGAGTCCAGACGGCATTCAAAGGTATTGGAATAAACCAAAGGGGGTTTTGACCACTGTCTTTGGAATGTCCTGTTCGGCAATTGGAATTTGGTGGAATTCCCAGTTAATGTCGATTTTTGTGAACATCGTTTTACCCTTCATATTTGCGTTGAAGTCCATTATGTTTGGGACTGGATAGCAATCAGGAACTGTTGTGGCATTTAAGGCCCTGTAGTCTCCAACAATTCGCCACTCTCCACTTGGTCATATGGATTGGGGAACTCCATGAGCTCTTCGAGGGGCGGCATATGCCTTCCCCTATTATACGATCATAGTATGCCCGTGCTGCTTTGAGTTTATCAAGCAGTAACCTGCGGGCTCTGGCATGGCAAGGCAGTCCTTTAGTTTCTATATAATGAACGGTGTCATGTTTATAGGTTGATGGTTGAGTGACTCCAAAATAGTCTGATAGAATCCGTAGGAATTGTTCTTCGACTTTAGTGCAGCTGGATATGTTGGTGTACAGTTGGTACGCTAGCGTTTCACCTTTCACTCATAGACCAGTATTGTTGTCTATGATCTTTCCATTTTTGAGGTCAATGACCAGGCCGTAGTGCGCGAGAAAATCTGCGCCCATGATCGGAGTTGGAACGTCCGCAATTGTGAATGACCACGTCATGTCTCTTCACAAACCGATGCTTATTTTGCTGGATTCTATTCTGTAAGCTGGAAGGTTTTGACCATTCACAGTTCGGAGGTAGTATTTTGGAGGAAATGCCTTTTGGTTTTTACTTACTGGCAAAATGCTCAAGTCAGCACCCGAGTCAATAAGGTAACGTCTCCTGTTAGTCCTGTCCTTGATGAACAGGCGGCGCGATTACTTTTTTGAGGGATCTTCATCCACTTAGACGACCCCTCTTTCTAGTTTTACGACTTATTATATGTTTTTCCCCACCATTGGCATCTGTTGTTGCACTTGGTGGCCTGAGCACCAAATCTATTGTGAAAAAAGCAGGATTTATCATCCCAGTTCTGAGACAAGGGTTTGGGGGATGATGATCTTCTAGGAGGAGTTGGACTCTGACCCCTGGTAGAATTGATCTTCCGGTCTCTGGACCATGATTTTCTGTCATTATTTCTGTTGTTGTTGCTCCTGCTTTTTGAGTGGTTATTGTTTCTACCATTTCTTGAGTTATTATTATTATTTTTCTTCTTTATTTCACTAGTCAGCTGAGCTATTTGGGCTCTAAGCTGGGCTAGTTCTCCTGTCTCTGCTGATACTGCACAAATCGAGGATGTTAATCTCAAATGTTCCAGTGCACTATCGGCACTCTTTGCCAAGAAGTCTAGGTCCTCGGAATTGTTGATTACTGTGGTACCCACAGCTGCCAGACACTGCACAACATTTTGGGGAAGTAGTTTGCAGAACTGGTTCCCAATGACCGATGGTGATACGTTATTATCGGCCTTTTGTCTTAACTTGGCCATAAAGATGGAGGGATTATCGTCTCCCATCTTCATTTCACCCATGACATCATCAATTGTTTGGTTTTAGGTCTTACCAAACACATTTCAAATTTTTCTGCAGAACCAACTGTACTTGTCTGCTTTTGCCAGAGGGCATTCCAAGTTATCAGTAATGCGGCATATTATCTTTGCGGGTATGCCGCTGCAAAAGTGTGTATACTTCTGGTTGTTCTGTAGGTTCTCTGTTTTGAAACAACCTTCCAGGAGAGTCAACAGCTGTAATAGCTGTGCAAGCATTTCATCGATGGTTATTGATAAGCAAAAAGTCCGATTGTTCCCATCCACATTAGGATCATGAACTGAACTGATAATATTGATAAAAATTGATGTATCAATCGCTATAAATGATTCCAAATCATTTTCCCAAATGACATTTTTCCAAATGGAAAATTCCCGAAAAAATAAAAAATAATTTTCAACCAAAAAAAATTCACATGACCTAACGTACCTCCCACAATACCTGAAAGCACAAGATAAATTATTAAAAAAAAAAACCACCTCACCTAGCCTCCCAATAAATCACCACCCGGTTTTTCATCCTTTCATTGCGGAAAAAAATTAAAGAAAAAAAAAAATTTTGGGTGCTGTCTGTGGGGACTCAACGGTATGAGGTAAAGGGGCTCGGACCCCTCGACGACAGTCGCCACCCAAAAGACAGGCCAATTATTCGTCTGTAAGACGTTAAACCAAACACGAAATACGTTCGATTGTAATTACCTGCAAGTGAAGATCAAGAACATTTTCGGAAAGACAAAGAACGAAATAATTGATGATGTGATGGGTGGTATGAAGATGGGGGATGACAAACCCTCAATCTTCATGGCGAAGTTAAGACAAAAGGAGGACAATATCGTAGCCCCTTCTGTCATAGGCAATCAATTTTGCAAACAACTTCCACAAAGTGTTGTGCAATGCCTAGCCGCTGTTGGTTCCACGGTAATCAATACATCCGCGGATTTGGACTTCCTTGCGAAATCAGCAGATAATGAGCTCGAGTACACCAGGTCAAAGCCGGTGGTCAGTGCAGTATCTGCAGAGACTGGAGAGCTCGCTCAACTTCGAGCCCAAATACCTCAGTTGACTGAGGAGGTAAAACGGAACAAAACCCAAGGCTCAACGAAACCCAAATGTAGCTGGCGACAGAGATCTAAATCAAGAAGCAACAATAACAACAGCAGCAATAGCAGAGGACGACAGTCCCGGTCCAGAGACCCCAGATCTAGTTCCAGTAACAGGAGTCAGAGTTCAACTCCCCCTAGAACATCATCTCCCAGAACCCAGGCTTGAAATTGGGATGATAAGTTGCTTTTTTCATAACCGGTTTGGCGCAGAGGCCACCAAATGCAACAACAGATGCAGATGGTGGGGTAAATCCTACAACAAGGAAGCGTCAAACTAGAATGAGGGGCCATCTATGCGGCCGAAGACCCCTTGGAAAAATACTCATGCCGCCTGTTCATAAAGGACAGGACTAACAGGAGAAGGTACTTAATTGACTCGGGAGCAGACCTGAGCATATTGCCAGTTAACAGAACCCAAAAAGTACTCCCTCCGAAATACTACCTCCGTACTGTGAATGGTCAAAACCTTCCAGCTTACAGACTCGAGACCAGCAAAGTCGACATCGGACTCAGCAAAAATATGACGTGGTCCTTCACGGTTGCAGATGTTCCAAACCCGATCCTGGGTGCAGATTTCCTTGCACATTATGGCCTGATCATTGACCTCAAACACGGCAAATTGATCGATAGTGAATCTAAACATTGTGTGGATGGCAAAACGCTAGCTTACAGACTGGACACAAATATATCCAGCTGTACCAAAGTCGATGGACAACTTTTACAGATCCTGTCTGACTATCCTGGAGTCACTCAACCCTCAATTCGCAGGCATCCTACGTACAAACACGACACGGTTCATTACATCGAAACCAAAGGACAGCCTTGCCATGCTAGAGCACGAAGGTTATTGCCTGACAAACTCAAAGCGGCATGAGAGTACTTCCATCGCATCATTGAGGAGGGCGTATGTCGCCCCTCAAAAAGCTCATGGAGCTCTCCTATCCACATGACAAAAAAAGCAAGTGGAGAGTGGCAAATTGTTGGAGACTACAGGGCCTTAAGTGCCATAACAGTTCCTGATCGCTACCCAGTCCCCAATATAATGGACTTCAACGCGAACATGAAGGGTAAAACGATGTTCACCAAAATTGACATCAACTGGGCATTCCACCAAATTCCTATTGCTGACCAGGACGTTCCAAAGACAGCGGTTATAACCCCCTTTGGATTATTCGAATACCTTCGAATGCCGTTTGGACTTCGCAACTCAGCACAAACTTTCCAACGATTCATCAATGGACTGTTTAGGGAATTGCCATTTGCATATGCATACCTGGATGATATCTGCATTTGCTCTGAAGGCGGTGAGCATCAGCACGAGGAGAATGTGAGAGCCGTGGTACAGCGTATACACGCAGCCGGACTCACTATCAACGTAGGCAAAAGCTTATATGCACAGACTGAAATTGACTTCCTCCGCTACAAAGTCTTGACCAAAGGCATTTCCCCCTTGAAGACCAAGGTAGAACCAATATTGAACTTCCCGAAGCCCTCAAATGTCGCTGAACTCAGGCGTTTCTTGGGGGTGGTGAATTTCTATAGACGTTGCATGAAGAATGCAGCAGCCGAACAAAGTAAGCTGTTTGCACTAATAAAGACAAGTAAAAAGAAAGACAAAACTCCACTCGAATGGAATGAAGAAGCCGAACAGGCCTTTGAAAATATCAAAGATACACTGGCAAATGCAACTCTATTGGCTCATCCAGACGAAAGTCTGCTGTTATGCGTAACTACCGATGCATCCGATTTTGCTATTGGTGCAACTTTGTACCAACTTGATAAAGACAACATCAAATTACCGCTAGCTTTCTTTTCGAGGAAGCTCTCCAAAACAGAAAAGAATTACAGCACATACGATAGGGAATTGCTCGGAATTTTTGCTGTGTTGAAGCATTTCAGGCACCAATTTGAGGGTAGATGTTTTTCTGTGTATACTGACCATAAACCCCTAACATATGCCTTCACACAAAAAGCAGAACTGGCATCTCCGAGAAGAGCACGACAATTAGACTACATTGGTCAATTGACTACCGACATCCATTATATAAGTGGAGAACTTAACACTCCAGCTGATGCTCTGAGTAGAATCGAAGCTATCTCGGCTCCTGTCCAATTGCCTTATGCTGAAATAGCTAAAGCACAGCTTAAGGATGCAGAATTGCAAGAGTTGTTATCGAACGATGATATTACTCTCAAATTGAGACAGCGAAAAATTCCCGGTACTGATGTTTTATTGACATGTGACATCAGTACAGGTAAGAATAGGCCATTTCTACCGGTAAAATATCGCAGGTTGGCTTTCAACAGTGTACATAATCTGTCACATGCTGGGCCAAAATGTAGTGCTAAACTAATTGTGGAAAGGTTTGTATGGCCACGAATGAAGTCTGACTGCAACAAATGGGCTTGCAGTTGCCAGAACTGTCAAGAATCCAAAGTAGGAAGACACACTCGCTCGCCCCTCAAATCCTTCAAACAAACAGAGCGGTTTAAAACGGTTCATATGGATTTGGTAGGCCCATTGCCACCATCTCAAGGACACAGATACCTGTTGACGATAATAGACAGGGCAACACGATGGCTGGAAGCAATCCCTCTACACGAGATGTCAGCTCCCACAGTAGCTGCAAGGTTATACAATACCTGGATTGCGAGGTATGGCGTACCAGAAGTAATAATTACGGACCAAGGTCGCCAATTCGAGAGCTCGCTCTTTAAAGAGCTGGCAAATAAGCTTGGTGTTCAACACAGTCATACCACAGCTTACCATCCTCAAGCCAATGGCAAAATTGAGAGATGGCATAGAGCTCTCAAAGCCTCCATCATGTCTCATGATACCAAGAGATGGGTAGAAATACTTCCTACCATCCTCTTAGGCCTTCGATCTGCCCTACAAACCGATACAGGTCACTCTGCAGCGCAATTAGCGTTTGGCGAAGAGCTACGCCTCCCAGGGAACTTCTTCACAGAATCGAGAGAAGTTAGCCCCGAAATAATGGTACAAAATATACGAAATGATGCCAACACCTTTATAAAACAGGCAGCTTGCCATGGCCAGCCCAAGATTTACATCTCGAAACACTTGGCCAATATGTCACACGTATTTGTTAGAGACGAAAAAATGAGATCTGTGCTGGAGAAACCATATGCCGGTCCTTACAAAGTAGTATCACGAGACGAGAAAAACTTTGTGATACTCATTGCAGGCGAACCTCGAACAATTTCAATCGATAGATTGAAGCCTGCTTATATGGTAAACGACGATAAAAGAATAAAAAGGTTGCATAAGGAAAGCACAGAAAATACAGACAGATTCCGAAACAAAAACAGAAGAATCTGTCAAAAAAAGTGAAACAAACAACTCACAACAAAGAACAACAAAAAAGTCAGTAAGATTTTCGGACAATGTTACAACTAAAACATTTGATCCCGAGGCCCCCTTATGCCCACGAAAAAGAGGCAGGCCCCTTGGCAGTAAAAAATGTAAAAATTCCCGCCCTTCTCGCATATCCGAGAGGTTAATGCGAAGAAAATAAAATTTACTCCCGAAAAAGTAATATCCGCTACGTAAGTTGAAACCCGCTAAAAAATATGCGAGGAAAATCGGAACTCCGCGAGACAAAAGAAACTCTGGAGATAAGCAAACGAGGAATGCCAACAAAAAGAAGAAGACAGGAATAAACAAATCCACGTGCAATATGGAAACAAAATATTGCAACGTGCGTTTACCATTAAACACAAAGTTTATCTCAACGTTGTGAAGTCACAAGCGGAGATTCCTTTGTAGTAGAAATTCGAAAATTATATTCACTGAGTTTATTTCAGGCATAACTCTGCTTAAACCGATCATAACTTAACCAGAAAACTTGCATACAGCCGAGAATTTTAAGTGCTATCCCCTCTACATGTCGATAAGAAGATACGGAAATAAAGAAAAATAACTGTAATGGTAAATCGAAAAATGAAGTAAAATCACCCAATTCAGAACTGCCAAGCAACTTGGACGTGTTCTTTGAAAATTTTTTGGTTCCTTTTCCTAGCAACCCATTCTCATGTCACTTCCATTAACCATCCCAAAGTCCGCCACCTCCCAATTTGCCCGGAAAACTGCTGAGCCCTCACAGACTCAGCAGAAGACCGAGCAAAGATCGGAGCTGAACCGGATAGAGGAGGAGCTGCTAATGGACACGGCTCCTCCGGTTGACAAAGTCCTAGTGGAGATGACCACTCCGCTACCTCCAATAATCTCTCCTCCCCGGTCCCCAAAGGAATTGGTACCGACTCTGGAACCAACGAAGCTGGACCCAAAACCCGAGGAGGCGATGAGATTCTTGTTTACAGCAGAGAGGGCCACAAACGAGAAAGCGAAAATGGCTACCTGGACATCGGAGAATTCCAACTCTCCGATGCTCAGGAAGCCGACGTTCAAACGTCCATTCCCCTCTCATTCCCGTCATCACCCCTATGCCCGATCAAAAACTGTCCAACCAAGGCGTAGGGGAGAAGACAGCAGGGCTGCCTATCTGGCCCAAATACACACCCGTAGGGAATCCTACGAGTGCGTCGGGGCCGCAGTAGGTAGCGCCCTGGCTAAGTGGGAAGCTGATCAGAGGCGTAAGTAAAACCCGCACGTTTCCCAGGCCTTGCACATTTTTGGTCATTTTTGCGGCGCAATAACTGGGGGGGAGTAGCTGTGGGGACTCATCGGTATGAGGTAAAGGGGCTTGGACCCCTCGACGACAGTCACCGCCCCAAAGGGCAGGCCAATTATTCGTCTGTACAACGTTAAACCAAACACGAAATACGTTCGATCGTAATTACCTGCAAGTACATACAGGTAATGTACGAGTACCGAATCGTGACATCACCAAACAATGTCACGATCCGTACATGAACCAGCCAGCCATCTCTTATCACGATAGGGGATGATGCGACCTGGCCGCCCTCACCAACGTACGTATTACGTTACGTATGTGGGTTTGTGTGCGTGTAAATAAGCCGTATAAAAACCGCCCAAACTGGCTCTAAAATCGCCAGTGTTCGGTCTGGTTCTGGCTTACCCCTACGTTTGTACGAAGTGGCTGAACACGCTTAAATTCTGTTGAATTTCCTTCTGGTGAGAATATCTCTCACGACAAGGTATTCCACACTGTCCATTCGGGAAATTGGTATTTAGGAAAAACGGTGGAAAAATTGTTCATTTAGGAAATGGTTTCGGAAAAATGTCCGTTTATCACTATCAATTATCAATTCGTAGTTTACGATCGTAGCCCTGGTGTAATATTCACAGACTACAGAATTAATTTTCTAAAAATGTACAATCATCAGAAAGCGGATACCAACCTATATTATGAGCAAAGAAAAAATCTGAATAAACTAATGAATTTAATTATACTGTAGATATTTAAAACGACACTTTTCGAAGCACATAGGACTAGAATTTTTCACTTTCAGATTCAAAACAAAAATACAACAATAAAACCGGCAGAGAATTTTTACCGCAATAAAAAACCAAAAAAAATAATAAAATCTTAGTTTTTTAAATAAGTTACATCTAAAATTGAAACTACTAACGAATTTCAAAGCTGGTTCAAATTTTCTTTTCATTTTGGAAATTGGCAGAACCCATTCAATTTTATACGGTAGCAATTTTATTCATCATTGACAATATTATTCTTTTACTTCATAAAAAAATGAAATTATTTTCAATTAATTTCTAACGTTTAATCAACAGGCCTACACGAAATTTCAACAACAAATTAAAATTTTCATCTTCACACCACTTTCAATATTCTGTATGAGTAAATAGGTACTTACTACATATTTACGAATTAAAAAGATAGGTTTCTTGAAAAATACCCGATTCATGTTGAATATGGTTCATAAGTTCAAGTAGAACACCAAAATTCTACAAGAATGCTTAGCCAAATGGAATACCTACCATTAAAACAAAAAAAAGGAGGGGAAATCAATAAAATATAGCATATTTTTGTTGACACGAAATGAGCATTCGAAGTAAAAGAAAAGTTCTTCTCACCCCCTTAAACAAAAATTGTAGGTCACGAATTCGCCAATACAATAAAAGAACAAAAAAATGAACGAAAACTTTCCGAATGAATCCAATTCAAACATACAACGATCAGATTTTAATACAGAAAAATTTTCTATATATTAAGACAGCATATGAAATCTAATTTACTACATGATTTTCATAAATGATAAACTAATCTCATGAAGGTTAGGCATGAAACTAGAAATACATGAAGGAGATCAGATGTTTCTCTATCATTAGTATACCTATCTAATAAAGAATGGATTTGTGTTTTAAAAATTTAAAAATTAGCTCTTATCATATTCTTTAGTAAGAAACCAAATAAAGTCGATCAACTTTCCCCAATAATATTAAATAATACATGTTCTCTAAAAATTTAATGATTCGAACAACTCTAAAATAATTACAATAACATTGGCCCAAAACAATATGCCACAAAATACCTAACAAATCGGTGATACTTTCGCTAAGCTTGAATGGAGAAGCCAAAATATAAATATAGTATAGGTTACCTATATACTCAAGTTGTATGTATACATAATTTTTTTTTTTTATCCTCTAAATCTGAATTACCGCCATTCTCAAGTCGAATCATCTTCTTTTCTCAACCCATCCATACACTTGCCAAAAACCCACCAATAAATTCATCTAAGAATCCGAAATACCAACTACAATACGGTATTTAATAAATTATAGTATCACTTTCATCCAACGACCGCAAACAAAAGTGAGAAAAAAATAACCAAAACTCATTTTAAAATACGAAAAGCTTTAGCCCTTTGTTTCAATGTTCGTACGCCCACAATAACGTAAAAGCCGTGGTAAAGTTCTGCTATTGTTATGTTAATTACGCGAATAATTTTGAAAAAATTTCAATTTTCTCACTTTAGTATACAGCTAAGACATTCTGAGCAGTTAATATGGAGGGATTCTGAAACTTGAAATCTTCATTTGAAAAGAAATTTTAAGAGACAGCCCATTGCTAACTCGCTTGACTGAATAAGCCATAGCTAGTGCCGTAGAAAATTAAAGTAATTTAGTTTTTGAAAAAAGTAGCAATAATATCAAATATTGAAGGCAGGCATTACAAACTGATGTAAGCATTTTTTTTCCGTTTTCAATGCTCTTCAAAACTTAATTTTGATTATTTTTTTGAATAAATAGTCCCCGATACTAAAACAAAATGCGGTTTTTTTTTATTATTATACGCGTTTATTGCAGTTACTAACGCAGCGAAATGTGACCTAGTTCTTCTACTAATATCTGAGGACGCTAAAATTTTATTTTCAAATCAGTAATGACGTATCAACATACCATTGGCGAATCCAGAGAAGGAAAGGGGCCCGCGCTCCCCTGAGATAAAAATTGTTTAATTTTCGGAAAGGAAACTATCGGAACAATAGAAAAAATACGTAAAGACTTGTGCAGGAAATTTGAAAAAAAACAGATTCATTAGCGTAAAAAACCGGAAACTACAAAATTTGTATTGTGAGAACAACAAAGCCAGTAACTCTTTAAAAACACTAACCTTTTTCATTATTTTAAAATTTTCAGAAAATAATTAATTTTATTTAATTTAAATTAAGTATAGCCTAAATTAAAATTAAGTATAATATTTTTTCTGTTCATTTTTTTGGCGAATTTTCAATAAAGTGTAGTTAATATTGTACATTTTACTTTTCAAAGATGAGTTTCGTTTATTACCATAAACACAAATTGAAATTTTCTTCATAAATTTGAAAAACAAAATTAAAAAATGAACAAACAAGAATAAATTTCAAACTAAAAATCTAAAAAAAAAAAAATTAAATAGGGAGGGTTTAGGGTTTTCAGGGGGACCATGATTGTTGTTGGTGATAACATTAGGAATGAATTAAAGGTACTCATAAATAAATTTTTTTGGCATTGAAATTATTATAAGAGAGGGAAGTGGGTGTAAGGGATTGAACATTTTTTTGGGGACATTCAACTCTCCCCTGGGCCATCCTGAACTACGCTTCGTTTCTTGGCTAGAGCGCTCCTCTCTCAAGAAAATCCTGAATCTCCCCCTGCAACATGCTTGCTTTTTTAACACAAGTTTTATTTCATATCTACAACCATTGCTACACTCTCATGGTAGGGATGTGTGCTTTGGCTTTCATTCAAAGTAGGTACCCTGTATTCAAGCTAAGTCTTTAAAATCTCTACAGGTCGGCCAAGTCTCTTGGCGCAGTCGGCGCAAAAAGGAACCACAGACGTCATGGGTTCCATGAGGATTATACAGTATATTTATATGAATAAATAGCGTGCATATATATATATAAATATATATAAAATCTTCAGGTGTCACGAGGGTTGTATTCTCGTGTTTGTCGAACTTGGCTGACTTGTAAAGATTTTAAAGACTTTGGTAGTCAAGTTTCAGAGATGAGAATTATTTTGCATTTTTTCCTTTTATTAAATTTATTGTAAAAGCATGTCTTTTAAAAACTCGTTTTTAACCTAATTAACTTATCTCCCTTCTTATTACTACTTCTTAAACTTTACTCTTTTAATCTTTTTCTTTTAAATCGCATTTTTTTCTATTTCTTTCAGTAAACGAGTAAAAATAATTTTTCGAATAAATCCGTCCTCCAAAACAGGCTTTTACTGAAATTTAAAAAAGACAGCAACAAATACATAACATCATAAAAATGGTATTGAGCTGAATAATTTTCTGGCATAAGAAAAACTATTTTCGGCTGATGCTCTTGTATGAAAATTAGCAGTGCGTGTATTTAAGTTTAACCTATGAGTGAATGAATTCAAAAACTATACTTACCAAATTAAGGTAGTTGAATTTTTCCCAAAACTACCCGAAATTATTTCAAAATAATTGAAATAGAACATTTTTAATTTGGTTTAGATTAGCATCCACTTTCGAATATTATTTTTTAACAAAATTATTATTAAATTATCTATAGAAAGAATGAACTATGTGAACTATGTTAGACAGAACTTGACGATCTCAGCTTAATCATTATTATTATTTTTCATAGAATTTATTTCAGCATTAACTGCGCGAAACTTATTTGTTATTTTAGTTCACCCAACGAGAGTTGATCCCAGAAATGAAACACAACCCGCAACTACTGAACAATTTTACATGCATTATTTATGCATTATTGTCAGTTGGAATATGCGGAAATACCAATTACACGATTACCATACGTGAAAATGTGAATATTTGGCAACGTTGTTTTAAGGCGCAGGGATCATCTTTCGTTGGACGGACTATATGTAGTTATATAGTTATTTATTATCTTGTATGTAAAAGCCACTTCTGTAACGCTATCAAGGTATATTATTTGCCAATGAGTGTATTAAAGTCTAACTCGAGATCATCGTTTTTTTCACAACTTCATAACAAGTCATTTGGTTAATTAAATTCTGGCACAATTATGTAGGTCT
Source organism: Ericerus pela (assembly GCA_011428145.1). Taxonomy (NCBI): domain Eukaryota; kingdom Metazoa; phylum Arthropoda; class Insecta; order Hemiptera; family Coccidae; genus Ericerus; species Ericerus pela. Next base: position 179,568 of record WOFM01000578.1, on the reverse strand, counting down.
GCGTCAATTATTGCTGTGTAGCAGCATTGGGTATACTCTCTTATACAGATATATTGCTATACAACCTAGTGTCAGGAAAAATATTAGGCGGCGCAAATTAAAAAATTCTGTCATAAAATTAGACTGAATTGACGTATAACTCGTGTAAGTCCTATCTACACGATAAAGGAAGAGAATGCGCTGACTTCAATAATTCTTATATCTTTCCGGAGGAATTTTTAGAATGTTATTTTTCTCTTTTTGGCGTGTATATATGTATTTTTCAAGTCGGTTCTATTTTTAAAAAAAATTTTTCACTTTAGCTTAGATAATCTTACTGCTTTTTCGTTTCTCATAATTTCAGAGTAGATTTTACGGGAAAAATTTTAGATCATTTTTCTCTTTTTAGCACAGTTTCTTTTCCCTTTTTTCAAATAAAAATCACAAAAATTAGGTTTTTTGCTAACGAAAAATGTTTATTTGGAATATCAAGTATAAATATTTATTTGATTGCGTAATTCAATCAATAAAATAAGAAAAATTTTACGTTAATGTGGAGGTCGCAAAGACCCTTGGTATACACATTCATTCAAGGAAAACAAATCTGCATTTTTGAAAGGTATATTACGATTAAAAAGCTTCTTTCACACGTGCTACTTTTTTTATAGCTTTGAAGGAGTTGAACGTAAATACGAAATTTTTACCCCTATTACAACGCTCCTTTCATACAGCGACGTCTTTAAAAAAATACACTAGACCACTAAAATCAATTTTGAGTCATGAACACTACGTAAAAGTGAATACACTTACAATTACAATGACTCTTTCACAGCGTACTGTAAATGTCAAATTCACTGACTGATACTAATTAAAAATTGAAAAATTAGTAGGGAAATTTATTTTTGGAGAAAAAAGGAGACTTGAAGTTCTAAAGGGGTGATTGGTATAATTTTAGTTAAACATGAAAATATATACTCAATCAAAAAGAGGTCAAAAGAATTATCACGAATCTGCTTGGTAAAATATTCATAAAGTATGTGTATTTTGAGTCGAAACTTAAACACACAAATTTCGCGAAGTAAGCCTATGTGGGTTCTTCGTTTATAAACTGATCCATCTTCATTAAGATACTTTTGACTCGATTTTAAATTGTAGATCAAACGAAAAAATGGACCCTTCAGCTGCGTACTACAAAATTCATTATCCGAGAGGAGATACAGTTACTTGAAAATGAATAGGTACCTATAATGTAGGTAGGTAATAGATATGTTTACGAAAAATTAAAACTTGTAATAAAATTATGTTCCGTGTAAAATCTCGATGTTTACGACACGCCTTTCTAATATTATTGAAAACATCAAATTGTCCATTCCCGACAAAAATTTTATAATAAACCAAAATATTTCGTAAAAAAAAACCTCAAATTTCATGTGGACTGTCTCAATTTTACGATAAAATTGACTGCAAAGAAGATAAAAAGCGCCAGTAAACAACAGACAGTAGCCAGTGTTTGTTTACAGAAGTTGGCTATCCCATACTTGTTGTAAGAAGCTAGTGAACACGCAAAACTGTAGACTACGGTCTGTCGTGCGAATTCTTTGCCCACGACCAAAGGTATTCCAGAAACTCATTTTAAAGAGAAAAAATTAATAACTGAAATAAAATGATTTAACCGAAAAATAGGTAATATAAAATACGTCAATACACAATACAAATTCAACATCTAGTAAAGCGCCTCTACCAGTCGCCACTTCCTCAAGTTTAGCAACACACTGTAATGACATTATAATATACTATAGGTACTACCCTTTGTTTAAAAATAAAGATAATAATTACTCTGTAAAATCACCACACCTATTTCTTTGTTTTAACAGGAAAAATAAAATATTCAATTTCGTACAAACAATATTTAAAAACGAGAACAGATAACTCCGCTGGTGGAAAATAAACTAATGACATTCGTTGAACATCCTGTGTGAAAGCAACTTCCCGTAAGTAACAAACTCATTCTAAAATACGAACTCTAAACCAAAACATCTGTAATATTTTTCAGTCGCAACCGATGAGTCATACAAGCACACGCTAAACATTCAAAAATTCAATGATGGAAATAAATATTGTAAATTTTTGGAACAAAAGTGAAACGACTGAAGATAAACCAAAAAATTTCAACTCAAAAAGTAATTTGAAAAAATAAAATATATATCAATATTACCTTCGAGATAAGATGCACCGCTTTTTTCCATCGGCATTTGTAACACATACCGATCTTTACAATAGTAATTATTGGTATCTTTTCTTCTTTTAATTTATCAAATGTAAATATTTAGGCTAAGTTATTTTTATGAATAAATCACTCGAAATGGGCGTTAAATTTTTTCTCTATTATATCATTCAATTGCCACGATTACATATCACGAACGTTCAACGCGAATGCACAGTAAATGAACCGTATGAAGAATGTTTTCCTTTCAAAGGAAAAGCCCTGACGTCAGTCGATGACGTCACCGTGTCTTCGCGTGGGCTGAATTTCACGTTATTTGACCGGTATTAAATTCCCTAATCTTCCCAAAACTCCTGCACCAATCATAAACATGCACTCAAAAATCGATAAATAAAGAAGAGAAAAATAAACTGGGAACAAGAAAACAAAAAAGGAAATAAAACATGAAAAATCGCACAAAATACAATAAAATTACGGCGAGAATATTCTCACTTTCTTTTCCATTTTCCTAAACGAGAGCAAATATGAAGAAAAAAGTTTTTTGCACCGAAAAAGTTCTGTAGTTGAATGTATATACAACGGCATTTGTGCTTTATGGTAAGGGTTCGCATTTGCGCAATTCTACATTGCGTTAATAACTCCAAAAGGGGTTTTCGCTTCATTCACATTCTCTCGCATCGTCGTACCAGAAAACTAAACGCGAACAAAAAATAAATAAAAATACAATACGCACGGTCTGAAGTTAATTTTTGCAATATTTCACCCTTAATTATTGTGACCGTTTGAGGATTAGGTACGTTCAACGTTAAACTCTTTTTTTCATACTACATTTTTAACCGACTTCAAAAAAAAAGTAGGAGGTTATCAATACGATCTGTATATGTTTGTTCCAGCATAGTTTCTCAATCTGGCATCGATTTTAGTGACCTTTTTTTTAAATGATAAAGGATAATCCCATGGTGGTCTCATTAAATTTTTTTATTAAATCGATGAGGTTGTTTTGGAGTTATTTTTAAATAAAAAAACTGCTAATTTTAAAGTAATACTGCCGCTAATGCAGGAAACGAAAAGTTATTGAAAAAATTTTTTTTCGAAAAATAGAACATACTTGAAAAAAATATAATAAAAAATGCATTTAAAAAGGAAAAATAATTTTTTTTAATTTTTACAGCAAGATCTAGGTCTAGGGACTGGAATTACTGTAGTCGGCACTCTCTTCTTTTACCATGTACTACACTTTATACCTGCTACGTCAATTCCTTCCAATGTTGGCACAAAACTTTTTTATTAGCGCCAACTTCAATAGTTCCAGTCCCTAAACCTAGATTAGATCTTTGCTGAAGAAATTTTAAAAGAATCATTTTTCACTTTTCAGTAAATTTTTTTATTGCTTTTTTTTTAAAAAAAAAGGCATGAGTTCCAATACGGAGTCATGAAGGATTGATGTGTGTAAACATAACAGTGTGATTGTGAGCATGCGTGTTGCACATATACACAACCACATACCTACATACCAACAGTTACAATATTGTAAGACGTATCAGTTATAATCATCATTTTGTTTTAGCCCCTATTGGAGTACTAGACCAAGCGGTAAGATGTTTACACATCAAAGAAGTTTTTTAGTCGGTACTTTCTGACCAATACATTTATTTATTTATTTATTTATTTATTTATTTACTTTTTTTTGTTGAGAAGAAACCGAAAAAAAATTAAAAGGAAAAAACAAAAAACGTAGCTACGAACTTGTAGAAACAGCAGAAACGCAGATACCAACTTCAGTTTTTTTCATTGTTGTCAAATTTTTTAATTTTATTATAATTTGTAATTGATTGGAAACTGCCAACTGGATAGGAAAAAATAATTTTATTGTTGACAGAATAAATTTTCCATGTTGCCCTGAAACACAAAAAATCTTTTCTGTGTTGCCCATGTACCTCTTGTATCAAGAAGACGATGCATATGAGCAAAACTACTGAGAATCATAACATTCCTAAAACCTTTTCATAACCAAACCTTTCTGAGCTATTTGGCAATTCGTACACTTTCAACGGACGTAGCATTTATGGAAAAAAATAGAAATAATAGGAATACAAATAACAAACTTTTGAGTACATATATAATGGAGAACTGATTCTCTTAGTTCCGTTCTTCAACAATAGAGTGTTTCAGAGAATGAAATCACAATAAGATGTATATCTATATATTCATATACCTTTACAGATATTGTAACGAGCAAAATAGAGTAATTTCATTCCCCATACACGCTATCTGTGTCTGATAGTAACTGCCTATAGAAATTTTATACTAATCAGCCCTCCATAACATATATACCCAAAGCAACACACACACTCTACTGATTCTTCTTCAACGATTTTTGATTACTCGAGCAGATCATAACTTCTAAAAACTTCTTTTTTTTTCTTTCTTTCAATGTTGGATTTTAGGAACAGTTTTTTTCAACCTGAAATTGTAGATATTCATAATAGTATGTCAAATTGAAATTTTAACACTGAAAATTTGTTTATTTGCATAATTATAATATCTGAATCGCCAAAGCAAGGAAAACAGCAAATCTAGCAATGCAAGAGCTTATGAAGTTAGGGGAAATAGAGTGCTAGGAAGTTATCAGAGAACTTGAATTTACATAAAACGCTCCCTAAAACCACTTCCATATCACAATTCCCCTCTTTAAAAACAAAATCACCATTTGTCTAGTCCGACACAAGTATTTCCAACAGAATGTATGCAAATTAAAGTCAACATTGTCGTATATCCCGCATGTATTCGCATACACGCTAAATTTTCCAACATATTAAACGACTCGGCTGCAAGGGTTAACGACCTTTTTATTCTTTCTCCGACAGAAATTACTTTATAAAAGGAACACATTAAGCGAATTATAAGCTTCAGTTTCGTAAGTTGTAAAATAAGGACTTTCTAGTTTGGTGCTCTACGTAGCCTAAACACTCCAAAAAAAACAACACACCGTAGTAGGTATAATTATTGAACAAAACAACGTACGAGCCTCCGTTCGGAGACAAACATATTTACTGAGTATCGCTAAAGCTTCGAGAAAGCTAATTTAAATTCAGCATTCATTAATTTTCTTAATTTTCGAGCAGCAATAAAAAATGTATTTTTTAATCAGTAATCATGTAATGATCTTCTAGAAAAATATTTAACAAAAGATTAATTTAATATACCTAATTTCATTTTCGGGGTCAAAGGATGTGATTGTAGACGTACCTATCGATCAAATAAATTTTCAAGTGAAAATTTAAAAAATATAACCCAACATCAGTTCCGTTAGAAAGAGTAGGTTTTCAAACAGTAGAAAATTAGTAACTAATGAAATACCAAGCTAAAAAGTTAGTAATAGATCATAATAGATGATTGTATAAAATTTTGTGATTGTTGAACTACAATTACATCGCTTAAAACTATTCCCTCTTTCAATATCAAAACAAAAATGGACTTTATGGACGTACCGTCCGGCCGATATGCACTAAAATTGGTAACATATTACAATAGGTCGTAGTGAATACTTTTTAAAAATTTCGTTCTTATTAGTTTAAAATTTAGTATTTTACGGCTAAAATAAAAACAAAAATAACGTACTGGAGGTACCATCCGGTTGATCCGCACAAAACTCGATAGATCAGGTCCTTGACTTTGTACTAATGTTTGTACCAAATTTCGAGACTATATAATCATATCAATTTGAGTTATTGGTGCCGACATTTTTTTCGAGTCATGAAACGAAAAACGTACAGACTCTCATTTCTGGGTCTGGGAATATCAAATCGAAAATAATAAGTAGATTTTCATTCAAAACTTATTTGAAAATGTATTTGTGAAATTATTAGATAGGCTAATCATTTTTGAAAAATAATTTTGCATGATACTGTAGACCTACAGAAATTCTAAACGTGAAGTGCACACAATGACCTACACAGGGACTATGAATTCAAATTACTCTGGCTTTAGCCAATTTATTTAAAATTCACATTTTAATATCCTCAATTCGATGATGATATAAAAATTCTCCAAAATAAATGTCACACCGAACACGAATACATACTATCCTACATTTGATACAAAAATCAGAAATTTCAAATTATGCTTTGATCGGATATTAAACCCAGTGAGGCAGTGACAGATGGTTTTTACTTCAGAAAAATTCTTACCGGACTATATTTTCACAGGCACACTTATTTGAGCGTTAACCTACAATTAATGCGCTCAAAATCCCATCGAAATCATGTTGACTTCAAAATTTTATTTGCAATGTCAAAGGAAACAAAAACTAATACGCATTTCTCGCTACTTATTGATTAATAATGACAATTTCATAACTATGGCTATGATACAAATGCATTAGATTAAACAAGGAAGTTGTTTTTTTTAAATGTATAAAACAATAAATTAAGACATTTCAGTTAACACCAGCCAACATCATATTCCTAACTGAAAATGGAAGCGAATGCATCTGGTTTAGTTCAAACAATCTGATTGATCGAAAGTATCTCTTGGGGTAGAAGCAATACAAAGTCTAGACAAGACGAATTTTTCCGAAGAGACCCTCTTTTTACGTATAATGCTACTGGACTGTATTAAAAACATGAGAAATAACCCAAACCTAAACAGATCAACAAACTGCTAGTACGGCTCCAAAAAAATATGTTCAGGCTATGTGGATCACGTTATGAATGTACGAAAACAAACGATACTCTTTGATTTGGTACCTAGCTAGGTTTCAACAGAATTTTTAATCAGTTTTGGAACTTTAATTTAACCATACATGTACCTATACAAAGATGGGGAGAACAATGCGACCAATTTTTATACGAGTTTTGAATTATCTGGTATGTCACCAGAACAATCAATATTTTTTAAAAAAACATTCAGGTAAATTACTTTTCGTTTTTTAAATGGGCAAGATAAATCTGTTTGATGCATTGTATGCAAAAGGAAATTATGTTTTAAAAATCGGAAGGACATCAGTTTTTGAGAAACATACTCGAGATCATCCTTACACTGAGGTGTCATAATTAATTTTCAGTTATCAATCTCCTGGAAGATTAATACTATTTTAATTATGTCACACCTAAAATATGTAACGAAAATTTGTTGTAATGTACTTCAATGACCCAGTAATAAACGTTGTCCTGAGTTCGATAAGGTAATACAATAAAAAAGTCGATTATCGTGATTGCTTTGGGACTAAAGAAAAATGATCACAATAAGTGGTTGCATACCACACGGAGCAAATGGGCGAATTTAGTGATAAAAAAGGCCTCGCCTCTCAGAAAACAAAACACTCATGAAAAAAAATCTAATGAAAAATGAAAATCGCATGGGAAAATGTCCTGGACCGACCTCAGCAACCCACGTCTCTCGTCGGATCTGAAAAAAATTATCAACAGAAAATTTTATTAACCTGACCCTTCAGGTTTTAGCGATGGGTCCCCAGCCAAAAAACGACAGGAAAGAGCGACCCAAAAGTAGCGCGTATATAAGACCACACATTATAATAAGCGCGTATATAAGACCACACATTATAATAAAGACACTGATTGTATATCGCTACACGTCTTATCGGTATTATTCGTTCATGTTATTACTGGCATAGTCATCCTAAGAGGAGGGAAATCGACGACGATTCTAAGAAGTGGTATCTTATAATATTACAGTGAGAGTGAGAAAGAGGAAGAGAGAGAGGGGGCTAAAACCTGAAGGGTCAGGTATTTTACATTTTAGCCGTCAGGCTCAAAGTAATAACATCCCGGGGGTGGAGGGGGCGGAGCCCCCTCCCGAGGCGCGAAGCGCCGAGTTTTTTTATGTATTCCTCATCTATTTTCTTCACTACTTGTGATTTCAGCCAATAAAAACAAAAAAGATTAAAAAAAAAAAAAACATAAAAACTGCGAGCACCCCATTTTAACATTCATACAAAAAAGAGTGTATTGTGAGTATTGTGACATTATTAGTTCTGAAATTATTGCGTCAATAGAGCAACCGAAATCATTTGTGTGTACAATGGAAAGATAGCATCTTTCGCGCTCATTTGACAGAGAAGGGAGGTATCAAATGACAAAAATTAATATAACCTTTTTTATAGATAATTTAGTTCCAAACATTTTCATACTGCACTGCATTTTCGAAAAAATCAATATTTGTTAAGAAAAACGAGAAAAACTGTTCTGGGCGCATATTCAACCCTATATCTGCGAAGCTAGAAGCGGGGGTAAATGTGACTCTTAGTTTGTTATTTTAAACGCCCAAACTGACCGATTAATGAGGAAATCAAAAACTATTCTAATCTGTCCGAATAAAAACCTCTCTTGACTGGACTATAACGCCAGCACTGCACTTCATGAAAAATCATTCAAAAACTGAATATAAATACTGCTTTCGATATTCCCACTGAAACGTCAAACAAGCTCGAATATTCTTTAAACAAATGTATCCAGTGCCATTGTTGAAAATGGCATTTTAAATTGGCCTATTAGAGCAATTTTAGCGAATGTTATTTTTCGGTTTCAGATGGCAGGAAAAATATCAAGTTAATATCGAGTTTACGTTCAAGTCTCGTATTCAGGCTGATTCTAGAATGAGAAATCATTTGTCACTATCATCATCATCATCACCATCACATCATCATCATCATCATCATCATCAGCATCATATGGCAATTCATACAGCGGTAAGTAAAAAAAAAACCAAAAAAAACGAGTCTATATTCAATTTGTAAACATTAACTCAAATAATATATTTTGGACGAAGGATTTAACGCACAACAATTTCACATGAAAAACATAAATCGATCCATCAAATTATAATTTTGTTTTCGTAAGGGTAGGCTATTCGATGGCTCAAAAAGTCGACGTTAACAACAAGGAATATTTTCCTCTTACGAAAAGCAATATATATACCGACATTAGGAATCCGATATTACGTGAACTAGCACACATTGCCAGTAGTTGTACAAAATTTCGTCTCGAATGCGACGTGTATCCTACCCTATCCACTATGTAAATTACAATTGATGCGTAAATTGTGTCACGAACGTAAATTACTGTATAGGTAGCGAACGGGAGCATGAGCAAACGAGGTTTCAAATATAAATTACCTTGTAAAAGCGAGTATAACATAATATAACTCGTGGATTAGATTTCAAGTCACATGTATATCGTTTGGTTTTTAAAGGTCAAAACCAACAGTCATAAAATGTTGACCGAGAATGGGAAAAAAAAATTGAAAGAACAAAAATTTTTGAAGATAAATTTCTGTATTGAACCCGGCGATAAAACTCGTACAAGCCGTGAAAGACTTTCTGTAATTCTTCCTGTCAGTGGTAGATCCGAAAAATTATGACCAGATTTATCAAAATTTTCACTTATGTGTTCATTTGTTGTCTCTCACGATCCTAGAAATGACACATGCCAAATGTCATTTTCGAAAATCAGCATATGTCGAAGTATACAAAACGAGAGCATGAATTTTGTTTAAAACCATCACTCCATCTCCAAACTACCGATTTAGTATCATAGTGTTGTATGTTGTACTTCACGAGTGGTTTTTTGGTGCACCAAATTAAAATTTCTGAACATTTAGGTAAATCATTGAACACTTTTTTGGTTTCTGCAATGGTTCAAAATTACGGACAATCCTAATTTCAACTTATTTCTATTATGTCCTCAGAGAAGTGATGTTATAACACTACATATGGTTTCATTACGTTACTGTAACGGTATAATTGTAACAAGTAAGGTGCACCTGATGTTACGAAATTCGGGACGATACAAAAATTATGGGCACGGTTTAGCACTGATTTAAATTTTATCGGTTTTAAAACGCATGAAAAATTAAAATGTGTATAAAAATTATTTGACATATATTTTTTAATTTATTAATTTGATCAATGTTAAAATGCGTTTGAACATAAATATTGCCACATTTAGGTTCATGGGCTTTGTATACATAATACAATATTCTTTTGGCAAATATGTGGAGGAGTCAGTTTGAAATGGGGTGTATAGTGGGTAGGTATTCCAAAAAGAAATTTTGAAATAGGTATTGTTTTGTAACAAATTCTGTTTCCTCTGAAATTGTCAAATATAATGTTTGACAAATGACAAAAAAGTGCTGCACTAAAAGTTACAGTGTGGTTCTATGTGGATCTGAATCTTTCAATTTTTGGTTCTCTGTTTTAGCTAAGTTAAAATGTGATTTCATTTCTGTGAACTGTGACACCTACCCTTAACTGCTTCTTCCTATTTATTTTCACTGAAATTAGTTTATCAAATGTAATTGCAAGAAAACTGTTGGTTATAGAAATCTGAAACTTTTCTGAGATATCCTTAGAGGATATATATATATATAATGGAGATGACACGCTACAGTTTTAGGAAGGAATCAACTGTTGTTAAGATCTACACCGAGCATGTGCATGCTGGCAAAGAAAATACTTCACATCAACTGACATAAATCAATCAAAATAATTATATTCTCTGAAAATAAGGTATTTCAAACCCCAGTGTTTAAAACAAATGCATGTGGCAATTTTTTCCTCCAGTATCAAATTTTTTTAAAGGAAAACACCGTTATCCATATGTGTGACACCAAAATCACCTTTGTGTCGTCTCTATCATACATACACCCTCGAAAGAGATATCCTAATATGTCTGCTGAAGATTCTGTGAAAATTTTATTAAAATGGTATGTTTGGTTTTTAAATTATTGTTCAAATGCTGAAATTCCACTAATACATCAAATCTTTATTATTTTAATCACATTCAGCAATATCTCAACAACCAAATGTAAGATTTCAACTCCATTTTTGCAAAATTTTTATCCATTGTAGGTATAACCATATCTTTTAAAAATTTCAGCTCAATTCTACCTTTCATTGCAGAGATATCTTTGAAATTCTGTTTGGAAATGGATTGTGAAGTTGAATCTCAAATTACTGATAATAATTACCAATGTTAAATATAAATTTAAAGATATATAATTCACCTCAAAGTTCTAACAATTAATTAAATTTTCAATAACATCAAACTAAATTATTAAAATTTTCGATAAGTTAGTAACATCATCATGTTGATCATGGTGTTTTGTAGAATAACTAACTTTTTTTTAAAACCTACTCACCGAGCAGGATCAAGATACTCAGGATAATAATAATCCCCACTTTTTACTAAAAAAATGTATTTTATTATGACTCTCTTTTGGTCGTTGAATGCTTCAATCATTTAGTGCTGAATACCCAGGTAATGATACAAATCCGTGTGAACAATATTCACCTAAAGCCTTAAAATGGACATGAGTTTCACTGGATTTCATTGGATTCATAGCAACATATTTGCATAACTTAAAATTCACAAGGCTGAGAGACTGAAAACATGAAAAAAAACCTACTACGCATGCTCCTAAAACCAATGTTCACTTTAGTGTTTTAGAATGATGGCTTGTTCCATTAATATCGGCGAGATATGGCTACTACTTCGGGTATCCAGTACTAAATGATCGAAGGTCGACAGGCACAATAAAGTTTTAGTGCTGCACTTCTCCATGATAAACAGAAAAGTTTTGGATTAAAGTTAAAAGTACCGTACTTTTTACCATATCAAACATGGCTTATATAAATATAAATAATTCTTCAATTTCTGATTGGGAAGAAAATGGTTTATGTGAAACTATAGAGTCCTATATTGAAGAGCAGAATACGGAGTTGTTTAATATTTCTTTTTTCAGCTCTTCGGTATTCACATACCCTGCAAGATTTAGCCCTATTTTAAAATATTTTTCAAAGATTGATTAATCTCAAACAAAAGCTCAAATTGAAAAAATAAGTAGTTTTGCCACATCTGGGGATCATAAGTTTTTGTTTGATATGTATGAACACATACTTTTTTTTGCACTATTAATGCACAAAATGGGAACAAATTACTATTAATATAGTGACATTACTGAGCTTGTCCCATTATATGATAGAGTCAACAGTGCCCATAAAAAATTTCAAGTATGAAAAAGTGAAAAAAAAAAAATCAAAATAAATGATGAAAATAATTTAGTATTCTGATGACGTGGTTCCTCAAGAACAACCAAAACCTTAACACTTCTTCAAAGCTTTAAAATTGAATCATAATAAGAGGTAAGCAGCATGATATTACTCGTTTGCATTCATTAGCTCCACATGAAATTAACGTTTCTAAAAATATAAAGATAAAATGAAATACTTATAAACCTATACTGCATAAAAAATTAAATTAAATTTAAAAAACAACCCTCTAACCGTGAACTGATCCGAGGAAAATGAACTTGAAAAATCTAAAAGGTGCAATTTTCGATTTTCCTCTCTCGAGTAAACTCATGAAAGCATTACCAAAATCTTACTAAATGTGAAAAAGTATTGTAGTACTGTCAATGATAAGGTGACATCAAAGACTAAAAAAAAAAAAATAGCAAAAAATTGAATTTATTCTTCATCTCATGCAATCAACATGGTACAAATTATTTGAGAAATGAGGCGTTAGGTACACACAAAATCTTCACTCCTCAAAAAAAATAACCTCGTAATGTGAAAAACTAAAACCTTGTACGTTGAATCAATTGGTGACTTGGGAAAAAACAACGAGAACAAAATAGAGAAGTGCAGATTACCTAACTCCAGAATTATCAGCTTATCGGAATGACAAAAAAGGTGAAAACTAGAAAATTAAATAACAGCGAAACGTCAATTTTCTTTTAATATAACACTCTTGCAATTATGTGGGATAGAAAAAGCGGATAGACTCTTATTGAGTCAAAGAATTTCTGTGGGCAAAATAAGTTCGGGTGAAGAATGTATTCATGCGCAGTCGATTGCAGATTTCTCTGTGTAGATTCACTTTCAGAGCAACAACACCAAGCCATCAATTCGGAGTTTCTTTTTTAATTTGGAACGATTCACCACGAAATACTGAGATATCTGAAGCAATCAACATTATTACGAAGATTTTCCACTTTGAGGTCCAGTATATCTTTTTAAACGAAAAGAAATATTAAACACAAGGACCAAATTACTTGCTTTTTCGAGCAGGAATAGTATTCACTCTATTTGAAAAAATAAATTTAAGTTAAAAACGAATTTTTAAAAGATATGTATTATTTTTTATTTTTGGCTTAAGTTTCGTGCGAAATAAATATTATTTCGTTGCAGAAGGTTGGCTGCAGTATTGGTATATTTTAAAATGGCAGGAGTGAGTAGAATAAAAGCTTATAAAAATGTGGACCATCCCCTAAAAATTTATATCGAGCGCACAAAAGTACGAAAACAGGAGAAAAAGAATTCCAGATCTACAAAGATGGCAGTTTTCTATACTCACACGAAAAATTCAATAGAATATCAGATTGAGCGGGAATTTCTAAAATCTTTTAGTCGTGAGGAGAAGGTGAGTCGATATATCATAAGAAAATATTACTTTTCCAAAAGTTCAGAAAATCCAAAGAAGTTCTGACTGACATCCAACTGATTTATTCGTCTACAACTGAATTTCTTCTTGCTTTTTATGTCGCTTCCCGGGTTTCATAAAACGTTACACTGCCCCCTCCTAACGGCACAACATTTGCATTACATACTCTATATAATACTTAATTTTAACCGACTTCAAAAACAAAAATACTCTACCGCAGCAATACTTTGCGAGGAAACCCAGAATGCCAATTTTCTCTATAAAACAACTCAAAAAACAAACTGAATTTCAAATACTTTAAAACATTTGTTGACACCACCAATCCTTCTCCCCCCTCACTCGTGCGAACACTCGACTACATTTATAATACACATTTATATTATTGGTTGTGGCTACACTGTAACACATCTTCGCCACTCACTTCAATCTCCATACATCATTGTTAATCTCACTCAAACTGTACTCACTTTCATCATACATGATTGATGTAAAACGCACACGCTTCTAAATTTTTTCTTCATTTGGTAGAGGCCTTGTTTTGGTGGGCCTTTTGGCTATTTTGACAAAACTACGAAAGGAATTGGGCTAAAATTTTTGTGAAAGGTATTTCTTGTATGGGACCAGATCTTATAGGAGTTTGGTGTCTATTGGTTCAGTAGTTTCCAAGAAAACTAGAAAACAAAACGTCCTAGAAAACAGTTTCTTAGTAATGAAACATTGACAGATCGATATTTTTGTTAAAGATGTTGATAACTATCGATAGTTCTTAGTAAGTTTGTTTGTCTGAAACTTTGGCAATAAAATAGGTATCGATAGATCGGTATGTTTTTCAAATATCTATAGAGGTTGAGGACCGGAGTTGTAACAAGAAAGAAAGATTTGAGTGAAGTTACGTCCAAGAAGCGAATGTTTATTTCATAAGTTACATAATTTAAGCAAAGTACATTTTCAGAGTAATGAACGAACGGTAACGGAAATGAACGAGTGAGCGGCGGAAGTGGTATATCAGTGTAGCCGCGAATAGATATAAATAAATGTATTCGATATGTGATCGTGTGTTCGTAGGAGTGAGAGGGGAGAAGGATTGGTGGTCTCAACACCCCCCTACAATCTTTTGAACTGATCACGACTGCGGGTGTTACAAAAGTGTTTCAAAAAAAAAATATATGTTTGTTACATTTAATTAAGAAAAAAAATTACAAAAATATAAATTTTAAAAATTGAAAACGTGTATATATAAAATGGTAACTGATTTGGACGCTTATGGTAAGTATGTTGATTAATAAATATGAATAAAATATAGTAAATATGGTAACATGCAAAAGTAATTTATATTAGGTAACAAGACAAATAACATGCAAAATGAGATAAATATAAATAAATTATTTTTTGTGATATTTCAGACATAATTTTGGTAATGGAGTTGACTTTTTATGGATCATAATTTGGGGATTCTAGGATTTTATGGGTAAGTGAAATATGCTGCTTACTGGATAAGGCTTTTGTGAGTAAGTCAGCTAATTGATCTTCAGTAGCTATTTGTTTGAATATGAAAATTTTGTCATTATAGGCTTGAGCAAGTCCATAACATTTGATCATGAGAGCTCGAAGGCGTTTTTGACCTCCTCCAGAGATTACATGAATAACAGAGATATTGTCTTCGTAGACAATTACTGGAGTGTCAATTGAAAAGAATTCACGATTGAGAAGCCAAGCAAGTTCTATGTCCTCGAAAGAATCGTGAAGAGCAATTAATTCAGCTGCTGTTGATGAAGAAGCATGAATATTTTGGCGATGAACGCCCCAATTTATCAGGTCACCATACATGGTAATAAGGTAACCAGTTATTGATTTTCCTTTTTCTAGTTCAGACATGTTTATAGGTTGATCGTCAATGTCGGGGGCATAAGATGCATCGACATAGGCTGATATGCCTTCTGAGTTAGATCTATAGACAATTGCAAGATCGATCGTGGATTTCAAGTACCGGATGATGCGCCGTACATAATTCTTTTTTGTATCATCGGAACAATTTTGGAATCTTGACAGGTAATTGACTGAGAAAGATATGTCTGGCCTTGTGCCTCTAGATACATATAATAGTGCACCAATCATAGACCTGTATTCTTTGTTGTCTGTGCCTTCAGATTTGCTTAATTTGAGGTCTGTCTCCATAGGCGTTTTGGAAGGATTTGAATCACACATTTTGAATTTCTGGAGAATCTTTTGGATTTGCTGTTTTTGGGTGAGTTTAATTATTTGTGATTCACGATTTCTTTCAATTTCGAAACCTACAAAATGGGTTGGGTTGTTTACAACTTTCATAGTGAAACGAGTTTCAAAATGAGTGGTTATTTCATTAACCCATTCGGGACGATTAGTTGCAAGGAGGATGTCGTCTACGTAAATTATCATGAAGGCAATACCATCTGATTCATCTTTACGTGTATATACGCATCTGTCGATTTTTGATTTTGTAAAATTGGATGTTTGAAGGTGAGAATTCAGTAATTCAATCCAATTTTTACTAGATGTTTTAAGGCCGTAGATGGATTTTTCAAGTTTAAGTAATTTTGATTTTTCAACGTTGCAACCTTGGGGAATATTAAGAAAGATGTCATTTTTAATTTTTGAGTTCAAGTAGGCTGTTTTGACATCGTATTGAACGAGTTGTAGATTCAATAGATTAGTTACGGATAAGATCCACCTAATTAGCCAGAGTTGCACAACAGGTGCATAGGTCTCTGTCATGGTATACTCGGATCTGTCCATAAAGCCTTTGGCAACGAGTCTAGCTTTTGGACACATTACTCCTCTTTCATTGGCTTTGGCCGTGAATATCCATCGTGTGTCTATAGGTTTGACATTATGTGGACGGTCTACAATTTTCCACACATTAAGGTCTGACATGGATTGCAGTTCATCATTGATTGCCTTAAGCCACTCTTTCTTAAAAGGATTCTGGAAAATGTCACTGAAACTTACTGGCATGCAATCTTCTATAAATAGCAAGTTTTCGGATGAGGCTTGTTTTAGTACATTGACCCTATAGATTGCCTCAATTTCCTCTTCTAAGGGTTTTACTTGTAGTTCCTCTGGTTTATTTGTGAAGTCGGCTAATGTTTTCGTCTCATCAAATTTAACATCGCAGGATTTGTAGGATTTCATTTTGATTGGATCTAGTATCTGATAACCTACATTCGAAAAGCCGATCAGAATGATTTTAAGGGCTCGGGGCAAGAATTTTGGGTCGAGATGCTCCTCTTCGTTTTTCTTGGCTTTGACTGCTGATTGCTGTCTCTGTTCTATAGGAACGTGTTTATATGCAATAGCACCAAAGACTCAGAGATGGGAAATATCGGGTTTAGTTCCGTATAATTTTTCATAAGGGGTCATGTTTCCTAAATTGACGCGGGTTGGACTTCTATTAATTATATGGGCGGCGGCTAATACAATTGTTGACCATAATTTAAAATCAATTTTTGCGTCATATAATATGGCTCTAACTCTTTCGAGCAGGGTTCTGTTTTGCCTTTCGGCTATTGCATTTAATTCGGGGGTGTATGCCACGCCATCATCTAAAGTGATTCCTTTTTCGGAGCAAAATTGTGTCATTTTGGAGTCGGAGTATTCTTTAGCTTGATCAGTTCTTAATACTGAGATAGGATCATTGGGGAATTTTGTGTTGAAAGATAAATAATACTCTTTAAATTTATCGAAAGCCTGGGATTTTCTTAATATTGGGAAGGCAAGAGTATATTTCAAATAATGATCAATAAAAGTTATAATAAATTTTTCTCCGTTATATGCCTCTTGAAAGGGTCCCATGATGTCTGATGAGACTACTTCCATTCTTCTCGTTGGTCGAGTCCTCACGCCATGGTGACCAAGTCGGGTGGATTTTGCCTTTATACAGATTTCACAAGTGGCAAAGTCATCGTCCTTAAATACCAAATTTTGGGGCATACCTACAACTACTTTTGATAATGCTTTTAGGCTTTTGCCGCTTAGATGACCTAATCTTCTATGCCAAAGAGTTTTAGTTTTGTTTATGTTTTTCTTATGCTTTCTATTTATTCCGACACTCTCTCCGTTTAAGTCGTCCTCAGATTTGGAATAAATCTCCTGAGTGACCGTATCCACTTCAGTATCTTGAAAATTTTGGGGGTGGTCAATGTTTTCCTGCTCTCTTTGTGGATTGCTTGTTTCAGCCTCATTCAGTTCTTCGAAATTTTATTGAGGATCATCTATATGATCTTCCTGTTCTGCAGACGTACTAGGTACAGGCATACACACAAGCTCCTGATAGACCTTATTTTCCTCATCTTCATCAACTATCTCGTAATCAATGTAGTACATAGAACCTCTCTTTGGAGCGGTTATAGTAATTTCACCAGTATTTTTATTTATGATGTCTGCGTGATCCGTGTCCGTTATGATTTTGAAGATGCCAGACTCCATGATTTTAGCACCTGACCAAATATCAAGGCTTAAATCAGGATCATAATATACCTCTTTTAGGTGAATAGTGGAAAACTCTGCGTTGGAATTGCAGACGTTAACATACATTGATCCAACATGGGTGGGGTTTACAAATACACCTTTTTTTGCACAAAGTGCTCTGCGAGAATTGTCAACTTTGCGTATGTTTCTTAGTTTTGAAATATCATTGACCATATGGTCATCTGCTCCATTATCTAGTAACATCGTGTGGAGTTGGTTTTTTGGGGGGGCGGACTTTGATACTGTAGGGGGTTTAGGCCATTGAAATTCATCTTCGATGTCATCAAAACTTAAATGATTAAGATTTGAATGTAACATCATAGAATATTTGACACGAAAATTGGATTTATCTTCTGACTTTTTTTGGGAGTTCGTGTTATTTGAAGTTTGGGGTTTCAAGCTACTGTTCTGATTCTGGGTTTGTGGAGTATTACTTGCAGTAGATGTCTCATTAGGGCATGTCCTTGACATGTGTCCTTTTTTATTACATCTAAAGCACATAATATCCATTTGGGACACATTATCTTTGGAAGGATAACTATTTTGTTTGTTTTGGTTATTTCTGTGATCGTTTAGATAACTCGTTGTATTATAATTTGGTTTAGAGGGATTTGAGTTATTATTATTATTACGAAAATTTCTAAAATTTCTTTTATTATTATTATTCATCGGTTGATAGGATGATTTGGGCTGATCAAACCCGGGAAAAGTTTTGTTAGAATATTCAATTCGATCACATTTTTCTAATATCATTTTTGTAAGTCTGACAGTAGTTCGTTTTTCTATTTCTAATTGGCGGAATTCTGAGAAAACAGTATCAAATTTTTCGGGCAATGACATCATTAATTGATCAATTTCATCAGCTTCCGATAGGGGGTAATTAGCATCACGTAGTTCTTCCACAATGGATGAAAAATATTCCAAGAATCTACGGATGGTACCTCTCCTTGGATCGAAGCGAAGGGACTGAAATTTTGCCTTTAATACCATGATGTTAGTAGCAGTTTGATTTCTGTATCGAGCATCCAAGATTTCAAAAATTTGAGAAACTACATCGCAAGTTTTGACATGATGAAGGATTCTTTTGTCAAGTCTTTCGAATATGTGGGCTTTGGCCCGTTCCTGAGTTTGAAAGAATTTAAGCCATTTAGATGTTAGGCGTTCCTCAGATGATGTATAAATGTAACTAGTTTCACGAGCAGTAGGAAAAATTGTGGAATGGCAGCCTTTACCTATAAGGGTGCTGATGACGGTTGCACGCCATCCCTCATAGCCATTTCCACGGAAGACATTTGAGATCCTATCATTATTTTCAGTGTTCATAATTAATAAATTGACTAAACTTAAAAAAAATTTAAAAAAAACAAAAAAAAATAAAAAAAATGGATGTCAATCCCCAGCAAATGCCGCAAGACTAGGATTGCCGTACCTGTGTTAACCAAACAATTTGAAAATATAACGATAGTATTTAAGTTGTCCTTGTGTGTGTCTCGAGTAGGTCCACTGCGGGCAAGAGATCACACATGTTAAAGATGAGACTGGACGCTTCCCAATAAAAAAAAAATAAAAAATAAAATAACAAGACTTTTTAACCCAAAGATAATTCGTATTTGAATTCAATATTCGATAAGATGATTAATTAAAATCAGTAAAAAAAATGAAATTGTGAGGGTGAAAATGAAATTAGCTACCTTCTGATCGAGGGAATTAGAAAGGAATAAAATTATTGATAACAGGGGAAATTTTGTTTGAAATAGTATACCCACAAAAATAATTCGAAATAAAATTGAAGAAAAGAGAAGAAAAAAAAATATTGCAGATGATTTGAAAAAAAAATTTTAAATTTCACCAAGTATTACGCAGAATTAATTCTACTGGTAACGTGAAAGAATAATAAAAATTCACAGTAGAAAAAAAAATGAATGAGAGAAAAAAAAATTTGAAATATGTATAATATTTTCGAATAAATAATTAAAGTTGCACAAGAGAAAAAGAGTAAAGTGAGAAAAAAATAATAATTTAATTTAATTTAAGTGTTCGTATAAGGAAAAAAAAAAATTCAAAAAAAAAAGTCGTTAAGTATTTTCGACAAAATTGTGCAACGGCAAAAATTTTCAAGTTGCAACAAAATGGTGGTTTGAAACTGAAAAACCGCGCCAACGTATTTATTGAATGGGCGAAGATAAGCGTTCGTAGGTTCGTTGCACTTAACAAAAGGTTAATGTACAAGTTCGAACGAATGAACGAAACGAGCCGTGCATACGTCACGAGTTGTACACTCCAAGACAAAAGTGGCTGCAAAAATTTGCACACAACTTGCCAAAATTTGTACTTAGAAAATTTTTGAAAAGGCCAAAATTATTTGAAATTAACGATATTTTCAAATATACAGGTTAAATTTTGAATCGAAAGAGTTAAGTTACACGAAAAACACGAAATTGAACACGAAAAAATATATGAAAAATACGAAAAATTACGAAAAATATGTTTTTTTTTTTTATTACCTTTTTTCAGCAGGAAATTTTCAAGTTATACCTTTTTAATCTTTGATTTTTTATTTTCAGGTTCGTTTTCTGGAATTAATGAAGATGGTACTCTGGAACTGCTGTTTGAACTGCGCTTCGGTTGTTTTGAACGTACTTCGGTGAGAGTTTGATTTAAGTTTTTTTGAGTTTTAAAGATGATACCAAAAGTGAAGTTGAATTAAGACGATGAATACCAATTTTGATGTTGTTGAATTGAAGCTTTTACGTTGGTTTCAGATCAATTTGTGACTGCTCAAGGCAATTTATTTCCAATTGATGACTTCGATGAATTAGTTCATACACAAGCAGGGCAGATACTAATGAATTTACTAGTTTTCGGGCAACACAAGCAGGGTTCCCAAACAACTTAGCAATCGACGAGTCCTGGAATTTTCGATACACTTGGCTGGATTATACACAAACAGGGCAAATCCTTTTCAGCAAACGACGAAACTCATTGAACGTTTACAGCATTCAAGGTGGAATTAAATTTTTCGAGAACAAAAAAAATTTTATGACTCGAAAAAAAAAATGGTAAGTTGGAACTAAGTTACCCAACACAAAATAAAATTACGAAAAATATTAAAAACACAATTATTCACAAAAATTTTAAAAGTTTGACTTAAACACAAGAAGAATTCACAATATATAAAAATTTTAAATTATTATTTTTCAAAATCTGTTACAGGTACAAGGATTGTTACCGAGCGATGCTACCATATAGAGGTTGAGGACCGGAGTTGCAACAAGAAAGAAAGATTTGAGTGAAGTTACGTCCAAGAAGCGAATGTTTATTTCATAAGTTATATAATTTAAGCAAAGTACATTTTCAGAGTAATGAACGAACGGTAACGGAAATGAACGAGTGAGCGGCGGAAGTGGTATATCAGTGTAGCCGCGAATAGATATAAATAAATGTATTCGATATGTGATCGTGTGTTCGTAGGAGTGAGAGGGGAGAAGGATTGGTGGTCTCAACAATATCTATGTAGCCATCGATAGTTTTTTCAATGTTATAGAGGTTTTGAATCAAGGAAGAACACGTTACACAACTTGTTCTTCCTTGATTCAAAACCTCTATAACATTGAAAAAACTATCGATGGCTACATAGATATTTGAAAAACATACCGATCTATCGATACCTATTTTATTGCCAAAGTTTCAGACAAACAAACTTACTAAGAACTATCGATAGTTATCAACATCTTTAACAAAAATATCGATCTGTCAATGTTTCATTACTAAGAAACTGTTTTCTAGGACGTTTTGTTTTCTAGTTTTCTCGGAAACTACTGAACCAATAGACACCAAACTCCTATCAGATCTGGTCCCATACAAAAAATACCTCTCACAAAAATTTTAGCCCAATTCCTTTCGTAGTTTTGTCAAAATAGCCAAAAGGCCCACCAAAACAAGGCCTCTACCAAATGAAGAAAAAATTTAAAATTAGGGGTTGGTATGTGAGTGAAGCAAGGAAAAATGTTTTCAATAACTATGTGAGGGCCTCCACCAGCACTTGGCCACTTGCCCCTTAGGCCTAAAAATCCTAAATTAAGCGCTGACATGGGACTTTGGTGGGTTAAGAATTTCACACGTCTTATAAAAGTGTATTTTTAAAAAGTCATTTTTAACCGACTTCGAACAGAAAAGGTTATCAATTTAATCCGTATAGGTATGTTTTCTTCAGAATTGATGAGGTAGTTTTGGTGTTATCTCTAAACAAAAAAACTGCTAGTTTTAAAGTAGTATTGCCAGTAAAGTTAAAAAAAAAATTATGGAAAAATTTTTTTTCAAAAAATAAAACCAACTTCAAAAAAAAGTGTACTAAAAAATGAAAAATAATTATTTTAAAATTTTTCCAGCAAGATCTAGGTTTAGGGACTGAAATTATTTAAGTTGGTGTTCTTTTCCTTTACTACATGTAAGCTCTATACCTGCTACGTCAATTCCTTCCAATTTTATGATAAAACTTTTTAATTGGCGTGCCGACTTCAATAATTCCAATCATTAGACTTAGATCTTGCTGGAAAAATTTTAAAAGAATTATTTTTCAATTTTTAGTGCATTTTTAAAAAATTTTTTTTTAAATGGGTTCTATTTTTTGTTGCTTATTATATCATACACTTTTATTGTGACCTCTAACGCAAAAAAATGTGACGTAGTTCTTATACTAACAACTGAGGGTGCTAAAATCAAGCCTGGTTGTTATCAGTTATCCCTTATCAAGTTTTTTTTTTTTTTTAACTCAAGTTTCTTCATTTTTCTCCAAAACCGTCGCTATAGCACAGTGGTAGCAATGTGGCTCTGAAGTTGTTGATTGTCAAGTTCGAATCTCAACAGAGGTAAGTTTTTTTTTTAAGTTTATTTTGGAGTTTTGAACATGAGTCATTAATGGGAGGAGTTTTATGTGTCTTATTAAAGTATATTCAAAAAAAAAATTTTTTACCTAACTCTTATTTCATGAAACCGATAACTTTCAACTCTTTTGTGAAGTCAATTTTAATACGCCGTTTGCAAGAAAAGTGGATAAAAAAAAGAGGTTATCAATTCGATCCGTACATATATTTGTTTTTTATTTGAGCACAATTTTTTACCCTGGGAATCGATTTTTGGTGAACTTTTTTTTAATGATGCAGGGTGATTCCATCGTCGTCCCACATGAGTTTTTCTTGAATCGATAAAATATATAGTTTTTGAGTTATTTAAAGAAAAATATATTCATACCACTAAGATTCAAGCAAAACAAAATAATGAAAACAATTCTTTAGAATTTAAAGAAAATATTAGAAAAAAATTAAACTTACATAGGTATACTTTTCTCTCACCATCTATTTTTAAAGTGACTTTAAAATAAATCAGAAAATGTTTGCTGAAAACTCGACTGGAGGGGGTTAAAGCACTGGTTTTATCAAAGGCCGAGTTTAAAAACCAAATCCTAAAATTGAACAAAATTTTTTCAATAAAAATAAAATGGTACTTCTTGAAGTTAGTATTCGAATTTTGTCAACGAATTTTTAAAATCATGAAAAATTAAATTCAATAACATATTCCGCTTTGTCAATAAATAATTCGAAAACAAATTAAGCACGATTCTACTTCCACCCGAAACAAAAATTATTAAATTTTAATGGAGATCTCGCATAACACACCTTTACCCTCATAAAATAGATTCGTCTTGAAAGCTCCCTTGGGTATTTCACTGGTCTAACTTCATGCGTCCCGCACGTGTTATAATTATAAAGTATAAACCTAACTGGTGTCCTTCTTTTTGAAAACAATAATAATTTTGATTCTTTGACTTTGAAACTGCCACCCGGACAAGATAATCCTCGAGAAAAAAGAAAGAAGATCTTTCAAAGGTTCAGCATCAACAATTGAGGAAATTTTCCTTCATTATTTCACTAATTAAAATCATGATTTTTTAAATTTAATTGTTTTTTAACCAAGAAAAAAATTAATTTTTTTCTCACTTTCTCTCTTCTGCTTTTCTGTATATCGTATGAACCTATTGTGTTTCTGTTTTATATTGATCTGAACACGACTATGCACTTGCGCGGTTACCAAAATCCTTCCGTCTTCTCCCTGCTGTCAAATACATCGTTAACGATGCTAGAATATTTTAGAATTCGCAAAACCGAAAGAACCACACAAAAAAATAGACATTTTGGGCACATTAGAAAATTTTTCAAAATCAATATTACATTGTTTGTTGAAAATCTGTCGATTGTAGATGTCATTCCATCGATTACGTGTACGTACAGCGCGATTGTTTTTTTCCTTCTTTACCCTTTTCCCCGCGCACTATAATATTTTATACAACCGATATAAAGGTCGTTTTAAAAATTATGCACCAACAGGCAGAAAAAGAGGTATCTACTTGTAATTTTAAATATCTTGATATGCAGCAAACTTTTCTTCTTCAAATAACCCTTTATGCAGCTTTTTAGACCGTAGAATAGTCGGAATCAATTGATACATCAACAAAAGTCCAATAAAATCGAAATCGTCGAGTGCATTTCATTCCTCAACGCTTCTTCAGTTTTTGTAACTTATTTCGAATAAAATGTCACAAAAAAGACGTTAAAAGTTTGCAACTGCTCCTCTCTTCAGGGGCACGAAACTTCAGACTACAACTGAAATTCCTTTCCGATGGATTAATAATTAATTTTATTTGGATGTCAGCCTAATTATTGCTCAATAGCAGGGGATAGATAAAAGGAATCCTGGTGGTTGAAACACCTCCTTTAGTTCTGAAAAAAAAACAAATCTGACAAAAAAATAGTGGGTATTTACTGGTGAGGGATGGTGATAGTATGGGGGGGTTAGAAGAGATGAACGATCAAGGAGATCTGACTACCGAAGACGCGCAAATTCGTTAATTTTGAATCGTGATTAAAGTCGTCTGCGCCAAGTGAATCACCGTGGTGAATCAATCGTTCGCGACGAACTGGTTTTTAGGCGCAGTTGAGCAAACCTTGGACTTTTTTTTTAAAGGAGAGCTGAGAGATTTTTTTATCAGTGTTGCGGTTATTTTTTTGTAACTTTTCTCTGTTAAAGCATTGTTTATTTTCTTTCCATTGGAACTTGAATTTCTATTTTTTTTTTTTTGTTTGATTATTTTTTAGGGCAGTTTACGGGAATATTTCTTTATTAGTGTAATCATTATTTTATTTCAAGCAAGTCTTTTTGAGATAAATACTGTTATTGTTTGTATATTTTCTTTTCCTTTCTTTTCTTATTTTTCTATTCAATTTATTTTGAATCTTTTTTCTTCCTGGTAAATTTACTTAGAGGATTTGTGATTTGTCTTTATTTTTTTACTCTCAGTGAATCAGTTTAGAGAATTTAATTTGAATCTTTTCTTATGTTCTGTTAAATGTATTTGATGTATTTTTTTAAATCTTCTTATACATACTTTTTTTTTTTGAGACCATTTCAAATCATTTTTTTGTAGAATGATTTTTCTACTTCTGAAAAAAATTTTTGGTGCATTAGTTACAAACATTTTTTGTCCAATGCTATTTAGATAAATTATTTTTCTCAATATATTATTTGTTTCTTTCTTTTCAGTTAATTAATACGTGAAGTTTTGATGAATTTTAATTCAATGAATCTTCATGTTTGAGGAATACCTTGTCTTGAGAGATATTCACACAAGAAGGTCTTCAACAGAGTTTCCATGTTCTGCCACTTTGTAATGTAAAGTACGGGAGAGCCAAATCCTCGGCAAACACTGGTGATTTTGTAGCAAGTTTTGAGAGTTTATATACCAAATTTGGCACACATACACACATACACACATACATACGTATATGTACATAATTATGTCATACGTTGCGTCGTTTCTTGCCTCTGTTGAGGTGATAAGAAACGACGTAGCGTGTTTGGTACCGGGCTGTGACATTACCAAGATTGTTATCAGGTAATTGATCATGGCCCGTGCAATGTATCTTACCTGTACGTACGTACAGGTAATGATGAGTCGCGTGCCTGGGGGGACTCGAGTCTATTAGTGCTGCCTCTGGTCCCATTCCCACTCGCAAGGGTGGAACCTACTACAGCCCCTACGCACTTGTACGAATGTTTTTGTGCATTCAAACTGGCTTGGTAGGTGTCCATACTTACTTATCCCCTACGTCTAGGCAGTTGATTTGGTGGTGCTAGACGAGTGTAAGGGTGAGGATGTTGAGATGGAGGAGGAGGACAAGATGGGGTCTTCGGCTTTGGCCTCTTGAACATCAGGGAGTTTGAATTCCCCGATGGTTGGTAGGTTGAGCCGAAGGTGGAAGGAGGACATATTTTTGGGACCTCTTCCACCGGAGGTTGCCTCTTTGCATCCAAGGTTGCCAGGGCAGAGGACTCCAGGGGTGGGCATTCCACTCTTGGTGTCTTCTCTAGCAGTTTTGGAGGTAATACAAGAGCAGGAAGGGGTGCGGACATAATTTTCACTATGTCCGCAGTCGAGTTTGTGTCCATTAATAACTGTTTCTTGATCCTTTCAATCTCATTTTCGTGGTCCGTTTGGTCCTGGGTCTTTACAGGCTCAGGGTTAGGTGGTACCACAAATTGGAAATTTGGGATTGGGAATGATGTATTAATCGAAGACGACATTGTAGAGGAAAAGAGAGAGAAAAGGAAGAAAATAATGGAAGAAAAAATTTTTGTAAGTTTGGCTAGTTCAGTCAGACAGCAAAAAAGCGAGTGAAAAACAGTGCGAGAATATTTTTGTTTGCAGCTTCGTTCTGTATCGTTATCTGGTTTCAGAGATGTTTGGAGGGGATAGTGCATAAAATATTCTATAGCTGAAAAGTTTTCCAGACAAATTCTGTTGAGTTTAAGCAGAGTTAAGCGTGTTTGAATTTTGTGTATTTGAAATTTTGCATCTCACAAAGGAATTCACTCTACATTTGTGACGTCACGATCTATTGACGTTTTTCTTATCTGGGTGTTTGTCAATAGAAACACGTTGCTATGTTTTCTTCCGTATCGCACGTGGGTTTGTTTATTCGTGTCGTATTTTATTTGCACGCATTTTTTCTCTGTTTCTTTAGGGAATTTCTTTTGTTATACAAAACTCCGGATTCTCGCTTATTTTTTGAGCGGGTTATCAGAATTTGTAGCGGGTATTAATTTTTGTGAATATTTTAGTTTCTCCCTGCTAATCTCTCAGATTTTCGAGTTGGAGATTGGTTTTTCAGCTTTTAACTACCTAGGGGCCTGCCTCTTTTTCATGGGCATAAGGGGCCCGATGGATTGTAGTGTATTTTAACAATATCATCATTGAACTTCACCGTTTTCTTTATTTTTGTTTTTTCTATTGGTGAGTTTTGTGATGTATCACCTTTTTTGACTGGTTTGTCCTCAACTTTTTGTGATTGTGTATTATTGGATGGTTCAGTCTGCGTATTTTCTTATACTTCTTTCTCTATAATCTTCTTTGCTGCACTTTGAATCATTTTTCTGTCGTCGTTTATAAGGTATGCGAACTTCAATCTATCGAATGAAATCGTTTTTTCTTCACCTGTGATTAGTATCACAAAATTCTTGTCATCTCATGATACAACCTTATTAGGACCAGCGTATGATTTTTCCAACGAGGATCTTATTTTTTTGTCTCTGACAAACACATGAGATGTTGTGGCAAGGTGTTTGGAGACGTAAATCTTTGGTTGGCCATGATGAGCTGCCTGCTTCAAAAAGCTATTTGCATCAGTCCTTATGTTTTGGATGAGCGTTTTGGGGCTAGTTTCTTTTGAGTGGGAAAAAAAGTCCCCTGGTAGGCGTGGCTATTCACCAAGTGCCAACTGCGCTGATCAAAGGCCCAAGAGGATGGTTGGTAGTATGTCAACCCATCTCTTGGTGTTGCAAGTCATAATGGAGGCTTTCAAAGCTCTGTGCCATCGCTCAACTTTTCTGTTAGATTGAGGGTGGTAAGCTGTGGTGTGGTTGTGTTGTGTTGTGCACCAAGCTTCTTAGACAGCTCTCAAAAGAGCAAACTTTCAAATTGGCAACCCTCGTCTGTAATGATGACTTCAGGTAAGCCATAGCGGGCAATCTGGGTGTTGTATAACCTGGCAGCTACTGTGGTAGCTGTCATCTCATAGAGAGTAATTGCCTCTGGCCATCGAGTTGCTCTGTCTATCATCGTCAACAGGTATCTATATCCTTGGGATGGGGGTAATGGACCCACCAAGTCTATGTGTATTGTTTTAAACTACTCTATTAGTTTAAAAGATTTGAGAGGGGAACGAGTGTGTCTTCCCATTTTGGACTATTGGAAATTCAGACTACTGCGAGCCCATTTGTTGCAGTTATACTTCATTCGTGGCCAAACAAATTTTGATGATACTAAACCAGCAGTGCACTTTGGTCCAGGCTGCGATAAATTGTGAACAGTACTGAATGCCAATTTGCGATACTTTGTCAGCAGGAATGGCCTATTCTTGCCTGTACTAATGTCGCATGTTAGTAAAACATTAGTGCCAGGGATTTTCCTTTGTCTGTCTCAATTTGAGAGCTGTGTGATCGTTCGACAACAGTTCTTGTAATTCTGCATCCCTTAACTGTTCTTTAGCTATTTCAGCGTAAGGTAATTGAGACGGTGCCGAGATGGCTTTGATTCTACTAAGAGCATCAGCTGGAGTGTTGAGTTCTCCACTTATATACTGAATGTCCGTAGTCAATTGTCCTATGTAGTCCAATAGTCAAGCTCTTCTCAGGGAAGCTGGTTCTGTCTTTTGCGTGAAGGCATGTGTTAGTGGTTTATGATATATACACAGTGAAACATCTACCCTCTAATTGGTGTCTGAAATGCTTCAGCGCAGCAAATATTCCCAGTAACTCCCTGTCGTATGTGCTGTAGTTCTTCTCAGTTTTTGATAGCTTTCTGAAGAAGAAAGCAAGCGGTAACTTCTTGTCATTGTCCTTTTGGTACAGTGTTGCACCAATAGCAAAGTCGGATGCGTCAGTTGCGACACATAATGGCAGAATTTTGTCTGGGTGAGCAAGCAGAGTTGCATTTGCCAGTGTTTCTTTGATATTATCAAAGGCTTTTCAGCTTCTTTGGTCCAATCGAGTGGAGTCTTATTTTTCTTTTTGTTTGCTTTAATCAATGAGAACAGCCTACTTTCTTCGGCTGCAGCATTTTTAATGCAACGTCTGTAGAAATTCACCATCCCCAAAAAGCGTTTGAGTTCAGCAACATTTGATGGTTTTGGGAAATTCAGTATGGGCTCTACCTTGGTCTTCAGGGGGGAAATGCCCTCGGTAGTGACTTGGTAGCCAAGAAAGTCAATCTTGGTTTGTATAAACTTTTTCCCACATTGATAGTCAGTCCAGCAGCGTGTATACACTGTATGATGGCTCTTACATTCTTCTCGTGCTGTTGCTCACTGCCTTCTGAGCAGATGCATATGTCATCTAAACATGCATAGGCAAATGGCAAATCCATAAATAGTCCATTGATAAATCTCTGGAAAGTTGGTGCAGAATTACAGAGTCCAGACGGCATTCGAAGGTATTCGAATAAACCAAAGGGGGTTATGACCACTGTCTTTGGAATGTCCTGTTCAGCAATTGGAATTTGGTGGAATGCCCAGTTGATGTCTATTTTTGTGAACATCGTTTTACCCTTCATATTCGCGTTAAAGTCCATTATGTTTGGGACTGGATAGTGATCAGGAACTGTTTTGGCATTTAAGGCCCTGTAGTCTCCAACAATTTGCCACTCTCCACTTGCTTTTTTAGTCATGTGGATTGAGGAACTCCATGAGCTTTTCCAGGGGCGGAATATGCCTTCCCCCATGATGAGGTCATAGTATTCCCATGCCACTTTGAGTTTATCAGGCAGTAGCCTGCGGGCTCTAGCATGACAAGGCGGTCCTTTTGTCTCTATAAAATGAACAGTATCATGTTTATAGGTCGGATGCTCGCGAATCGAGGGTTGAGTGACTCCAGGATAGTCTGACAGAATCCGTAAGAATTGTTCGTCGACTTTTGTGCAACTGGATATGTTTGTGTCCAGTTGGTACGCTAGCGTTATGCCTTTCACCCATAGACCAGTATTGTTGTCTATGATTTTTCCATTTTTAAGGTCAATGACCAGGCCAAAATGTGCAAGAAAATCTGCGCCCAGGATTGGCATTGGAACGTCCGCAATTGTGAAGGACCACGTCACGTCTCTTCACAAACCGATGCTTACTTTGCTGGATTCTATTCCATAAGCTGGAAGGTTTTGACCATTCACAGGTTGGAGGTAGTATTTTGGAAGAAATGCCTTTTGGTTTTTATTTACTGGCAAAATGCTCAAGTCAGCACCTGAGTCAATAAGGTAACGTCTCCTGTTAGTCCTGTCCTTGATGAACAGGTGGCATGAGTACTTTTTTGAGGTATCTTCAGCCACATAGATGACCCCTCTTTCTAGTTTGACGGGTTTGACCTTTTGTAAGTCTTTTCCCACCATTGGCACCTATTGTTGCACTTTGTGGCCTCTATGCCAAATCTATTATGAAAGAAACAGGATTTTTGAGGTATGATGACCTTCTAGGGGGAGTTGGACTCTGACACCTGGTAGAACTGCTCTTTCAGTCTCTTGATCGAGACTTTCTGTCTGAATTTCTATTATTATTGCTCCTGCTTTTCGAGCAGTTATTACTTCCACCATTTCTTGAGTTGTTATTATTTTTCTTCTTTATTCACTAGTCAGCTGAGCGATTTGGGCTCTAAGCTGAACTAGTTTTCCCATCTCTGCTGACACTGCACTAATTGAGGATGCTGATCTCAAGTGTTCCAGTGCACTGTCAGCACTCTTTGCCAAGAATTCAAAATCCTCGGAATTGTTGATTATCGTGGTACCCACAGCAACCAGACACTCCACAATGTTTTGGGGCAGTTGTTTGTAGAACTGGTTCCCAATGACTAATGGTAATACAATATTATCGGTGTTTTGCCGTAGTTTGGTCATGAAAATGGAGGGTTTATCGTCTCCCATCTTCATTCCACCCATGACATCATCTATAATTTGGTTTTTGGTTTTACCAAACACATTGTGAATTTTCTTGCAGAACCAACTGTACTTGTCTGCTTCCACTGGAAGGCATTCCATGATATCCGGAATGTGGCATATTATTTCTGCGGGCATCCCGCTGCAAATATGGACATATTTCTGGTTGTTCTGTAAATTTTCTGTTTTGAACCGACCCTTGAGAAGAGTTAACCAGAGTTCTACCTCATTTGGCAAAAATTCTGGAATCTCGATCCTCCACCTTTGGATTGCAGGGTTTTGCAAAGTTTGCATCTGCAACAGCTGTAATAGCTGTGCAAACACTTTGGGGTTAACTGAGGCTGACCACTTCCACCTGATCCAGGCTGGTTTGATGATATCTGGTTTGATGCATTTCCATTTCCACTGGTTGTAGGCATTGTTATTTGTGTTTGCCTCTGCTATATCTCTTTGGAGTTAGTACTTCTTGCAAAGTTTCCCCCAGACTCTGTTAGTTATTGGTCTGGGGTTGGAGGGTCAGAGTCTTGGCTCAAAAGACAACCACTCCTAAGGGTGCAAACTGTTGTCTCGTTAGGGTTGAGGACAGTTCCCAAATGTAAGGCTTCTGATCTCCGGGTCTGTTTTTGTTTTTCCGGAGTATCAAAGACTTCTGAGTGTCTTGTTGAAACTGGAGGAGTTGGTGGATGAGGGCAACTTTGTTCCTCCAGGTCTACTTCTCTTGGTTCCCTTCTGTCAAATATATTTTGAAGGGGGGTGTTAATTCCCACTTTCAAAGTCAGACCTCTGCTTCAACAGCCAAATATGTCTAGGTCTGTGAAAAATATTTGTATCTACAAGCGAGTAACTCACCAGCGCACCACACCTAGTTTTAGAACAACGTAGCCAAAAAATCACGTCGGGGTCATCACTGTGGAATACCTTGTTGTGAGAGATATTCACACAAGAAGGTCTTCAACAGAGTTTGCATGTTCTGCCACTTCGTACTGTAAAATAAGGGAGAGCCAAATCCTCGGCAAACACTGGCAATTTTGTAGCCAGTTTCGAGAGTTTATATACCAAATTTGGCACACGCACACAGACACACATACATACGTATATGTACTAAATTATGTCATACGTTACGTCGTTTCTTGCCTCTGTTGAGGTGATAAGAAACAACGTAGCGTGTTTGGTACCGGGCTGTGACATTACCAAGATTGTTATCAGGTAATTGATCATGGCCCGTGCAATTTATCTTACCTGTACGTACATACAGGTACGAACATACAAACGCACAAGTGTGTTTATGTTTTACGTCATGTAGACGATTATTGCCAGGCTTTGGGTGGCGACTGTCGTCGAGGGGTGCGAGCCCCTATTACCTCATACGAGTGATGTCCCCACAATGTTCTTTCAAGTTCATTTACAAAACTTATGACAATTTTTTTCATGTTGAATGTCTAAGGAAAAAGTTTAATTTGCTTTCTTTTTGTTTCATAATACAGGAAACAGCTTAATAAGGACACATTAGGTGGTACTATTTTTGTCCCAAATAAGAGGTGTCCAGTTTAGAAGAAAAAAGAAGAAAAAAAATTCACAAGTTTCACACTTTATAACGAGAGAGGAACATTGAAAATTAATAAAAATTTAAAAAATTTAAAGTTGTTCATTTTTTGTTTTCTTTCATTTTTGTATTCCTTTTGTAAACAACAGAAGAATGTTACCACCTCCACTTCATTTTTCATTACTATTTTCTCCTTTCACTTTTTTTACCATTGTTATCTACTCCTCATAAAATTCACACATAAAACATTGGTCAAAATTGGGTGGCGGACACTTTTCACAACTTGACATTGTTTTCTCATTTTATAAGCCCTTCCCAAACAAAAATTTTACTACTGGCAAAAAGAAAGCTCAACAATTTATTCCCCTGGGCTCAAAGTTGCTCTCTGAAGCCTTAGCTGGATCACAGAGAGAAAATTTGGGTCTGGGGGAAAAAATGTACGGACCCATTAAAAAAATTAAATTGGCACCTACGTTCAGGTCTAGTATCTAGGATTTATCTTTCAAAAGTTGTTTTTGCCCCAAGCAATGTCAAAAAAATTTGAAAACTTAATCTGTAGATATATTTTTGAGTAAGAGCAATAATCACGATTTTTCTTAAAAATCAGAATAAGTTATTTATCAAAATTGATGCAGAACAAGAATGTGATATGGATATTTTAATCTCTCAAATGAGTGAAAACAAGAAAATTTCTTTTAATAAGAAGACGAGCACAAACATGATATACTACACAAACTTCGAAGAAATCCTAGATGAAAAGGATCGATTGGGCCGAATAAACCAATAATCGTTAATTTATTTTATTTTAGAAGTCGAGTAGCTGAACTATAACCTAACTGATGAAATAGGAATGCATTTAAGAAAAACTACTTATTTGAACACATAAAATTTTCAATAGGTATTTTAATTACCGTTTTGAGAATGCTCCCTGTAAATTAGTGAAGTCAAAGGATTAATTCCAGATAATAATAAAATGAAATATAGATGCTAAGAGCCATGAAAATAACTAAATAGTAGAAAATAGTGAGAAGCTTCTACACGATTTCACTTTTTCAATTAATAACACAAAATAACTTTAATTCCCTATAAGAATAAATTTGACTTTAACCCTAGCCCTTCCCGGTGAAAATCTCATCCAAAAAGAGACCAATAAAAAACTTTTGAAGCGACTAATTAACTTTGAACTGATGATAGAAAGTATAAACGTTTATACCTATAGGAGTTACGAATTTTTCGTTCAAGATATTCGGAACATTATTTTGTTCCTTCGTCGATGGCGATGACGCTTCATCTCTTTTACAAAGACAAAGGCAAACTACGATTTTTCTCACAAACCAACAATTTCTCGCCCCTTTTCCGCAAACTCTAACCTCACTCTTTAAAACGAATAAGCGGATTTTAGACTTAAAGAGGAACATTTTATATGACTCTGCGATAAGTTGACAAGGAATGCGGAAGTAAATTCTTATTTCACTTTCATAGCATTTTCTCTCTCTTTAACTCTCTAGCTGTCTCTCTCGTCTCTTTCACACTACGTTACTAAACTCAAATTTATAAACGTCAAAAAAATAAAATGGTTGTGATATCGTGAAATAAAATCGTCGAAAATGGACGATGAACAGCACACATAAATTGAAGACGCGGAGGCAGAAGAACGTGAAAAAAGTTTCTAAATCTTTCTCAATTCTTTCTTTTTTTTTTCAAATGAACCAATAGCTGAGCTAGTTAAATAAAAATATATTCAGTTAAATTTTACAAACATTTTGAATACAAAGGCATCAAGATTAATAAACTAAAATCATTCGTCTAGCTATATGAAACAATGTAGAGCAGAATAATCCATATACTGCCCAAATATATGGAAGAGATTGCAATGCAACAAAGGCTAATGGATTAAAAATCTCGATTCGAAATTTAGCGTTAGCATTTTCACATCAAATATTTTCTCTTACGCTGAAATCGGAAATTCGTGAAAAATATATTCAAACCTTCTCACTAGGTACTTATTATATAAATATTGGGAAGACGTGTTCTTGAAATTCTTAACATTATGTACCCATGCGCTATATAAACGTTGTAGCTATAATTCTAGGTACTGTTTTGAAACATCGATTTAATTCAAATTTGGAAAAAATGTTTACTTTGGTAAGCTGATTGAATCTGCCAAATTTGAAGAAAATCAATTTACCAAAATATAATAGCCACCCTTTTTTAAACATGTTAAAAATACCCCTAAATCAGACCGTGACTTCACACTTAAAAACTTCTTGTGCCCTCTAATAAGTTTTTAGTGATTTTATCTTTTCCTAATAGCGCTACAGAAAGTTATTTAAACAAACAATATAGTAAGTAAATAAAATTTCCTAAAATGAAGGGATTTTGTCTTGATGTTTAATTTTTATAAATACTATAAAAACCTCACAAAATTACTCCGAAATTTTCACATATAATTACTGAAGATGTACTGTATGAGGCTGAGTCTCCCTTACACATAGGTACTAACTAAACCAATATACTCTGTCAAAACGATAGCACTACCACATATCTATTTGTATTTGGGCGCAATTGTGTGTAAGTTTATTTACAACACCATAACTCCAGAACTTCTCAACAGAATAAGGTGAAATTTTCTGCGCAAATTTATGTTGTATCAAGGAAGATTTCTGGGCCCGAGTTGAATTTCCTTTCTAAGACCCTGCTCAGGATAATTATTTTTCCATACGTCCCAGCCCTACGTCCCACCATTGCACTGAATTCAATAGTAGTGGAAAATATACTGATACCAGGTTTTTATTCTTTAAAACCTGCTAAAACCTACTAATTCACGAAGGTAACTGAATATCACCCCTTTCCCACTCTCACCGGCCCTGCTATTGAAGGATATATTTTCATCAAAATTCAAAAAACAATACCTAGTTTTAAAGATACGCATATACTTCCTTTTTTTTTGTTTTCGCAAAATTTACCAGAAAAATTTTCGTTTCGTTGTTGGATGTTTGGTAGGTGACAATAATTAATGGCGTATACATTTATACTGTATCTAGGTTTAGGTATATGATCGATGAAGTCTTAATAAAAACGAAACTTGAGCTATTTTTATGCATTTAAAACCAAAATTACTATACCTCTCATAAGGCTCAATTCGAGAAAAAAAAATCTGCTTTCAACTTTCACGGACGAATGATAAAATAAAATGATACAAATAACGAAAAATAAAATAGAGAAAAATTAATAGAGGAATTAGAAAAGAGGAAGAGACGGAATGAGAAAACAAATTAAATCTGAGTGGACAATCCACATTTTACCGACGAAATTTTAATAGGTACCTAAGTATATAACAAATGCACAGAGCGCTCGCTTCTATTCGGTTGACTTAACAAATTTATTATTTTTGCAGACACAAAGTATAAATACAGATTTTAACTTCTCAAGTACTCTCGGCCAAATTAAGCAATAAAAATTATCATCGAGCAACCGGTATTTTAATGAGAGAAATAATTCTTGTTTTCCAATCAAATATTGGGTAAATTATAGTTTTGAAATAAAAATAAACATTTGAAACGAACAATGACAAGATAATGTTTCTAAACATTTATTTCATAACAAAAGGCTGAACAACAATTGAAGGCTTAGTTTATTTATCACTTCATCAAATGATGGCCATTTCTGGGTACTGGGTGTCTATGGGACGGAATTTTAAAATTCAGAACATGAATATTTACATTAAATCAAATAGGGAGCCT
Organism: Ericerus pela; assembly: GCA_011428145.1. Classification (NCBI taxonomy): domain Eukaryota; kingdom Metazoa; phylum Arthropoda; class Insecta; order Hemiptera; family Coccidae; genus Ericerus; species Ericerus pela. The sequence continues at coordinate 143,087 of WOFM01000578.1, read as the reverse complement.
ACCTATTACGGTAAGGAAAAACCATGTTTTTTCTTATTTTCTATGAGCTTCAGACTGAAAATTACGAGCAATAATTAGTTAACTTTACTGAATTTTTCAATCTACGAAATTTCAGATGACATAATTTTTAAAAATTAGATGAAAATTTTGATTATGATACAATATTAATCATACGTGTACGGCGGCTACAGTTTCAAGATAGATGCTAAAGTCATCGACCATCATTTAAGTCAATAGTTTAAAATTAAATTACCTGAGAGAAAGTATAATAATGTTAGCTCTATCATATCGTAAATATAATTTTTATTCCATTTGTCCAGTCATATATCTGCTGAATTATCGATAAACTTGTATAAATACTGTAAAAATTACATACATAATAATAATAATAATAATAATTTTCCTCACTTTAAGGAATTGTACTGCTGCTACTGGGTATATTCTTTTTAGCAGGTTTTCAAACCTACAGTTTGAGGTCATGTGAGTTAGAGAAGTAGGAGAGTTGGTGGTATGATATTTTTTCGTTTCATAACAAATTATGACTTTTGGCGTAAAAATCATAAATTTATATTGTTAGATGAAAGAACAACAGTGAACTGTACGAATCTATTTTAGAAGTGAACCAATACAGAATACAATATGTTTCCATTAATAGAAAAATGATAGCAAAAAATGAGTAAGCAGGCATGAAATAGAGAAAGAAAAGAAAAAGAAGGATATATAAAAAGAAATGATTGAGTCACCATTTCCTGTGATAGGTTAATAATAACAATTTAGTGGCGGCAGTCGCCAAACAAAATTTCTTAAAACTAAAATATTAAAAAAAATGAAAATAAAGCAAATATTATGAGAACATGCTCCCTCCAGATGAACCTTAAGGTTCATCAACAGGTAAAACGATCACAGACGAGATGGACCAAAGGCCTGTGACACCATTCAAACGAACATCAACCCGACGGATAAGTCCCTTCTTGTCAGGGTAAACCGCTTCAACAATACCCAAAGGCCAAGCAAAGGGTGGAGAATTTGGTTCACGAATGATGACCACAGTTCCCACTGTGATATTAACGACTCTGTTTTTCCATTTACTGCGAATCTGAAGTTGAGCCATGTAATCTTTGCTCCATGAATTCCAGAACAACACCAACTGATTTTTGATCAAGGATGCACGACTAGAAAGTGATAAGGGTTGTTCTGGATCTTCTAAGATAGGAATACCAGTCATCGGTTGACCAATCAAAAAATGGCTTGGAGTTAAAATAGATCCTTGTTGCAACAAACTCTTGGTGTAACATAATGGGCGAGAATTTAAAATCGCCTTGATACGAGAAAATAACGTGTTGCACTCTTCAAAATTTAAAACTTGTCCATTTACAACCCGTTTCATATGAAATTTAGCCGCCTTTACTGCAGATTCCCAGATACCACCTTGGTGCGGAGTATATGCCTGGTATAAATGACCACTTAAATTTTTCTTTGTTTGCGAACTGAAGTAAGTCATTTTTACTGCATTTGAAAAACAAAGAGGCACCTTGAAAGTTTGCGCCATTATCTGAATACAAAATTGCAGTTGTACCATGACAAGAAATAAATCGCTGTAAGGCAGCAATAAATCAATCCGATGAGAGATCCAAAACAATCTCAATGTAAACTGCTCGAGTGACAAAACATAAAAAATTGCTGTATAAATCTTAAAATGCCGAGTTGAACGGTGACCGATGCAATGACATTGAAAGGGCCCAGCTAGATCTACTCCGGTGTGTGTAAAAGGAAGACTGATATTCACACGAGAGGATGGTAAATCAGCCATTATTTTATTAAGTGTTTACGCTTTATACCGACAACACATAACGCATTTACAAACAACATACTTAAATAACTAGTTTTGACCACCAACAAACCAAAATTGAGAAAAAAAAAATGATGATAAAAAGGTCGATCCAGCATGAAAATATTTTTCATGAATATAACGAACGAATATTTTACTGAAATGAGATTTGGCATGCAAAATAACAGGATGTTTTTTATCAAACGAAAAATGTGAGTTTTCTATGCGTCCCCCTACACTCAAAATATTTTTATCATCCAAAAAGGGGTTTAATGATAATAAAGAACTTCTTTTCTTTAATGGAAATTTATTAAGCAGACGAGACATATCTACGTTAAAAGAATCAAATTGAGCAAGGAAAACAATTTTTGTGTGAGCATCATTGAGATCGTCCAAAGTTAAAATTTTTTAAAATTCTTTTACTTTTTTACGACAATTATTTAAAAAAACGTAAAATGCAGGCTGTAACATTGACCATCTTTGAATACAAAGAAATATTATTAATAAAAGGCAATGACAATACGACAATATTAAAATGAGACAACTTACATTTTCGTTTTTCTAATGCATCATGTACATCTAAGTTAGGAATAATAAAGTATGACTGAAAATTACTCTGTTTCAAAAATGTTGGACCACTGATCCTTGTATTATTATTTAAAAATTCATGGACCTTAATACCACGAGTGGAGAAATCACTCGGATTATGATTAGTATTAACATAGCTCCATTGAGAAAAAGGTAAAATATCAATTATCTTATCAACACGGTTACAAACGAACGTTTTACTTAAATTTGCTGGATGAGATAACCAGCATAAAACTACAGTAGAATCTGAAAAGGCAGAAACATTTGACAAAGGGATGCCAAGATTAGTAGCGACACGTTTTATTAAAACTGCAGCTAATGAAGCTGCACATAATTCGTGTTTTGGAATAGTAATAGCTTTAAGGGGCGTGACACGAGTTTTTGAATAAACGATGCAGTACGATATAACTCCGCTAACATCAACAACACGTAGGTACACTACAGCGCAATAGGCCTTTTCGCTAGCATCGCAAAACACTACGAGCTCTCGATTATTCGCACTGAAAATTGAACGAGGTATTTCAAAATTACTCAATTCTTGTAAATCGCAAATATATTTAAAGAATAATGAAGACAGTTCCTCCGACAAATTATCATCCCACGATTTCCCTTCTAGCCACAAACGTTGTAAGAGAATTTTTCCGCATACTGTTACAGGTGAAAATAAGCCAAGTGGGTCAAATGTACGTGAAATATATGACAAAACTATTCTTCTTATAACTTTACCTACACTTGGCAAAGGCTCGATGTTTAATTTTATTTGAAAAGTATCACGATCAGGATTCCAAGTCATACCCAATATTGAAACATTCTCAGTTAGATCTTGCATTGCCACTGATGAGGACTGAGCATGCAGGTCAGAAGGAATTATCTGTAACAACTCTTTTGAGTTCAACGAATATTTAGGTAACTTGAAGCCATATCCGAGCAAAGTATCATGGATTACCGACTGCAACAGTTTGACTTTTTCAAGACTATCACCTCCAGCTAGTAAATCATCCATATAAAAATTATCATCAATCATACGAGCTGTGGCTGTATGATTAGGGCGAATGCGATCAGCTATTACTTTTAAGCACTTAGTTGCCAAAAATGATGCAGGCACTGTGCCATAAGTAATAGTATTCAAGCAATATTCTTGAATTTCTTTAGATGGGTCTTCACGGCACAAAATCCGTTGCATATTTCTATCTTCCTTGCTAACCCATACCATACGATACATTTTAGCTATGTCTGCGGAGTAACAGATATTAAATGATCTCATTGATATCAATATGTCGAACAATTCTCTTTGTATAGTGGGGCCTTTCATCAAAGCTTTGTTCAATGAAATATTATCAACTGAACATAATGATGCATTAAATACGACTCTGAGTGGGGTGGTTGTACTATCATAACGAATTACTTCACGATGAAGAATATAATATTTTGGTTCCTCGGTGGGAGGGGCTACTGACATGTGGCCCATATCTATATATTCTTTCATAAAGGAAGAATATGCTATTTTCAACTCACCACTCAAGTTTTTCTCAACCCGATGTAAACTCATTAAGGCTAGCCGGCGATTATTAGCAACTAACCTGCGATCGATCTTGAAAGGTAATTTTACAACAAATTGACCATCAGAACCAATTTGGAAGGTTTCTTCGAAATATTTCATGCATTCATTAGCATTAGCTTCAGAATTGAGAAGATTTGAAGCACAGGTTCTTCAATCTCCCAAAATTTAGAAAGACAATCATCAATTGATTGGATGGTACAACCAGAAAACTGAGATAGTTTTGTTTCTCTCTGAGGAGCTACTCCAGAAATTGTCCACCCAAAACAAGTTAAACGAACGTGTAAATCTTTTTCTATTTGACGACCTGGGCTCAAAACACAATGATCATAATACTGAGCACCTAAAACGATGTCAACCTTGGTGATGGATGCTTTCACTTTTCCAAATTCTTGATCAGCAAGTTGAAATTCATTCAAGGAGTTCAAGACTTCAGCAGGAAACATCACACTAACTGCATAACTGATCGAAGAAGATGGTACCACATCAGCATCAATTTCACAAACAAACAATTCAAATTTCGAACATAAATTAAGAGTAACGAACGACGAAGCAAGGGTAGAGGAAAGTCCTACACCTTTGATAACTATTCCTTTCAAATAAGAAGCTGGAATCTTAAATTTTTTCACAAACGAATCAGAAATTAATGTAGCTTGCGAAGCAATGTCAAGCAATAAGCGACACGAACTTTGGATTCCTCTAACCAAAAATTTAACAACTGCTGTAAGGAGCAAAACTACTCCCTCATGATTTGACGATGCGCAAGACATGGAGGATTTTGTTCTATTGGGTGCTCGAGTAGATTCACTTTTATTACTTTTTACTGTAGCAGAAGTACTAGTTTGAACAACAGGATTTTGTCGCTGCGATGATTTGAAGTGAAAATGTAACAGTTGATTATGTTTAGCACCACATTCACAAGCGAATTTTGATGTGCATACATCCGATCTATGCCCTCGATGGAAGCAAATTAGACATAACCTATTTTCTTTTACAATTTCATATCGATCTTGGGAAGACTTTGCGCGAAATGTATTACAATAATAAAGTGGGTGGCTTCCCGAACATAATTGGCATTTACTCTGCACAATCTAAAACAATTTTTTCTCAGCAGGCTTCTTTTCATCCTTCTTTAAATTGGAACCAACATTAGGCTCTTTATGACAATCTTCAACAGTAAAAGCTCGAATTTTTAAAAATTCTTCTAACTCTCCATAAGTAGGAAAGGTCTCGATCGAGGTTAACGAATTTTTCCAATCTTTCAATGTGGTTGAGTCTAATTTAGAACTCACATGATATGCAATGTATTTTGAAAAACTATCATCAATCTTTTCTCCACAAAACTTGATACCACGAATAGTAATATTTACTTGATCAAGCAACGAACGAATACAACTTTCATCTTTAATTTTAGGTAGGTTTGCAAAATTTCCAAAATGAGCTTCTAAAATAGCTCTTCTATTTTCATATTGACTCAAAAAGTACGACCAAGCCTCTAAGTAGGCCCCATCTGACAACTCGAAATCACACAAAGCCTGTCCTGCATCACCAATTATGGCTTTTTTTAAATAATGAAGATTTTTTACGTTAGTTAATTCTGGGTTTTCATGCACCAGATTCAAAAATAAATTTTTAAAATTATAAAATTGAGTCAATTGCCCATCGAACTTAGGTATATCGATCTTTTGTAATTTTAATTGTACTCCAAAACTTTGATTTTGGGAAACTGGAGGCTGACTACCACTAATGTGGCTCGAAACGATAGATTCTCTACTGATATTAGCTGACAATTTAGCACGAAACGATCTAATTTTAGCCTGAGAAGTAGCCACGATCTCATGTATACAATCAGCATCTTTTAAAATATTTTCTTCTTGAGCACAATCTTCTTCTTTCGATGTATCAAACAAAACTAAAATATTATTTACCAGTTCTTTAAATAGTTGGTAATTAGGTAACAGAGTCAACTCCAGCAGAGCCTCCAACTTGGAAAGTGACTCCACATCCAGAGATTTTTTACCTTTAATCCACTGGTCAATCTGCTCTTTGGCGCGAATGATGCTCAAACGAACAACTCTTTTCGATCTGATAAATGCCTCCATAATTTAGACACTTTTTTTTTTTGATAAACAAACGAACTTTGGCGATCTTTTAATGCAAAACGAACATTTTTTTTTTTTAATGCATAAAAGCATGGAAACGAACTTTTTTAATGCAGAAAAGCATTGAAACAAACTTTTTTTTTTTTTTTAAATCTCAAAAAAGAATTATATTTAAAAAACCACAAAAACGAACTCGAAAATCCGGACACCAGTTAGATGATATCCGGCCCAAAGGACCAAAAAATGTTAGATGAAAGAACAACAGTGAACTGTAACGAATCTATTTTAGAAGTGAACCAATACAGAATACAATATGTTTCCATTAATAGAAAAATGATAACAAAAAATGAGTAAGCAGGCATGAAATAGAGAAAGAAAAGAAAAAGAAGAATATATAAAAAGAAATGATTGAGTCATCATTTCCTGTCAAAGGTTAACAATAACAATTTAGTGGCGGCAGTCGCCAAACAAAATTTCTTAAAACTAAAAGATTAGAAAAAATGAAAATAAAGCAAATATTATGAGAACATATATATCTTTAGGTATATAATAAACATTCAAGCTAAACAAAATTATTCGTCAAAATTATTTCACAATATTATTTGCTAAATTATTTAGCCAATATTTTCGGTCATATTCGATGCGCATGCACCACTACCCACACAGCCACACACATACAAAAAAAATTTTTTGTCATTGCTTACGCTGAAACAACAAATTCTACAGTATTACCTATATGCTAGAAAAAATTCAGGGCTGGCACAAGCAAAAGTGCTCCAAATCTGCGCCTCAGGGCTTGTATATATAATAAATTCGTATCTATGCATGTATGTATGTATGCGTGAATGTGCATATATGCATATATTATAATATGTACAGCAGGCATTTATCTTGTAAACACGATAGAGGATGTAATTTTTGTCAAATTAGACTGAAATTTGGTATGTGGGTAGGTTTGAGCATAATCTCAGATGGGATTATATTTGGCGAAAATTGGTTGAGGGATTGGGATAAAATAGGTTCAAAAGTCAAGATGTAATTGTCATTCGATAAGGATGTAATCTGATAGGTATATGGTTGTAAAACTAATGAAAACTGATATGGAATTTTATGAGAATCAATCAAGCAGTTTAGCAATGGTGACTGATGAAAGTTCTACTAATAAGGTCTAAGATGTAATTATCATTTGAAACAGCTGAAATTTCATAGGTAATTGGTTTTAAACCTGAGTAAAACTTTTTTAGAGTTTGATGAGAATCATTTAAGTGATTTAGTCATGGGAGATGAGATGACAAAAGTTCCACCCATGGGGGCTAAGGTATAATTATCATTTGATACGGTTAAAATTTGGTGAGTACTTGGTTCTGAATTTAATAAAAACTGGTATCTTGTATAATGAAAATATCATTATATAGGGCTAAAATTTAATACATGGGTAGCACTGAACATACTGAATGCGACATAGATATTCATGAAAATAAATACTGAAAAAAAAAGAAAGAAAGAAAAAAAAAAAGAAAAAAGCTAAGACTTTTGATAAAAAATAAAAATATCCAGAGAGAGATAAAAACTGATGAATCTGTAAGAAAAGATTTAAAAAGCAATTTAAAAAAAAGTTTAAAAAAAAAGTAAGATAATATGAAATGAAATGTAAAAAGAGATGTGAAAAGAGAAGTTAAAAGACATGAAAGAAATGAATGCATCGGCTTCGAAGAGCACGTTGTGAGTATAGCTTAAAACTGAGTAAGAAGCATTAATTGAACATCATTCCTCTTGAATTAAAAACAGAAAAAATTCAAAATACCTATTTTTTGAAATAAATATTAATTTATTATTATTATTATTGTGGAATACCTTGTCGTGAGAGATATTCTCACCAGAAGGAAATTCAACAGAATTTAAGCGTGTTCAGCCACTTCGTACACAAGTATGGGTAAGCCAGAACCAGACCAAACACTGGCAATTTTAAAGCCGATTCGGGTGGTTTATATACAGCTTATTTACACACACACTAAGACACGTATGTAAGAATATACGTACGTCTGTGAGGGCGGCCAGGTCGCATCATCCCCTACCGTGATAAGAGATGGCTGACCCGTTTGTGTACAGATCGTGACATTGTTTCATTGTGTCACGATTCGGTACTCGTACATTACCTGCATGTACTTGCAGGTAATTACGATCGAACGTATTTAGTGTGTTTAACGTCACAAGGACAATTATTTGTCTGCCCTTTGGGGCAGCAACTGTCGTCGAGGGGTCCAAGCCCCTTTGCCTCATACCGTTGAGTCCCCACAGCTACTCCCCCCAGTTTTTGTGCCGCAAAAATAATCAAAATGCGCAAGGCCTGGGGGGACATGCGGGTTTCTACTTTTGCCTCTGGTTGGCCTCCCATTTTGCCAGGGTGCTACCTACTGCAGCCCTGATGCACTCGTAGGATTCCCTACAGGCGTATATCCGGGCCAGGTAATTTGCCCGGCTGTCTTCTCCCCTACGCCTTAGTTGTACGTTTTTTAAGTGGGTGTAGGGGTGATGACGGGAGTGAGGGGGATGTGGACGTTTGAACATTGGCTCCCTTAATATCGGGGAGTTTGAGTTCCCCGATGTCCAGGTGGCCATCTTTGCTTTCTCGTTCGCAGCCCTCTCAGCCGTAAACAAGAACCTCATTGGCTCCTGTTTCTCCTCCGGTTTTGGCTCTGGCTTCGGTGGTTCCAAAGTCCGAGTCGATTCCTTCGGCGATCGGGGAGGAGAGATAATCGGAGGCAGCGGAGTAGTCATTTCCGCTAGGACATCGTCTACGGGAGGAGCCGTGTCCATCAGCAGCTCCTCTTCGATCTGATCCAGCTCCATCTTCTGTTTAGTCTTCTGCTGAGTTTGTAAGGACTCAGCAGTTTTCCAGGCAGTTTGGGAGGTGGCGGACTTCAGGATAGGAATTGGCAGCGACATTAGAATGGGTTTAGCAGGAGAAGGAACCAAAAATATTTCAGAAAACACGTCCAAGATCTCTGGAGGTTTTGAAGTGGGTGATTTTACTGCAGTTTTCGATTTACCATTACAGTTTTGTTTCATTATTTTCGCATCTTCTTATCAGCATGTAGAGGGGATAGCACTTAAAATTCTCGACCGTATGCAAGTTTTCCGGTAAAGTTCTGATCGGTTTAAGCAAAGATATGCCTGAAATAAACTCATAGAATATATTTTTTGAATTTTTATTACAAAGGAATCTCCGCTTGTGACGTCACAACGTTGAGATTATCTTTGTGTTTAACAGTAAACACACGTTGCGATGTTTATTTCCGTATCACACGTGGATTTGTTTATTCCTGTCGTTTTCTTTTTGTTGGCATTCCTCGTTTGCTTATCTCCGGAGTTTCTTTTGTCTCACGGAGTTCCGATTTTCGTTGCATATTTTTTAGCGGGTTTCAACTTACGTAGTGGATATTACTTTTTCGGAAGTAAACTTTACTTTCTTCGCATTAACCTCTCAGACATGCGAGAAGGGTAGGAATTTTTGCATTTTTTACTGCCAAGGGGCCTGCCTCTTTTTTGGGGGCATAAGGGGGCCTCAGAATGAATGTTTTAGTGGTAACATCGTCCGAAAATCTTACCGACTTTTTTAATATTTTCTGTTGTGAATTATTTGTTTTACATTTTTCGACAGATTCTTCCGTATTTGTTTGGGAATCTGTCTGGATATTTTCTAGGTTCTCCCTTTGCAACCTTTTTATTCTTCTATCGTCACTTACCATGTATGCAGGCTTCAATCTGTCGATTGAAATTGTTCGAGGTTCACCTGCAATGAGTATCACAAAGTTTTTCTCATCTTGTGATACTACTTTGTAAGGACCAACGTATGGTTTTTCCAGCGCAGATCTCATTTTTTCGTCTATAACAAATACGTGTGAAGTATTGGCCAAGTGTTTCGAGACGTAAATCTTGGGCTGGCCAAGGCGAGCTGCCTGTTTTAGGAAATTGTTGGCATCATTTCTTATGTTTTGTACCATGATTTTGGGGCTAATTTCCTTTGATTCTGTGAAGAAGTCCCCTGGAAGGTGTAGCTCTTTGCCAAACACTAATTGCGCTGCAGAGTGACCTGTATCAGCTTGTAGGGCAGATCGAAGGCCTAAGAGGATGGTAGGAAGTACTTCTACCCATCTCTTGGTATCATGGGGCATGATAGAGGCTTTGAGGGCTCTATGTCATCTCTCTATTTTGCCATTGGCTTGAGGATGGTAAGCTGTGGTATGACTGTGTTGAACACCAAGCTTATTACACAGCTCTTTGAAGAGCGAGCTCTCAAATTGGTGACCTTGGTCTGTGATTATGACTTCTGGTATGCCATACCTTGCAATCCAGGTATCATATAACCTTGCAGCTACTGTAGGAGCTGACATATCGTGTAGAGGGATTTCTTCTGGCCATCGTGTTGCCCTGTTTATTATCGTCAACAGGTATCTGTGTCATTGAGATGGTGGCAATGGGCCTACCAAGTTCATGTGTACAGTTTTAAACCACTCCGTTTGTTTGAAGGATTTGAGGGGTGAGCGAGTGTCTCTTCCTACTTTGGATTCTTGACAGTTCAGGCAACTGCAAGCCCATTTGTTGCAGTCAGACTTCATTCGTGGCCATACAAACCTTGCCAAAATCATATTAGCACTACATTTTGGCCCAGCATGTGACAGATAATGTACACTGTTGAAAGCCAACCTGCAATATTTTACCGTTAGAAATGGCCTATTCTTACCTGTACTGATGTCACATGTTAATAAAACATCAGTACCAGGAATTTTTCGCTGTCTCAATTTGAAAGTAGTATCATCGTTCGATAACAACTCTTGCAATTCTGCATCCTTAAGCTGTGCTTTAGCTATTTCAGCATAAGGTAATTGGACAGGAGCCAAGATAGCTTCGATTCTACTCAAGGCATCAGCTGGAGTCTTAAGTTCTCCACTTATATACAGAATGTTGATAGTCAATTGACCAATGTAGTCTAAATGTCCTGCTCTTCTCGGCGATGCTGGTTCTGCTTTTTGTGTGAAGGCATATATTAGGGGTTTATGGTCAGTATACACAGAAAAACATCTACCCTCTAATTGGTGCCTGAAATGCTTCAACGCAGCAAAAATTCCGAGCAATTCCCTATCGTATGTGCTATAGTTCTTTTCTGTTTTTGAGAGCTTCCTCGAGAAGAAAGCTAGCAGTAACTTCTTGTTGTCTTTATCCAATTGGTACAGGGTTGCACCAATAGCAAAATCAGATGCATCGGTACTCATGCATAACGGCAGACTTTCATCTGGATGTGCCAATAGAGTTGCATTTGCCAGTGTATCTTTGATTTTCTCAAAGGCCTGTTCGGGTTCTTTATTCCATTCAAGTGGAGTTTTGTCTTACTTTTTACTTGTCTTAATTATTGCAAACAGCTTACTTTGTTCGGCTGCTGCATTCTTCATGCAACGTCTATAGAAGTACACCATCCCCAAGAAATGCCTAAGTTCAACGACATTTGAGGGCTTCGGGAAATTCAGTATTGGTTCTACCTTGGTCTTCAAGGGGGAAATGCCTTCGGTCGAGACTTTGTAGCTGAGGAAGTAAATTTTGGTCTGTGCGTATAAGCTTTTGCCTACGTTGATAGTAAGCCCGGCAGCGTGTATACGCTGTACGACGGCTCTTACATTCTCCTCGTGCTGTTACTCATCACCTTCAGAGCAAATGCAGATATCATCCAAGTATGTATATGCAAACTGCAATTCCCTAAACAGTCTACTGATAAATCTCTGGAAAGTTTGTGCTGAGTTGCGAAGTCCAAATGGCATTCGAAGGTATTCGAATAGTCCAAAGGGGGTTATAACCGCTGTCTTTGGTACATCCTGGTCAGCCATAGAAATTTGGTGGAATGCCCAATTGATGCCAATTTTGGTGAACATTGTTTTACCCTTCATGTTCGCGTTGAAGTCCATTATATTGGGGACTGGGTAGCGATCAGGAACTGTTATGGCATTTAAGGCCCTGTAGTCTCCAACAATTCGCCACTCTCCACTTGCTTTTTTGGTCATGTGGATAGGGGAGCTCCATGAGCTTTTTGAGGGGTGACATACACCCTCCTCAATGATGCGATGATAGTACTCCCATGCCGCTTTGAATTTGTCAGGCAGTAACCTTCGTGCTCTAGCATGGCAAGGCTGTCCTTTGGTTTCAATGTAATGAACCATATCGTGTTTGTATGTAGGATGCCTGCGAATTGATGGTTGAGTGACTCCAGGATAGTCAGACAGGATCCGTAAGAGTTGTCCGTCAACTTTTGTACAGCTGGATATATTTGTGTCCAGTCTGTAAGCATGCGTTTTGCCATCCACACAATTTTTAGTTTCACTATTGATCAGTTTGCCGTTTTTGAGGTCAACGATCAGGCCATAATGTGCAAGAAAATCTGCACCCAGGATCGGGTTTGGAACATCAGCAACCATGAAGGACCACGTCATTTTTTCCTCAAGTCCGATGTCAACTTTGCTGGTCTCAAGTCTGTAAGCTGCAAGGTTTTGACCATTCACAGTACGGAGATAGTATTTCGGAGGTAGTACTTTTTGGTTTTTATTTACTGGCAATATACTCAAGTCTGCACCTGAGTCTATCAAGTACCATCTCCTATTTGTCCTGTCCTTGATGAACAGGCGGCATGAGTATTTTTCCAAGGGGTCTTCAGCCGCATAGATGGCCCCTTGTTCTAGTTGGACGCTTCCTTGTTGTAGGATTTACCCCACCATTCGCACCTGTTGTTGCATTTGGTGGCCTCTGCGCCAAACCTGTTATGGAAGAAACAACTCTTCTCATCCCAATTTTGAGACTGGTTTTTGGGAGATGATGTATGTGGGGGAGTTGAACTCTGACCCCTGTTGTTGGAACTCGATCTTTGGTCTCTAGACCGGGACTGTCGTCCTCTGCTATTGCCATTGTTGTTGTTTCTTGATTTGGATCGTTGTCGTCAGCTACTATTGGGTTTCGTTGAGCTTTGGCTTTTGTTCCATTTTACTTCATCTATCAACTGAGCTATTTGGGCTCGAAGTTGAGCAAGTTCTCCAGTCTCTGCAGACACTGCACTGACCACGGGCTTTGACCAGGTGTATTCGAGTTCATTATCTGCGGATTTTGCAAGGAAGTCCAAGTCTGCAGATGTATTTATTACGGTTGAACCTACGGCGGCTAGGCATTGCACAACACTTTGTGGAAGTTGTTTGCAAAATTGATTGCCTATGACAGAAGGGGCTACGATATTGTCCGCCTTCTGTCTTAACTTTGCCATGAAGATTGAGGGTTTGTCGTCCCCCATCTTCATACCACCCTTCACATCATCAATAATTTTGTTCTTAGTTTTTCCAAATACATTTTTAATCTTCTTGATGAACCAGGCATATTTGTCATCTTTTATCGAAGGGCATTCCATGATGTCCAGAATGTGACCGCTGGTTCAGAGTTATGTTCTCGGTCTTGAACCTGTCTTCCAATAGAGTCAACCATAAGTCTACCTCATTGGGCAGAAATTCCGGGATCTCTATCCTCCGTCTGTAGAAGTTGGGGTTCTGCCCTGGCTGCAATTGCAAAAGTTGGATAATCTGTGCCAAAACTTCGAGTGTCAGCTGTGGCTGACTACTACCTCCCTGCGATGGTTGTGGATTTTTGGTTGGTGGTGGGACCATTGCTGTGTCTTTCTGATGACAAGCTTATTCCGCAGAACTATTTCCTTCCTTGCTGGTTGAAAACTCTGGCTCCTGTGTTTGTAGGACAGGTGTTTTTGGGTCAAAACTTTGGTGTAAAGTTTGACCACTTCTCAACGTTTTCACTGTTAGTTGATCTTTATTTATTGCAGCTCCCAGTCGTGCTAATTCTGGGTGTTGAGGGCCTTCTTCCAGGTTTGTTAAATTTGTAGAGTGTCGAGTCGAAGTCGGGGGTGTTGGGGGCTGAGTCCAACCTTCTTCCTCCAGGTCTACTGTCTTGTTTCTTCTTGTTTGTATATTTTAAGGAGAGGGGTATAAATTTCCACTTCAGCAGACTCTACTTCAACAACCTAAAAGTTGTCTTAGTCTGCAAAAAATTTTTTTGTATTTGCTGAGTAAGCGAGTATCTTGCAAGCTCACCGCGCCAAATTTTTGTAAAAGCGCAACGCGCCTAAGGACACCTCACAACGTAGCCAAAAATCACATCGGGGTCACCACTGTGGAATACCTTGTTGTGAGAGATATTCTCACCAGAAGGAAATTCAACAGAATTTAAGCGTGTTCAGCCACTTCGTACACAAGTACGGGTAAGCCAGAACCAGACCAAACACTGGCAGGCCCTTTGCCTCATACCATTGAGTCCCCACAATTATCATTAATTATTATGATTTAGATGAGAGATAGGGAGGAGGGAGGAGGTAGGTATTGAGGAGGAAGAGTAATGATGATGTATTTACTAGGTACTATTACTATTTACTATCGACGATTACTAGGTACTATACAGTTACTATGGACGATTTACTATGTGAAACTACTACTTACTACTTACTATTGTACTATTACTATGGCTATTACTAGTTACGACTTACTATTACTACTTACTACTTACTACTTACTACTTACTATTTACCATTTACCATTTACCATTTACCATTTATTTATTATTTATTATTTATTATTTATTATTTATTATTTATTATTTATTATTTATTATTTATTATTTATTATTTATTATTTATTATTTATTATTTATTATTTATTATTTATTATTTATTATTTATTATTTATTATTTATTATTTATTATTTATTATTTATTATTTATTATTTATTATTTATTATTTATTATTTATTATTTATTATTTATTATTTATTATTTATTATTTATTATTTATTATTTATTATTTATTATTTATTATTATTATTATTATTATTATTATTATTATTATTATTATTATTAATTATTACTATTATAGGCATTCATTCTGTTAAAATCAATGTAAAACGAATAATCCCATTTAATTCCCAAGTTCTAAAGTTCGCATTGCAATTCTTGACGAATTTTCTAGATTTATTTATTTGAAAACATTATAATGGTGTATGGAATAACTGTTGCATAAATTTTGGCACAATTTACCATTAACCGAATCTCAAAAATCCCATGTTGAATCAAGTACATATACCTGTATCTAGATAATACATTAATTTTGAAGTTTTATTTTTGTCAAAACCTATAAAAATGAAAATGATGCAGGGAAATATGCTACCATAATTTCCTCCGCTCATTTGATTACTATAATAAGTTGAGGTATATGTTTCATCTAACTGCGTCCTTAATTTACGAAACACGAAATAACTACATGTTTTAGATCGAAACATTTCAAACAAAATGCATAATCAACATTTCGTTCTCAAAAATCAACTATTCCGCTGCAGTTACAACACTATTCAACAGGTGAAATAGACCACAACAATGATATCGGCTAAAGGAAAATTATTATTCCACTTTGCAGTCAGGATCGTACCTAACCATAAGCTGAAGAGTACAACTGATCTAGACTATCAAGTTAAACTAGAGCCTTGGTTAAACGATTTTAATAGGCTGTCTATCTATTAAATATCACAAAATGGATTGATTTTTTCACTAGCTTCGAAAACAGAAGTTTCAGAAGAGTGATTTAAAAATCAAAGAAAATATCTCATTATGTTACAAAGAGAAAAACCATTTGTCCGTCGACATTGTTGAACAAAAATTCTCGAGTCGTTTATATGACACTTTTTAAATGCGAAGAAAGTGCCACGTTCTAATCACTGATGACTAAATAGATAGGTATGAAAACGAGACGCGCAAAACATTCATGTTGAGGATGAGTAAAAAAACCATGGCTATGAGAAAAAATATCGATTGTTTAAAATAAAATCTTTTTTAAAAAACATATAATACAACTTTACTCATCAAATCATGAAGTAAAGCTAAAATAGTGAAGCTAGCAGTTGTGGTGAGGAACAGATTTTCACTATAACATTCAATCATAACTACAAAAAAAATGAAGAAAACGATCGCAAATTTATGATAAATATATTTTTGAGAATCAGAAATTGTAAAATCGACTTAAAAAACTTCCAGGTTTTCACTTCACGGCTCTGCAAATAAGGACGGTGAAAATTAAAAGTGAAAAAATCGCGCCAAAAACAAGTAGGTACCCACCGACAAAGAAAATAAAATTTTAATTCGTTAATTAGGCGCTTTAGGGGTCGGTTAGATTAATTTATTTTGAAATATCTACCATTTATTAGAAAAAGTCAAGATCAAGAACAATTTCCACTTGAAATATTTCACATTTTTCTCACCAACCCACATCATTATTAACTAATATCGCAAACATGAAATCAATATTTCATTTTACATAGACCTATTATTCTTATTTTTTCAGCTTGTTCAAAATTATCTTTAGATGGGTTTAAAATCAAGTTATACAACCTGAGAAAAAACTAATTACCTACAGCAAATATTTATTTAATAGTAAGCCACAACAGTAATAAGGACATCCTTAAGAACCATATGTCTAGGCCACTAACGTCGTCAGTCTGTTGCATCAAGAACCGAGAAGAATTTTTCGATAATTATAAAAATCTAGCAACCATTTTTTCACTTTTATTTTTCACGGTAAAAAAAAAGGAAAAAATATCAACTATCAAGGCGAATATAAAGTGCAGTAGTAGTACTCGTAACTACGGCTTAATGCTCACACTTTCCTGATTCAAAATTAAGTGAAATTCTAATTGTACTAATAATATAAACTATCATCGAAGCTTCAATAACATTATAGGCTCTACGCCGTCAATGTGAAATAAAAGTGCTTGTTCAACCAACGAATAAAAAATTAAAAGCGAAATCTCGTTTTGAACACGAAACAAAAATCACATTCTCACATTCATAATTACCATCGCCACCGAAATCAATTATGAAAATTAACCAATATTCACGAACCGGTTTTAAAATTTGAAAATATTAGCACTGGTACTTAAAACGTGTCAGTTTTTTCCCCTATTCTTAAATGCATAATCGAATATTCATCAATATGTGTTAATTTTCATAATTGATTTGGATATAGCATATATAGAGTGAGAATGTGATTTTTATATCAATGAAGATTAGGCTTCAGCTGTTCAGCAAGAAAATATCCCTTTTGCCTGCGTTTAAAATTCTCAATCATTGGCTATTACAGCCATAACTCAAGAAATGTATTTCAGGGATCCTTCCCATTTTCATGAGCCTCAAAACATCACGAAATATAGAACAATTTTTCTAATTTGAGTATACTGTTTTTTTTTGTTTTTACTTCTATATTTTCAAAACATTAATATTTGCCGTGAAAAAAATCTTTTATGACGAATTAATTATCTCTCTTTTCGTTGAAATAAATGAAATCGGTGAACATAAATATCAAATTGAAGACTCAATCTAGAAAACAGCTTCAGTCTACTTGACAGGACATTAAGAAGTTGAAGGTCAATTTTTCCTTGTAATCACTTTTTTCAATATTAAGCAACAGAAAAATTTTTCATCAACGAATTAAATGACGTATTTCTTAGTTTTCAACATTTAAAATTCAAGTCGACTGGTGATTAAAATATACAAACGGATAAAAGACTAACCCTCTGACCAACATCTATCATTATGCTTTCCTACCTTAAAATTTCAGTTATCCATTCATAGATCCGATAAGTTATTAAAAATAGAGTAATAAGTGAAACATCATCCATCAACTTGTTTAACAACTTTACTGAACGATCTGAAGAAAAAAAATCAGAAATAGATATAAAGTCATAACTTCTACGTAACTCCCAAAATCTATTACTAAGCGCTTATGGTTCGGGTGGTTTTTATTTCTGCAAAAGAATAGAAGTCAACACTTTTGCTTAAGTCTTAAACTCGGCTATAAAGATATTCAAACTAGCCATAGCCAACATTGTATGTACAAAAAATTTTAAAATAGGTATCTTCTAAAAAATTGGGTTTTGTTTTTGGCGAAAATAGTTTCTTCAGCTCAGGATAACTTTTTAAATTACTAGGAGCAAATTTACCGGATTTTCAAAAGCCCTCCAATACTTCAGCTATTAAGAACAACAGCTGAATAATAATCATTAATAACGATCTATGTACTTAATTAACGCTTTCATTTTTTGTCAGAAAAAACAGCATTTCAGTCAGCTTCAATTTTACTTCTTCACAAAGCTAATCAAATCAGGAAAGTGAAAATCAAAAAGTAATTTGTTAGATAAAAATTAAGAAAAAAGTTTGAAAAAGTACTTTCATGAAACTTAATTTCCACATAATCATTTTAAGAGTACAACACAACTTTAACAGATAAAAATTATACACCCACAATATAACAACGTACTTGTTGAGAAAATATTCCAAATGAGATGAGAGATGTAGTCCAGTAGACAGAGAAAAATAACGCGTAAGTGAAATGAACGGAGGAAAAGGCCACTCCATTCAATGAGTTCTACACACAAGATGACTAATTTCATCACACAGAAAAGTGAATGAAATCTCTTGTCCTAGATTGAAAATGTTATATTGTAAGGAAGTTGTACATTGTCTGACACCGCCTACAATGTTATCTTTAGAAATAAATCAGCAAGGTCATCGAAAAATGTATCAACAAAATGCGTATTAAAGTAGCTTCTTTACACTATCGACACAAAGTTTCAACGAAATAGGTACTTTCAAGCTACCAAACGCAGCATAAAATCTCAGAAAAATGCATTCTTTCGACCGAATTAATGTGAGAGGTAAGACACATTTTTGGCCTCATTTTTGCTGTAAAAAATAAAGTAAAAATGCGTCAAGAGACGGTAGGCCCTGGGGAGGACCCCCTCACTTCCATGGGCGGACATCTTAGGTAAACGGAATGAAAATATACAACAAGTAAAGTCAAAATCGTATTCCATTCCTGTAATTCAACTCTACATAGATATAGTCGCAAGTAGGGGATCCAAGGGTGTGGAACAACCCCAACAATACGCAAAACGTATTCTAGAACGATACCTAAGTAAAAATTCGCTACTTAAGTAATATTTTATCTGTGACGTCCATGTATAAGTATAGGATAAACCTGGTTGAACAAGTATTAAGTCTTACTTAATGCCGAGAAACATTCTAGAATACGAGTGTAAGTTCTTCCGAAACTGCAACCTTTCTATAACGAAAAATATAATCCTATTGACGGCAATGATTTGTTTTCTAGAAAAAATTTGATTTCATTTTGTTTTCAATTCGTTTTTACTTACCTGAACAAAACTTAAACTAGGTACCTACTACAGAAAGAGTGTAGAACCGGAAGAGTGTTATGACTTCGAACAGATAACTGAGAATTGTAGGCCTATTCTTCATTGACAATTCATTGGCCGTGTTCTAACTGAATCATTAAGCATCAAATTTTCATTAATTCATTACACCTATAGGGCCATTAATGCATCGTTTTAGGGAGAATTAAGTCATAACTCGAAACAGATAAGGAAGAAAAGAAGTTCCTTCTCATCAAAAATAGTCATTAACTGTTCCATTTTCAAGTTTCTCCATTTCACACTGTAAGCGTTGAACTGAGAACAAAATTTCAACAGAACTTGTCTGCACCAATAACTTCCGAGTGCGGTACATTTCTTACTAAATCGAACACATGAGTTATTGTTTCTCTTCGCCCTACATTCTCGTTTAATCCTTTTCAACTTCCATTTACCAAAAAATGTACAATCTATGTCACTGGACTAAACATTTTAACTTAAGCTGCAGATATGAACATAATGGCAAATAATCATACATAGGTATTGTAGCCTATTTATAAGATAACAATAGAAGAAAATTGTTATCGAAGTTCATAATAAACATCGAAGACATATAATTCTCAGCGACAAAGCCAACTGCATTTATCAAGTCGTAAAGTGAAAATCGCAATGTCATACATTGATATCCCAGGGACCTATTTTTGACAAAACCAGAGTTAAGCTGATTTTCAAATTCCTTATTCCCAAAAATGTAATTCGTCATAAATTTCTGATTGTTTTTATCATTGTTTTTAAAGCTGTGCTTGAATATGTCATAAAAAAGTGAAGCTGGCCTCTGTGTTGAGGAATCAACGTTCATTCTACTTCATAGTTTGTTAAGTGAAGTTGGCTTTGTTAGCGAAGAAGACGAATTTATACTTTGGTGACTTCAAAATCATTAAGAGGTAAAAAATTTCAGTTCCTTTTATTTTCCTTCTCTTCATACTATTTCATTATTACTTTTTCATCTGTTGGTAACTTTTCCCACAACGATAATAGCATTCAAGTCGCTTGAAGTTGGAACAATTCCACCATCTGTGAGGGCCAAATTTATTGGCTAAAAAGCACGAGTTTAACTCAGAGTAAAAAAAAAAAAGGGAAAAAGACGAACTTTTTAACTTGTTATGAAAAGCAACGAATATTTAAATTAAATTTTTGTATTTGCGGTAATCTGGAAGGAGTGAACAGAGTTTGAAGAAAAAAAACTGCGCAACAAAAAAATGTTCTCAGCAAGGAAAATTGCTCCTTAATTCATGCGGAAAGTTAGAAATATTTTAAAAAAAAAGACTACATTTTCTAAAAGAAATAGCTAAAACTAAAAAATAGGGAGAAATTGAAAATTTTTTCTCGAGCTCGATGAAAAAAAGCTAAGTCCGCAAAAAAATAACCATGAAACTAATGTCATTTATATGATATGCGAACTAATATCTAAAGAAGCGCCTGCAATCAGACAAAGAGGATGTTTTTTTAATTGTTTCTGGTTACATCCAAAAACAGATGACAGGTGAAAAGTACTTGAGAGAATAAAATAAAGACTTTTTCTGGGAGTTTCGTCATTTTTTTTTTTAATATAAGAATCAATTTGGCTAATTCACTCTGACAGATACAATGTAAAAATGAAAAATTAATAATGAAAAAATAAAATTGCAAAAAAAATTTTCAGTAACATACGGATTTGATCACGAATTACAGGGATTGACAGTTCAGGTCATTAACACGGAGCCACGAAGATGCTTGCAGAATTGGTGATTTAAACATACCTACGTACAACACCAACCTAAAAACACCTATTATAACCTTTGACAACACAAATAAAAATATCCTCTTTGACTGAATATAGACAATTATAATACCTATCTTATAAGTGAACTGACTTTTTTTTCTTCATACATCAATGAATAAACATAAGCAAGACAACTCCTACATCAAAGTGATTAAGTGTCTCACTGCTTTTTACCCAGCTGGTTTACAAATGAGTAATTAGTTAAAATTGTTTTTACAAACCAGACATAATTTTCACACAAGTATCTATTCATTACATCAACGCAAATGTCAATAATGTAACTAGTGATCTAAGATAAAAAAAATAAATCATTACAGTAACTTTTGTTTTTACAGTAGGTGAGTAGAAAGTAAAATTTTAACTACATCAATTGTTTAAAAACCTGCCTTAATTCTAAGGATGAAAAGTAAATCTGACAAGTAAGTAAGCTTCTTAGCATGGAACTCTTAGGAAATATATTTAGTTGAAAAAAGCTTTTAATAATCATTTGATAGTACGGATCAAATTATGTAACACTGCATCTTTTCTATCCTGTGTTCATAATTTATTTCACCTCTATGTTTATAATATTGTGAATATATCGGTGTTAATACTTTGTCATCTATTTCTTTTTTTTATGAGTTGTTCCAGTTCCAAAACAATTTGCCCTGAAATTCTTTATATATGGTAAGGTTACCAAAATTGTATTACTTTTCACTTTAGCCGCCCATAATTACAAAAATAATATTTTTATGATCCCTAATGATATATTTTTCAATTTTTATATCCTTACTTTTATTATAGGTATTTTCATTCACACTAGCCTCACTTAAATGTTTTCCAAATTACAACTGATTTTATCAACAAACTCCAAATAGTACAATTTGGGCAGCTAAATTCCTAAATGTACCAGTCAGTTTCCTAAATCATACCCGTGATAATTTTTTCATTTTTATAGCTTATTTTATTATTTTTGGTGTTATTTTTCTTTTATTTTTTACCATATTTTTTGGGATTTTTTCCATAAATTGCAGCAGACTTATCAAAATGTTTTGAAACACTGTTCCATCACCTTTTTGCAGACGATTCAGTTACAAAAATGTGTCAAACAAAATATAGACGATTAATATTCTTAATTCTTGGAATATTAGCCACCTACCTATATGATACCTGTTCCCATGGACAAACACCACCATATATGCTGACAATGAAGAGTCATCACATTTGGCGGATGTTCCGATGTCACACCACCTATCTTAGGTTGGCCATTTTGAACCATGACAGTAAAATTACAGACACCGTGTTCTCTTCATTTGAAGACAAATTCATTCCTGTGTCTTCTATCAAAAAAACAAGTCAAGGTCCACACTAGCTGTTTATGGATGTACCAGGTTTTAAGTATAAATATAAGTGATAGAAATAATAGTAGTGAAATTGAATGTAATGTAGTAATAAATTGATTTTGAATAAATAAAAAGATAAATAAGAATATTTGTCTCTAAACTTTTCGGAGTTTTCTAAATGTAATAAAACATTCGCAACAAACTCATAATAACAAAAAGTGGTTCCATCACCTTTATCAGAGGTACAATTCAGGCAACAGTATTTACTTCTAACAAAACTTAAATTTTCCCTCCTCAAACTATAATTTCAATTAAAATTTTCTGAAAATATGATGAAGAAGGTTTTAAATTCAACTAAATTAAAAATTTTGAAAGCTGAAACAATTTTTTAAAGTCTAAGCTTATTAAAACAACATGTATAAATGATTTGTCCTTATATATGCTTTTTTTCTTGAACTTGTAAAGAAGGGAAAAATTTGTATATTGAGAAAATTTTCAATTTCCTAATGGTTATTTGTATTTAGTTTTATTATTAATCAGTAATTCACACTCCAATGTTTTAAATATCAGCAGTGGTACAATTTAGGCAGTGGTATACTTTTGGGAACCTTATCCTAAAGCTTTAACTGACAACATGATGATGCAGAGCAAGGTGTTTATTCAGTAACTAAGCAAGTATTCTTTGTCTCAGGCCATCAAAAGCTGAAACTTCAGATGAAAACCTCACAAACTGTTCCAGAAAGTGACATAAGGGCACCCTGTAAGAAGCTTCAACCTTGATTCTCCAAATTCTAATGATTTCTACAGAATGAGCAACTATGATAGGCTCAGAAAAAATGCTTCCACATCTGAACCTCTTTTACTACAACAAAAGCCTACACTACTGTTAACATCCAAACACTCTGGTTTGTCCAAATAATTACATACACTTTTTGTTCTGCATTGTGCCAAAAGTATATGAAGATGATCTCATCTTGTGGCCACTTATTTGCTATGTCCTTAAGTATCCTTGAAATAATTATTTGTCTATTGCATTGCAGACATTCAATCCCTAAGTACCCACAGTTCAATTTGCTTTCTAGTATGTGATGTTTCCATTGCCACATAAGCAGATCTCACATCACAGGCAGATAAGGTATACAAAGATATACCAAATATACACATATATGGTACACACACACTATGAGAAACCATCAGGTATAAACTTCTACCTATACAGTAGTTTGTATTCACTGACTACAGTCTCACAACTATAGGTAATAATAATTAAATTTTTGAAAAAAAAACGAAACCGACTAGGAGTAGGGACATAAAACATAATAGAACTAAAATGTTGAAAACAAGTTTTCCAGGTTTTATAATACTAATTTTTTTACAAATAGGAATTACAACTAATGCAGTTGCTGGCAGAAATATCTTTTGATATTAATATGAAAATCAATACTGTTTGGTTCTCATTAATTAAATTGTGCAATAAATGATATTTAAATGAATTTTGATTTCATAAGTACCTATCATTAAGCCTAATATGAAATTGATTGAAATCAAATGGAACGTGGAGAGTTTTCAACAACATATCTAAGGAATTTAAATATTCTTAACAAATAAAACCCCCAAATGTTTTGAATAGATGTAATAATGCTATTTATTTCAAGGTTGTCAAATCCATGTTAAATTTACAAAAAATTGCATCGGGGAAATATTTAATATGAAGGGATCAACACTGCTTTATTCAAAAATTTTGAATTATATTTATAACATGTGATTTGGAAGGCATTTCTACCAGCAACTGTGTTAGTTGTAATTCCACTTTGTAAAAAAATTACTAGCATAAAACCTAGAAAACTTGTTTTCAACATTTTAGTTCTATTATGTTTTATGTTGCTACACGCAGTCGGTTTCATTTTTTTTCAAACATGTAATTGTTTATTCTATTTTTTTTTCTTTCCTGCGCATACAGCATTACAGCATACATAATATGTATGGCTTACCACACGGCTAATAGAATACGGCATTACTGTGAAAATAACATCTACTGAAATATTTGTACAAGTATAGGAAGTACTGTATCCTAGACACTTTTAGGTGACCCAATTAAGATGCGTTATTGCGTTGTATTTTGAATAGGTACTTGTGATTGGTCATCTAACTTGTAGGCTTGAAAATATCGTAAAAGTACGAATTTTTTGAACCATAATTCGTATTCTTACAGTGAATATTAAAAGCTGCAGAGTGGCACAAAACTTCATTAGATTATCAGAAAACAGGTCAAACACAATACCTCTTTCTGACGCAGTCGGTAAAAAAAGGGCGACAGAGAGAAAAATATCTCATGATGGATGAAGTGAAATTTAAAAAAAATGTTTTCAAAAGATAAAAAAGTGAACAAAAACAGACTCGAAGAAATACATTTGAACATTTGTATCGCATCTTTTCAGACAGTCTTATCAATTCCTGGACTTTTTCCCAAATCCATTTTCCCAAAAGGCTATTTTACCGAATGGACAATTTTCCGAAAAATGTTTTCACAAATATCAATTTCCTAAATGGACAACACCAAAAAATTTTTGCTTTTTTTTTCTTCAATTGTGCTTTAAAATGAAAACATAAGAACTCAGGTGGTGATGTAGTAGGAGGTTAGGTGAGGCGGATTATTATTTTTTGTGAAAAAGAATTCATTTTATGCCTTCAGGTATTGTGGGATGTAAGGTTAAGGGGATTTTTTTTTGGAAGTAATTTATATTCTACGAGAAATTTTCCATTCTCCAGGAAAATTTTCCTTTGGGAAAATGACTCAGAATCGTCTCACCAATTACTAAAATCTGTATTTTTCGTTTTTTGATTTTTTAAATGAAAATTTAGTTTCAACAGTTTCACAATCGTATTACCTACACTGAGTACAGTGAGAACAGAAAGGAGAATGGGGAGTCAAGGATGGGAATGGACGGGCTGAAATTATTATATAAAACATTTCTTGCGACACGCACTCCAAGAACAGATGTTTTCGTGCGTATTAATTATATATATGAAGTAGCAGATTTTACCCCAATGTCGAAAAGTAAAATTTCGCCCATGGGCAGCTTCGAACTTGCTAAGATTATTAAATCACTGTCTTGGCTATGTACGCGCATCATGTCATATCCAACATTATGAAATTTCTGCACATCTGAATTTTTTGAAAAACTGGTGGTCAAGTTACCACTTCAATTGAACACAATAATTCAGCTTTGAAATAAAGCTCTCTTATTTCACAATTAATGATTCCTCAGCCTCAATTGGAGCTAAAGAGCTGAGGTTGATATTGCTGAAAAGAGGATAAAACTGACAAAACTTCATCATAATTTTTTCATTATCTTTACCTGTTGGAAAATAAACAAACCAAAAAAAAAAACGCTAATTTATATAATATTAACAGTTTTTAATATCTAGAAATCTTTCTTTATTCATTCAATGATTCCTCAGCCACTATTTAAACTAGAGAGCTGGGGTTAAAATTTCTGGAAAGAAGATAAAATTTTCTCCAATTTATTTTTCATGTAGCTAATCGTTTAATCATCTTACACTCCATGAAAATAAACGAACGAAAAAAAAGCAAATTAATAGAGAATTTGTTGTTTTTGGAATCTAAAAATCTCTCCTCTTTCAATAATTAATTCCTCAGCTGCTATTTAAGCTAGAAAGCTGTGGTTGGTATTGCTCGAAAGAAGGGATTATTACTTAAATTTGAATTTCATCAAAATTTTTATTCGTCATTAGCTAATTGAAGATAAACAAACAAAAAAACGCAAATTAAAGGTAAATTTGTTATTTTTATAAAGTTTAAATACATTTAAAAAAAATTTTTTTTTGTTGAAATTTTTTTTCTTTAGGAGGTGTGGCAAAAAATAATGTGTGACACTCGTGCGAAGTAGGTGATTGCTGCTCATGTGATTTGCATCAATCGCCTTCGGCTCATGCTGCAAGGATCACAATTGTTTCAAAATCACCTACTTTATGCACTTGTATCACAAATAGAATCTTAGACACCTTCCCAGAAAAATTGTATAGCTCTGCCAATAATTGAAACTTTACTAACGGTTCACAGCGACAATTAAATTTAGTATATACAGATACAGGACAAAAGGAACCTTCTAGTTTAAGCGCGCTTTAGAATCGTGATTTGTTGAGAAATAATAAAGAAAAAACGTTCAGTCATTAACGAATTATTATTGAGAAAAAATTATTTCTACTTACTGTGTGCTGTGGAATACCTTGTTGTGAGAGATATTCTCACCAGAAGGAAATTCAACAGAATTTAAGCGTGTTCAACCACTTCGTACATAAGTACGAGTAAGCCAAAACCAAGGCGAACACTGGCGATTTTAGAGCCGGTTTGGGTGGTTTATATACGGCTTATTTGCACACACACAAACACACGTACGTAAGATAATACGTACGTCGGTGAGGGCAGCCAGGTCGCATCATCCCCTATTGAGATAAGAGATGGCTGGCCAGTTCGTGTACGAATCGTGACATCATCTTATTGTGTCACAATTTGGTACTCGTACATTACCTGCAAGTAAGTACAGGTAATTACGATCGAACGTATTTTGTGTATTTAACGTCACAAAGACGATTATTTGCCTGCCCTTTGGGGCGGCGACTGTCGTCAAGGAGTCCGAGCCCCTATACCTCATACGGGAGAGTCCCCACATGTGCTTTCAACTATTACAGAAGTCAAATATAATTTATTGTAAGTAGAAAGAAAAGATTATTATTTAACGCACTAAAATTTCACTCAGCTGAACTAATAACAGACTAGAAAATAAATAAAGGGGTGACACTTTGACTTCAGGTCAGATTTTCACTACAACCAGAAGTTTTCAAACAACAAAACCAAAAAGTTAAAGGAACTGAATCAAATAAAACCTAGAAAACTGTGTATTTTCGAAAAATAGAATTTAGTTTTAGGAGTTTTACAACACGAACGCATAAGTGAACGCTAGACGAAGTAATTTAACATTCAAAATAAAGACAAACTATTGAAACGGAGAAATGGCTTCCAGTTACTCCTTCCCAACGTCACTGAAAAGAAATAAGTGTAACACAAAGAAGGTCACGCCATGTGAACAATCATATATACAATATAAGATATAATAAAAGTGCAACATCATTGTTTGCATCTTTTTGGAAATCCACGTAATGGACGAGAGATAATGAATCGAATAAATCACTCATATCCAGACTAATATTCGTGACTCACATATCCTTCTATAAACAATAGATGAAGTAGCAAAATTTGAAATATTAAATACACATACTAGTTTTTACTATTCATTTTCTAACATATTGGGAGTATCACACACCCGGGGAGTTTCCAAAATACATAAAACAAGAATCCAAACGTAGCCTAACTTTTCAAATTGGAAAATTAAGAACGGAAAAAAAATTTTTGAACGGAGAAACTACAAATATAGTTTCCTTTTTACAGAAAACTGAAAAAACCGAATTACGTTTAGCTATCACGACATCCAGGAAAAGCATGGAAATGGAAGAGAAAGAAAAAGTAAAATTATAAAAATATTAGGAGGCTTCGCCTTCAGGCCACTTCGCTACCCAGCCCCCTTTATGTTGTTTTCTCGCAGAGCTATAATTTTCGTAGACTTTTGTCCGAAAAAAACGGCGTTAATTTTAATAATTTACGAACTAGTTAGTTTTACACACATGACTTTCCGCTGGTTTAATTTTCTCTATTAGTCTGAAGAATTTTTTTGAACCATTAAAAATGATAACATATTGATGAATAAGTATCATTTTCAAAGTCATAGCTTAATACTTGGCAAAGTCTTCTCCTAAACCGAAAAAATAAATGGAACATGGCCATTTAAAAAATACGTAAAACCCATTTGACCCTTACAAATTGACTTATCACTAGGAATAGTGTCGGGTTCAAATCTCAGAAGGATGACAATTTTGAAAAATATTTTTTTTTTAAATTTTTATTTGTATAATGGTTTGTTAGATTCCTCGATTTTTTAAAATGTTTTTAAAAATAATTATTTCTAGATTAGACATGTTTTTTTTAGTTACAATGAGTTCAGATATTAAATTCACTCAAGTACTTGGTTCACTCATTGCATAGGCGGTGGGATCTTTCAGGCGGATGTGGAAGGGCTGGTCCATGGAATGCCACTTTGGGGGCAACAACAGTAGGGGGACAAAGCGGGTGGGGCAAAGCCCCATCCTCAGTTCACCCTACCATTGCAAACATACAAAGTGGCATACCTTAGCTACAGCCCCCCACCTCGTATGAAACATCCCTCCACCAGTAATGTGTTGGTGTCAACTATGCTCACTAAATCATGTGAGAAACAATAAAAAAAAATTCAAATATGACAATCTGATCAAACTGGCGCAAGATACTTGTCATAAATGTGTCAGAATTATCAATCAACCAAGTGCATTGATGTAATATTACAAACAAAAAAAAAAAAAATATTTTAAGTTAGACTCAAATATACGCATAGCCAAATATATCCGTAAAAATGATCACGTAATAATGTTACAGAAGTGACCAATGTACTTTTTAATGTCAAGACATGCCGGCGAAAAAGTAGGCAACCCTAGCGTACTTTCTGCGTATTTTCAACGTTTTGCTTGAATTCACCAATTTAGAATACATCTGATAAAGACATCCCTTAAATTCACAAGGATAGCATACATAAACACAAAGCAAAGTACGTCCAAATGCACGTTCTGGTAGCCTGCCTATTTAGTGCCGCCATATCTAACCAAAAATCATCTTTCTTAACTGGTACAATACTCTACAGTCAAAGATAAGACAAGATAGCAGACGAAAGAAGTCTCTATCGACGTGACATAATACCCGGAATATTTTAAGCCTTCATTCGTTGTTGTACCTCATATAGGTGCTAAGATATTCCACTTTAAAGGATTGTCTGAAACCATTTTATAATAGGATAGGGAAAACACAGGAAAGTGAGACTTTCAACCTATCACTGTCCTCTGCAGTAAAATACCATAATGTAAGGCATCATAAAATTTTTTATGAGCATACCCAGGCAACAACAAAAAAATTAGCTTTTTTGATAAATATTTTTCCCATCAGTTTTTTATTTTTAAATAAACACAATTTTTAAATTAAAATTGTCCTTAATTTTATAAATAATGTAAGTATGAAGACTTCCTTTTCATTTTCATTCTTTATACTTTTCCTTACATAAGGTGCTCATATTACTTTCATCTCCTTCAAAATTTACCACTGAAATGAAAATCAACAGCAATCGTCTCATTTTCACAATATAAGTGCCTAGCACCTATACCTAAGTCCTAACGTCATAATGATCTGCTACTTCAACAATTTTAATACAACGGTCGTAATTCGTTTTATTTTAAATTTATAAATAACTCGGTGAAATGATGCCTTGCATAAATATTATATCAATGAAAATCAAAGAATAATAATTCCATCAATAAAATAACCAAAAGTTCCAAAATAACAATTCATTTTGTGAGGAAAGTAACTTACCATACACCGTACATAATTTGGCATAATTTTGTTTTCTTTCATCTCGGTTTTGTTCTTTGTTACTCGTTTATTTCTCCCCAAAAATAAACTAAATATCCTGATTTTAGCGTTTTATTAAACAATTCAAATCAGTAGTAGATTTATTGGAGGAGACTAAGAGAGCTTTAGTTCCCCGCAGATTAAACATTAAAACAATTTACTTGATTTGCCAATACATTCCTAAGACTTCAGTAATGGCAGTAATTCGAAATCCCTCACATCCACGAGATGCTAAGCGAGCGGGAAGTGATAATTTCAGCTCAGTTCGGATTCGCCTTCATTTTCCAAAAGCCTTTTTTTAGCTCCTCCATTTATCGCTTCGCTTTTCGCCAACCTTCTTTCATATCCTCATTAATTTTCCGTACTCCAACAATGATTTTCTTCTCACGGGCGGAGAAGAGACTTCGTATTTTATTTTCGTGTATTTATTGTGAATTATTATCCACCTTTTTTTCTTTCTCTCGTACTCGTTTCTTGGTTTTTTCACGTTTTTTTCAATTCTCTCATTTCTTCACCTGTTTTTTCACGTTTCTAACCCCGCATTCGTTTCGCTTGTTACAAAACATATAGTGTCTAATAGGTGTATTTTTTATGATTAAAAAATACACTTCTAAAAACTTTTAGTGGGGCTATTCCTATCTCACCTGACTACATGCACCACTGAAAAGCACATGTGACTTTAACATTAGCAGAATATTCCCATAAAATCTTCAAAGAATACAGCTAGTAAGTTCGAAAGGCAGTTTCTCATTCCTGTGAATTTTGCAGCACATGCCTCCAGCTCATGCGAACTTCAGACTTTAGAATAATTGCTTACAATCTGCACTAGTTGGACAATAATATACCTCCTATTTTATTAATTATTTTTGACTTCGATATTTATTAATTTTATCAATGCTTCTGGAGTCGATTTGTAGAAAAGTGTCCGCAATCCTATTTTTATCGATGTTTTAGGGTGAAAAGTAGCACAAAGGATAGATAGATAAAAAAGTAGAGAGAGAAAATGGTAATGAAAAATGAAGTGGAGGTGGTAAAGTTGTTTCGTTGTTAACGGAGCATACGAAGCTGAAACAAAATAAACACTTTATTTGAATTTTTTTATTCATTTCCAACGACCCCCTTACTTTCTTACAAAATTTGAAACCAGTAATTTTTTTGTGGTGCATTTTAACTCTTTCTCTCCTTCTCCCTCAAAATAGAGAAAAAATACATCATGTTTTATTCGTACGGCCTAGAACTAGAAGCCATCGCATTAGTCCTCCCATCATTGAGAAAGGCATGAAAAAATGTCCACAAAGATATGCAAAACTTAGGATTAATTAAGAACGAAATTAGGCACTTGAGCCTTATTCCTCAAAAAACCCAAATCAATCAAGACTAGAGCAGCTTATCGGAATGATTAGTTTCAGAAGAATACCATAAAATGAATTAGGGTAATGTTTCAAGGGCAACTCAATCAGTTTTTTTCTTTTAAAGAAATATTTCACAAAGTAATGATCTAACAATACAGAACCAAGCAACTAAGTACATCATACATGTTTATTTATTTATTTATTTATTTTTTAACGCACATAACCGAATAGAGCATTTTCAACAACTTTAAAAACTCCTTTCGGTTCGGTGAATTTTCAGTATAAAAAAAAAATCTAGCGCAGCAAGCCTCGCTAAAAACAGTAAATTTTCAAGAGAAATAATTATGAATTTTAATGGTCAAATTAACTGTCTGTAAGTTTATATGCTTTAATGGTATGTTATGATTGTATGAAATGAGTTAGCAGCTGATAAAATATTAGACAATGTGAAATATAAAAATAAATTAAGATGATAAAGTAGGGTACATCATCATATAATTTAAAATAAAACCAATGAAATATAATAAAGTTATGAAATAAAAAACAAGAAAACATGAGCATGTGATTAAATTTTGCAAAAAGAAAAGTTCATGCAAATTATGAAAAAGAGGGAAAAAAGCTTTACTGGAAATACCGTTCAATCCACACCAAAATTGGTAGCATGTAACAATAAATTTTAATAAATAGATATTTATTTCAAATTTTGTACAATGGTTCCAAATTCCGGATTTTATGACCAATATAAAAAAAAAACAACTGCGTTACTGGAAGTACCGTCCGGCCGATCCACGCCAAAATTTCTGGCGTAGGTACTACAATAAATTATGATAAATAATTGTTTCGTATTTCGTGGCTATTGATGCAAAATTGAGTATTTTATATCCAAAATAAAAACTAAAATAGTGGTACCGGAAGTTCTGTCCGGCCGATCCGAACCAAAATCTATAGGTCTGGTCCTTGGCTAAGTATAAATGTTCGTACCAAATTTCATTATTATCTGATAAAAATTGCCACCTATACCTTGGGAACAAAAAATGGACTTTATTTATCTATCTATCTATCTATCTATCAATCTCTCTCTCTATATATATATATATATATATGAATTTGAATTATTTGTGCCAAAATTTTTCTGAAATCTTGAAACGAAAAACGTACTCACACCCAACCCTGAGGGTTAATACCGCCCCAAGAGTAATAAGTTGATTTTCTAAAGATACCTACTTAAAAACGGAAAAACGTAGCTTCAAATGGGCAAAGCGCTCTGTTTTACTAGTAAAATAATGAGATTTTTAATTTTGATATACGTACAGATGTATAGAACGCGATCCTGCAGGCCATAGTAGTCTGAAACAATGAGTTTTTCTATTTATCGTCCAAAAATTTTATCATGACTTAGACAAACTTACAATATTGCAAACTAAGATTTTTGTTCATATTGAGGGCTACATCGACAAAACAGATTACTTTGCCGAGCGTATAGCAGACAATAACAGCATTTTCAATAATAAAAATTCATTACATTAGAGGACATACTCAAGGAAGCGAGGAGTATTAGAATTTATTTCTAAATACCATAAGAACTTTCTCAATTCTCATGGTGAACTCTTTTTCAGCCCTACGAACTCAAAACGAACGTATTTTCCTCCTAGCACTTCGTTTGGGGCACACGATATTACTGACAAGTAACAAGTGTAGGTATGTATTTAAGAAGGGTGATTTCAATTTTACTTTAAGTTACCACAACTGACAATACAGGAATTTACAAAGAAGCGCGTGCTGTCTGTCAGTAATAACATTTTTCAAGGTGTTCAGTTTAAATTCTTCGCTACTTTCTTCGTTTGACCTTTTTTTTGGATTATTTAAACATTCAAGCTCCTAGTAACTACAAAGTGGAAAATAAAGGTACCTATATGAATTCATTTCACATACTTAGTTATACTAATAAAGACCAAATTTTCGGCCTTTGAAATCCAATTCATACGATGGAACGGAGCAGGAAATACGTGAATTTTTAAAATTTAATGCGATTGAAAATCTGCAACTCCGGAATCATTAAGAAATTGTCCTGCGTTGCCCTTTGGAAATTATATTTATCTTATTGGTATGTAACACCTTATATGAAACAAATGAAGGACTATCTAACTCTATTAAAAAAACATAAGAAAATCAGAAAAAATTTGAAAAACACTTGAAAATCCACTTTTGCTTTTACATAATTGGTCCAGACTAGATAAAATCCATTTCTAAACTTTGTTCCATACCACCACAGACAGTAATAATAGCAGAACAGATGCACAGATCGGATTTTGGATAAAGATATTCCTGGGCCGCAATGAAACACTTGGTAAGAGTTATCACAGAACTGGATAAGAGAAAAGTTTCATTTTTTATAATTTGTAATCTCAGGATCCATCTCTTTTAATTGAGAAGATTACGGAAGAACCTAATTTCAACACCATGCTTATCTGACGAATTATGTGCAACAAATTATTCGAAAGTAATGAGAATCTCCGCAACACTGGTATTTTCATTCAGTATCTAAGTGTAAAATTTAGCATTAATTTTTAGTAATGGACTATAATTTTTATGGATTTTCTTTGAATTTCATTGATGGTTTTCTTGTTTTACAATACTTTGTAATAACCAATTTGGATAATTTCCAATCATGTAACTGGAAATATTCTGTATTCATACCGATACATGCATATTTATGAAACTGCATTCAGGGAAGCAGATGAATCATAATTATTTCCAGTTTATAATGAACTCTCACATAGTTTTACAGTTTCAAAGATTTATATACTATTCACTGATATGGAACAAATACATCGCCCATCACTGAGTTTCCCATATATTATAAATAAATAAATAGATATATACTTACGTAAAAAAATAAATTGATAGGTAGATAAATAGTCTTATTTCTTATTTCGTAACGCTTTTTTTGCAACGTTTTGACAAATTCACCCCCATAAACTTTTTTAAGGTCGACATTCACCAAAAAATTTTTCGGCTATCCTCATTTTGTAGTTCAAATTTTCAACAGTAGCACCAGTTAACCAGTTAAAAGAACATATGCGGGGATACAGTGCTGCTACATCAAAAGTCAGTCCATAATGAAGAAAAACTCTTGAAAACTTAGCTAGATCTTTAAAAATAAGAAATTCTCAAACGAGTTGATTACTTAATTGATTCAATAAAAACTGATAGCAGAGAATTCTCACGAAATTTATGAAAAACATATGCTTATCAGCACCTACATGGTGAGAGATAAAAAATATAAAATTCTTTTGGTTCTAAGACAAAAATTTTAGCGTCAAACATCACCCTCATTATAATTATTTTCAAATAACCATTAAAATACTGGAACTATCCGCCAAATTAACAAGTTTCATTCCTTTTTCCCCATTTGTTTCATATTCATTAACACCATCATTCTGTTTGTTTCTCGCGCTAGTATCCTTTGATCCTTTTTTTAAAGTGCTTCTTCTACTTTACTAACATAATATTTTGTGAAAATCAGTTTAAAATGAACATTTAATTTTCCTGTAACTTTTTCTTCATTTTTTAGGAATTTTAAATGACCTATAATAAAATTAATTTAAAAATAAATATATATACCTACCAACAGTATAAACCAATCAATGACATCTAGTCAATGTTCATTTAAGGCCAGTAAAAATTCACTAACTTTTTATTAATAAACTGCATTTGTTTCCCCATAACTTTAAAACTGTTTATAAACAGATTGAGAGAAAATTTTTAGAATTAATGTTTGTTGTTCCAAAGATCCCTAGTTACTCTTAGGGAAAAGTTGTATACTTTCATCAAAATTCATCACTTCCATTTACTCGTAGTGGTACAAAGAAAAACAAAAGCCAACAAAAAGGAATAAAAAAGAAAGGAAAAAACAGATCTCTTAATCCCTCTCTCTATGTATATTTATATATCTGTCTCTTCTATTTCACTGCGCTCTTTTATTAAAGCTATTACACACGATTTGCTCTGTCCTGTATTTGTCCAATTTGTATATTTTGTGGTAGAGGGAGAAATAAAAAACTTCATATATGTAGACAAAATGACAAAACACAAACTGTGAATTGTGGGAACAGGTGAAGCTGCCCCATTGACAAAATATGTGTAGTACTGAGGCTTCAAACATGCAGTATGCAGTAATCTGGTGCAGAGACTATGCGATTTTTATACTATTTGAAGTATCATGTACGACAAAATGTGCATTTTGTGGTATGAAAAATTGAATTTACTTCTTACAGTATGCCATTTCTATGCTACGATCGTACCACAAAGAGCACGTGCAATTTGTAGTATACAAAATGCATGCAACTTATCTACAGCAAGGTGCACATGCGATTTGTAGTACATAAAAAGTATAAAAATTATGAACAACAACGCGCACATGCTAATTGTGGTATAAAAATTGCATACTGGACTATACTGCAAATCGTATATTTGATTTTCAGTATACGAAAAACATTCATCATCTACACAAAAAAGTATCATGCCATATGTAGTATAAAAATTTCATTATGCATCTATACTCCCCAAGCTTCTTGGCAGAATTTACCAAGTCCATCTTTTTTCCAAAAATGGGTTATTCATATAAAAAAATCAGGAATAAAATTTTTTTAAACTAATAGTACTCACTAAAGCCAATTAGAAATAGCCACCGGCTAAATGCAAATTCAAATAATTTTCCAAGTTCCAAAAACTACTTTTGTTTTTGTTGATAAAAGTAAACGTCATGCAACAGCATGTAATTCTTAACGAACTTGGTGAATTTTATTACTTGAATGTTATCTAAAAATTTAATTTATTGGACCTAACTGAAATTTTGTTTTTGCTCTAGTAAACATTTTGAAAAATGTGAATTGGTGAATTCTGCCAAGAAGCCGACGATTTGTATTATATGAAATGTATGGGTCAACACATAAAAACAAATAATTTTGTTCATTTGAACTTCTTTTATAATTAATTTCTGAGGACTAGAGAGGAAATTTGCTGATGATGTTTTTATAAATTAATGTGAAAATGAATTTGTAAACTGAATGAGCGGTTGAATCATAAAATGGTGCAGAAATTCAAGTAAGCACTTGGGAAACATATCTGTTGTTGAATCACTTAATAATTTGACAGAAAAAATTATTTTAACAAAATTTTCAGGGATCAGGATAACCCAACAAAGGGTATAATAAGAACATAGTTGATATATTTGAAATTGGCGCTTTGAGAAACATACGTGATGAATGATGATTTATCGATCAGTAATATAAGTTGTTAAATCAAAAATTGGTGTAACAATTTGAACTTCGCAAATCAAGAAAACATATTTGCTGATGTATTAATCAATCATGCATGAAAAAAATTTTTTATCTCATTTTAAATGGCTCAGGTTGGCCTACCAGGGGGTAAATCAAGAAATTGTTGAACTTGGCACCTCAAGAAACATATCTGATGATGTACCAATCAATAATGCAAGAAATAATTTCTTTCCTTATAGGATTTAAGGTGGTTCACTAAAAGGTTACATCAACAAATAGTGCCTAAATTTGAACTGGAGCCCTGTAGAAATATATCTGATGGTTTATCAATGAATAATATAAGAAACAATTTTTTTACATTTTTGAGAGCTCAGGTCGCCCAACCAGAGTGTAAACCGAGCGTTAAGATGTTTACACATCAAAAATATTAGGTGAAAATGGTAAAATGACATCAATAGTTATCTTTCGTTGTGAATTTGTGAAACGGAAAATTTTCATTATCCCTACCTCTAACCCATTGGTGAGGTTAATTTAAAACCCATTTGTAAGTAAACTGGATAAAAACAGATTCTATTAATAATGTTCAGCATTTTTGAAATTCAAACTAGGCTACCCTGGGAGTTGCAAGTCGCAAAGCTTTAATTTAGTAATAAATTAATGGCTATATTTTTTACCGTTTACCAAAAACATAATCACGTTAGTCTTAGCTATGAATTAGACGAGGTTTACTTTCAAAGTAGAAGCGTCTCATGACAGTCAAGACATAAATAGGTGTGTCGTATGGCAAGATACAACTAGGAATCACTCATTTTCTCCGTATTTTCAATATCTTCTTGCACAAAAAACTCTCATATAACGCTTTTTCCTACAGCCTTTTCAAGAAACTCGGGTTTAATCCCAATTTCATTTATAAAACTATACGGTAGCTTATTTATTTTTTCTTCTCTCGTCTCAATTTAGACCTCGGTCTGGAAAATAGTATAATTGTACTTTATGCGAGAACTGACGTGCGCATGTTATTCAAAAATACACTCGCGTGGTTTTCACAGCCGTCTTCAGTGCACAATATTTTAATTTACATAAATTTTAATTAGGACCGATTAGCAAGGTACATGCGAGTAACATTTTGTTACCGTTCATCAAAAATACATCATTACCCATATGAAACCTAACACAGAAAATTGTGTAAAAATGATTTAATTTCGTAACGTCATTTAATGTAGACGGATGTTATGCCCTCGTAGACCATGTGTTGTTTGCGACATAATCCCGAAATGAATTCCTGTAAACTTTCTTTTTATTTAAAGACGAAAAATTAAATATGAACTATATATCAACTTGAATTCAAGCGATGTCCAAAATAAATCTTAAAAGAAATAAAATTTGAATTCATGTGACATTTATAATCAGAGATGGGAAATTAAAAAAAAGTTTTCATATACGAGTATATATTCTGTAAGTTAGAAAAAGTGAAGTAGAATATTATATGTTTATGCATACACATTAAGAAGAAGTAGAAATGTTGAATATTATGAAGAATAATTTGGTAAAACAAAAATTTCAATATTATACTTAATGCTTTTCCATATTTCACATCCTCATAGGTATTCTTGATTTTTACACAATTTTTTTATACATATTCTGCAAGTAAGATATAGATAATTGTGATTGAATATCGAATTTTCTGTTTTTATATTTTTTGGGGGATTTTTCCCATTCCTAAATAATTTTGTTTATGACCTTGTGGTCCTCATTTCCATTCCTCAACTCTCATAACCCTACACAACAGTTTCATTTAAGGTAGGTACCTAATGGAATATTTTTGGTATTTAGTATCACTACTTCTTTTTTACCAATTTTATTTTCTAGTCTTCTAGGTTTGTGATGTTTTTTTGACTATTTTTTAAAGCTGAGGCAGAAGTTAATCTCTAAGGATGGACAGAAGTAAAACTTTAAAGTTAGGGCAGACACTACCCTTCAAGTTTGGGGTTGAAGGTAAGTTCAACAGTATATTACACACCAAGGTTCAAAAGAGTGTTTACATGTGAGGGAGTTAGCAAAACAAGTGTAGCGAGTGAGAAATTCCCAAGTCATGTAAACTCACTTTTGAACCTTGTTGGAAAAGATAATTTGTATAATTAATGATCAGAAAGTGATAAAATGTTAAAATTCTATCAAATGATGAGTCTTACACAAAAATTACAAAAAATAGAACAAAAATCAACCTCATGGTGGCAGATTTAACATTTTAATCAGAAGGGGTTATTCCTACTTCAATGTAAAGTGAACGTGCCTCCATGTAAAAAGATGCTTCGTGTTTTTACATGGAGGGGCATTCACTTTGCATGGAGGTTACATTCATCAATGATAAAAGCTACTTTTCACTCGCAAAATACCAATGTAAAAATTACCTTTCTGATCTTGTATCAAGATATTAAAAATTTTTAATGATCAGTACCTAATTATGATATGATTATTTCAATACATATCTTGGAAAACCTACCTTTTCTAGCAGGTATATCTGCATTAAAATTTTTTTCTATTTCTTCTTTTTGTAAAAATTCAAAATCGGTAAATTAAAATTCAGTCAAGTTGTACCTAATACAGTACATTTGTCATTCGGTATTTTGGATTTGGTAAAATGAACGGTAATCGAAATAAGAACCAAAATCACACGAAAATATTTCCACTTCAAGGGAAACAATCTTCCTATACAACATACCGAGTTGATTTCTCTATTAATGATCTATCCTTTGAAATTGTGCTTTCGGAGATCAAATTTTACATTCATCAATGGGATTTTCCAGTCATGACATACTGAGTTGTCACTCAGTCAGTTTCATAGAGGTTGACGAATATTTTGTACATTTATAATACGTACCGCTGTCAACATTCCGATTTCCGAACGTTCTTATGTCACAAAATATGTCTATTCCACAAGATTTTTATTTTGAAATAACACAAACTGACAAAGTTTTCAATGTTTGTATCATGAAAACAAAAAGTGTGATTTTTAATTTTCAATTTTTTAATATTTTTTTCTTTAAAATATATAAAAGTAAATATTTTTAATCAGGGTCCACTTACATATTTACGCCACGTGTGTACCTTCGTGCCTTCAGTTTCGATGTCGCTTGCGTGACTGAAACTAATTCCGCAGTTGTAGGTATCCCATTTTCTTCATAACAACATTTATGCATAAAACACAAAACTATTTTCTAGCGAACACAAGCTCACATAATATGAATATTTTATTTTACCTATTTGACTGTTCGTTTTTACAGATGTTGAATAAGTGACTTTAGTAAGGCTCTAGGTAATGAAAATCACTGATGAATAAAAAGACTATCAAGTGAGTCACGGATTGACTTACTAACCTCGCCACTCCATACTTCTTGAATAACCGTCCACAAACGAC
The DNA here is from genome assembly GCA_011428145.1 of Ericerus pela. Taxonomy (NCBI): domain Eukaryota; kingdom Metazoa; phylum Arthropoda; class Insecta; order Hemiptera; family Coccidae; genus Ericerus; species Ericerus pela. The sequence continues at coordinate 102,967 of WOFM01000578.1, read as the reverse complement.
TTCATAGCAGTCTTTCTAGCTATAAAACTTTCAACGTCGTATAGAAAGCTACGCGAATCTAGTGAAAAAGTAAAGGATGTGCAATTTTTCTTGACCTTGCTCCTTTTGAAACTTTTTAAGACAATTCCTTGACAACAGACCTGATTGAATTTCACGTTCGATCATACAAAATATTTCAGTTCACATTTATTCGAGCTTAGAATTAATTGACTGACATTCATTGCGAATTGTTTTTTATGTTACTTCTTGGCTCTTACAAAAATTATTTGATCGAGGAAAAAACGATCCCTTATACTTACGAAGGGAGTAAGTTGAAAGAATGCGTTTCCAAAAAAATCCGATTAAAGTTTTTTCTTGTATGTGCGATTTTCATTCTAGGGTAGGGAGAAAGTATAAGTAGTAGGGATTAGATTAGCCATTATAATTCTCATTTTTCGTCCTGTCAAGAGTTTCATTTGGCTGCAGTGTATCTTAATTTCAAAAATCAAATTTGGCTGTACTTGAATCGATTCATTTTTAAATAAGTTTTCTTTAGAAAATCTACTTATTACCCTTGGTGCGATATTAGCGCCCAAGGTTAAGGGTGGGTACGTTTTTCATTTCATGATCTCAGGAAAATTTTGGCACCAATAACTAAAATTCATATATATATATATAGATTCCTTTTTATGGAATGCAAGCTCCGAAATAAGGTGAAAATGCGGAATCCGAACTCCAAAACTCCGACCCCCGGAGCTCAAAACGTTTCAACCCTTATATACCAATCCCCAAGGCTAGAGCAATCAATTGATGCATATAATAGACGGAGCTCAGATTCCTTATATTTGCAACGCTAACATATAATTTTAGTCCTAACAATCAGTCACCTAGAGTGAGCTGTAATCGAATTTAAAAATATAAAAAACTTTATACATGAGGTATCTGAGCTCCAAAATTTTGCAACATTTTGCGGAACTCATATTCCCAACTTTTTATAAATTCATATTAAGTATATACAGTGTTAGATCCGGTTATTAAGTAAGTTTTCTTTAGAAAATCTACTTATTACGCTTAGTGCGATATTAGCCCCCAGGGTTGGGGTTGGTACGTTTTTCGTTTTATGATCTCAGGAAAATTTGGCACCAATAACTCAAACTAATAGATAGACAGAAGTTCATTTCTTGTTCCCACGGTACAGGTCGAAATTTTTATCAGATAATCATGAAATTTGGTACGTACATTTATACTAAGCCAAGGACCAGACCAATTGATTTTGGTGCTAATCGCCCGGACAGTATTTCCGGTACCACCATTTGTGTTTTTATTTTGGGTAAAAAATCCTCAATTTTGCATCAATAGCCACGAAATTCGGAACAATTATTTATCATAATTTAATGTAGTACACTACCAATTCTGACGAGAATCGTTTTTCATTTCATGACATCAGAAAAATTTTAGTGCCAATAACTTAAATTCAGATACGTATGAATCAATTTCTTATTCCTACGGTACAGGTCGCAATTTTTGTCCGATAATCACGAAATTTATTACAAACATTTTGACGGAACCAAGGACCAGACCTATTGATTTTATTACGGATTGGACGGACAGTACTTCCGTACCACCATTTTTATTTTTATTCTGGCTATAAAATGCTCAGTTTTGCACCAATAGCCACGAAATTCGGAGTAAATATTTATTTTGATTCGTTGTAGTACGCTTCCAATTTTTACTCTCTTTTATAATTTGCATGAACTTTTCTTTTTACAAAAATTAACCACATGCTCATGTTTTTTTTTTATTTCATAACTTTATTATATTTCATTGTTTTATTTTAAAAATATATGATGATGTACCATACTTTATCATCTTAATTTATTTTTCACATTTTCAAGAAAAATGCTTTTATTTTTCACATTATCTGATATTTTGTCAGCAGCTAACAAATTTCATACATCATTACATACCATTAACGCATATAAACTTACAGATAATTTATGTGACCATCAAAATTCATAATTCTTTCTTCCGAAAACCAACTGTTTCTAGCGAGGCTTGCTACCTTAGAATTTTTTTATTATTGCAGCTGGTACCATCCATCAGTAGGTTGAAATTGCAATAGTTTTTGAAATTCCTTCCTCTTTTTTTCTTTTCTTTTCTTTTCGTTTCCTTTTGTTTCTTTTGTCTTCTTTTTTTCTTTACTTTTTTTACTTTCTTTAGCAATTCTCTTTTTTTTTTTCGCTACGGTATTTCTCTTTCTCGAATTTAAGTATGATTTCAACACAGCTACGTAGGTATCCTAAAACTTTTACCTGAAATAAGAAAATGTTCTGACTCCCAGCAAGGGCGTTCTGTACGAGTGGTACGTGATTTTCCACCGCGCACCACCCTAAAGGTTTTTTCAGTCAAACTAAAATTATGAGAAAATTACATTTTTTCTGAGTCATATGAAAACAATTTTCGCAACAATTTTATTGGAAACAACTAAACCATTCGACAACAAACTCCTACCAGGCAATTTTTCCGAAAACTTCAGCTCGATTCCTTTCGTTGTTTTCTCAAAACACTTTTTTTTTTCAGTTTTCTTGGAAACTACTAAACTAATAGATACCAATCTTCTACCAACCTTGAAATTATACAAGGACTGTAATATCTCGAACAAATTTCAGGCCATATTTTTTGTTGTTTTCTTAGAATAATGGAAAAACTATTTTCTAAGAATTTTTTATTCTCTAATTTTCTTAGAAACTACTGAATAAATAGGCATCAAACTTCCATCAGACCTTGGTCCTACATAAAAACAACATTTCGTGAAAAGATCAGCTTTATCCATTTTACAGTTTCCTAAAATTCTTGAAAAAGACATATTTTCAATCAATTTTTTCTTCCCCAGTTTTCTTAAAAATTATTAAACGAATGAGAACAACGAACTTTTATGAACTAGCACATGCATAATATGCACAATGTATCGTGCACATTTAAGCTCGATTCCTTTCGTAGTTTGATTAACAGGAATTTTTATTCTCCTATTTTCTCGCAAATTACTTTTGGGAACTGCCATATCTTGCTTAATATAAAATACATTTGCCAGTTATAGTTGGCAGTGAGATGGCCATGCGGTCAAGTTCACTGCTTTTAGCTGGCAAATATGTAGATCCCAGGTTTGATTCCTTAAACCGAAAAAACCTATATCTGGTGACTGTCAACATGTGCTGGACATGCACACATCCTAGTGATGCATGGTGGAACTCACAACTCTCTTTCCTAAATTGAGTCTCTGATAGATGGCACCCTATACAGTGGAAATAGAACCCATATAGGTAGTATAAGCCTGTGTGTATAGGTATAAGAGGCATTTCTGGCTCTCTGTAACCTCCCACAGCATCTAATGTCATTCAACTCGTGTTGAGTCTCTCTAGGGGGGGGAGTCCATGGGAACCGCCATACTTTCCTTACCTTGCTTAATATAAAATACATTTGCCAGATATAGTTAGCGGTGATATGGCCATGTGTTCAAGTTCACCGCTTTTAGCTACCAAATATGCAGGTCATAGGTTTGATTCCCTGAACAAACAAAACTGACACTACTGAACCAATAAACAATAAACTCCTATCAGACTTAGTCTAATATAATGACTACCTTTCCAGAAAATTTTAATCTTATTCCTGAGGTAGTTTATGAAAAAATCAAATATTTTTTCATTTTTTTAATAGACATACTTATGTACATATAATTACATATAATTACATGTACCTGTGTATAAATCAAATTTTGTGTCCAAGGCTTGAGAAATTAAATACATAAATGATGAAGCTGAAATTCATGAAAGGTAATCCTCATAATTATATAGGATCTGGTCTGATGGGAGTTAAATGCTTATTGATTCAGATGTTTTCAAGAAAACAAAAAAAGAAAAAATTATTGGTAAGTTTATTTTTCAGGATATTGTGAGGACAACGATGAAGATCAAACAAAAATTTTAATGAAAAATAGTCCACATATAAATGCAGGTTCGATAGAAACTATTGGTTCAACGGTTTCCAAGAAAACTAAAAAAGAAAAAACATACTGGAGAAGCAGTTTTTCAAAAAATTTGAAAAAACAACAAAATGGAAAGAAAGGTCATCTGACTGAAATTTTCACAAAAAGTAGTCCTTATACTAAGTCTGATAGTAGTTTAGCACTTATAGGTTCAATATATAGTTTCCAAGAAAACCTCGTGAAAGAGTTAGGAATGAAAATACTGAAAATTATATTTCATGAAAACAGAAAATGATTGGTACCATTTCCAGGATTTTGAGAAAATGACAAACGGGATCAGAATGAAATATTCACAAAAGATAAAAATTTTATAGATGCACAGGTTGGATAGACGTTTGAAGGTTGTTATTTCAGCAGTTTCTGAGAAAACTGGAAAAAAAATTTCTGAAGAAGTTGTTTTTCAAGGATGTTGAAAAAATGAGAAAAGGGAAAGGTAATCAGACTGAAATATTCACAAAAAGTAGTCTTTTCGTAGAACCAGATAGAATAGGAGTTTAATGCCCATTAATTCAATAGTTCGAGTTAAATGAAAAAGCAAAAACTGCTAAAAAAGTGGATTGAAAGAATTTTAAGAAAAGGACAAAAAACATCAAGTTTAAATTTTCATGAAATATAGTACTTACATACAGGACCAGATCTGATAAGAATTTAGCGTCTATTGGTTCAATAGTTTCCAAGAAAACTGGGATATAAAAAATAATACTGGAGAAAATGTTTTTCAATTTTATTATTTTGAGAAAACAACTAAGGGAATCAGGCTGAATTGTTCACAAAAGACTCATATATGCACAGGTGATAGAAATTTGAATTTTGGTGCTTATTAGTTCAGTAATTAGGTACCTTATTGAGAAAACTGAAAAAAGTATTTTGAAAAATTGACCAGAGATAGGTCATCAAGCTAAAATTTTAACAAAAAGCAGTTTTGACATGGGACAAGGTCTAATGGGAGTTTAGTGCTTATTGGTTCTGTAGTTTATCGAACAACTGGAAGTGAAAAATAAACTGCTTGAAAACAGGGTTTTCCTTAATTTTAAAAGAATACAAAAAAATTGGGCTGAAATTTTCTCAAAACATAGCACTTACATAACTTACAACAAAGTCTAATAGAAATTTAGTACCTATTGATTTAGTAATTTTTGAGAAAACTGGAAAAGAAAAAACACTGCTAAAAAAGTGGATACTTCAGGATATTGAGAGAATGACAAAAGGGATAGGGTTCAAATTTTCACAAAAGATAGTACTTAAATAATTTGTTACTAGGTCTGAGGAGCGTTTAATGCCTATATTAACTGGTTTAGTACTTTCCAAGAAAATTGGAAAAGAAAAAAACTTCTAGAAGAGTAGATTTTCCTGGATTTTGGCTGAATAACAAAACGGATCGGTTGAAATTTTCTCAAAAAATGGTACTTACTAATATGACTTATGACCGGGTTTGGTAGGATTTTAGTGCATTATTGGTTCACTATATATTATCCAAAAAAACTCAAAAAATCAAAATATCTTGAAAAGTAGTTTTTAACGGATTTTGAGAAAATGAGAAAAGTGATTGGACTGAAATGATTACAAAGAATAGTATTCATATATGCACAGGTCTGATAGAAATTTGAAGTTTGGTGCTCATTAGTTTAGTAATTACCGAGAAAACTGGAAAAGAAAATTTTCCGGAAAAGATCTTTTTCAAGCATCATCAAACTAAAGTTTTCAAAAAAAGTAGTTTTTAGATAAGACCAAATTTGACAAAAGTTTAGTAACTTTTAGTTCAGTAGTTTCTGAGAAAACTACAAAAAGAGAAAAAACCTAAAATGTGGACTTACCAGGTTTTCCAGGATTTTAAGGAAATGATAAAAGGGATTGGACTGACATTTTTATGAAAGATAGTTAATATATAGGACCAAATCTGATGGGTGTTTGATGCCTATAAGTGCAGTAATTCCCAAAAAAACTTGAAAAGAAAAAAATTGCTGGAGAAGCAAATTTTTCAAGATTTTCAAATTTTAGGGAATTACATAGGAAAATCAAAATGTGATTTCAACGACTGAAGAATATCTTCAGAAAACAATTCAGACTGATTTTTATCTATTTTTGAAAGCCAAGAAAAATAGTTTTGTGGAGTTGTTCTTTAATTTTAATAGATTTTTTCCAGAAATTTCAACAATTTAGGATTTGACTTTTTTTTAGAAATACATGCAAATTTCTATTAGCCATCTTAGCCACCACTATGTGTCATCTAAACCACCACAATGGATAAGATGGCCAAAATTAGGTTTTTTTTATTTTTATTTCTTAGTTATTTTTGAATAAACATTTGATTGAATGGTAAGAAATGATGCTTAAGGCCTTGAAGTACACATTATATGCCAAATATAATCTCTTTTCAACTCTCCAATCCAAATATATTTCAAGTATTCAAAAGGTGCAGCATCTTCACCTCCTTTATGTTAAAAGTAGTGATTTCTTCATTATGATTGTAACAGGCATGAATTCAAAAACTGATCATCTTCTTCCTCATTTTATATCAATCGTACCAACCTGGTTCACTGAGCTTTGCTGAGATACCAAAAATGAAAAAATGTTGTTAATTTTGATTAAGCTGGAGAATTTCAGCAATATATTTATTACAGGGATTGAGAAATGCTAAGTTTTTTCATTTTGTTTCCATTAGTTGAGTCTCCAAAATTCACCATAATTTTAGTTATTTTTTGATTCCATTTCTATAATTTTGGTTTTTGTTTCCATCATTTTAGTTTCCATTTCAGGTTCCATTTCCATTTAAAAAAAATTTTTTCTTGACTTATAGTTTTCTAAATCTTGTTCAGATATTAATATATTAATATTTTTTCAATATTTCTCAAAAATAATCAATATTTTTTTGATATTTCACAAAAATTATTGATATTTTTTCAAATTTTTTCTCCAAGATCAAAATTTAAGGTGGTGAGAAACTGAAACAGAAAAAATTCATCATTCAATTTCCACTACATTTTTGTTATTGGTCTTGAAACTAACTGGTTAATTGTTTCCCATTTGGTTTCCATTTTATAATTCTAGTTATTCTGTTTATTTTGGCCCATTTGTTGCAGTCAGACTTCATTCGTGGCCAAAAAAACTTTGCCAAGATTAAATTAGCACTGCATTTTGGTCCAGCATGTGACAGGTTATGTACACTGTTGAAAGCCAATTTGCAATATTTTTTCGGTAGAAATGGCTTATTCTTACCTGTACTGATGTCATATGTTAATAAAACCTCAGTACCTGAAATTTTTCGCTGTCTCAATTTGAGAGAAGTATCATCGTTCGACAATAACTCTTGCAATTCTGCTTCTTCAGACAGAGGCTGAGATAGCTTTGATTCTACTTAGAGCATCAGCTGGAGTGTTAAATTCTCCACTTATATACTGGATGTCTGTAGTCAATTGACCAATATAGTCTAATTGTCATGCTCTTCTCGGCTATGCTGGTTCTGCTTTTTATATGAAAGCATGTATTAGGGGTTTATGGTCTATATACACAGTAAAACATCTACCCTCTAGTTGATACCTGAAATGCTTCAGCACAGTAAAAATTCTGAGCGATTCCCGATCATATGTGCTGTAATTCTTTTCTGTTTTTGAAAGCTTCCTTGAGAAGAAAGCTAGCGGTAACTTTTTGTTGTCATGATCAAGTTGGTACAGGTTGCACCAATAGGAAAGTCTGAGGCATCGGTACCTACACATAATGGCAGACTTTTGTCTGGATGAGCCAATAACATTGCATTTGCCAGTGTTTCTTTGATTTTCTCAAAGGCCTGTTTGGCTTCTTCATTCCAATCAAGTGGGGTCTCATTTTTCTTTTTATTTGATTTTATCAATGCAAACAGCTTACTTCGTTTAGCTGCAGCATTCTTCATGCAATGTCTGTAGAAATTCACCATCCCCAAGAAACGCCTGAGTTCAGTGACATTTGAGGGTTTTGGGAAATTCAGTATTAGTTCGACTTTAGTCTTCAGGGGGGAAATGCCTTCGGTCAAAACTTTGTGGCTGAGAAAGTCAATTTTGGTCTGTTTGTATAAACTTTTACCTACGTTGATGGTAAGGCCAGCAGTGTGTATACACTGTATAAGAGCTCTTACATTCTTCTCATGCTCCTGCTCACAGCCTTCTGAGCAAATGCAAATATCACCCAGGTATGTGTAAACAAATGGCAATTCCCTAAACAGTCCATTGATGAATCTTTGGAAAGTTTGTGCTGAGTTGCGAAGTCCAAACTGCATTCAAAGGTATTCGAATAGACAAAAGTGGGTTATAACCTCTGTCTTTGGTATGTCCTGTTCAGCCATAGGAATTTAGTGGAATGTCCAGTTGATGTCAATTTTTGTGAACATCATTTTACCCTTCATATTCGCGTTGAAGTCCATTATATTGGGGATTGGATAGCAATCAGGAACTGTTTTAGCATTTAAGGCCCTGTAGTCACCAACAATTTGCCACTCTCCACTTGCTTTTTTGGTCATGTGGATAGGGGAACTCCATGAGCTTTTTGAAGGGCAGCATATGCCTTCCCTGATGATGCAGTCATAGTATTCCTATGCCACTTTGAGTTTGTCAAGCAGTAGCCTTTGTACTCCAGTATGGTAAGGCAGTCCTTTAGTTTCTATATAATGAACAGTATCATGATTATAGGTAGGATACCTGCAAATTGATGGTTAGGTGACTCCAGGATAGTTAGACAGAATCTATAAGAGTTATTTGTCAACTTTGGTAAAGTTGAATATATTTGTGTAGAGTCTGTAAGCTACCTTTTTGCCATCCACACAAAATTTAGTTTCACTATCGATCAATTTGCCATTTTTGAGGTCAATGATCGGGCCAAAATGTGCAAGAAAATCTGCACCCAGGATCAGGTTTGGAACATAAGCAACAGTGAAGGACCACGTCATGTCTTTCCTAAGTCCGATGTTGACTTTGCTGGTCTTGGGTCCATAAGCTGGAAGGTTTTGACTGTTCACAGTACAGAGATAGTATTTTGGAGAGTGTACTCTCTGATTTTTATTGACTGGCAGTACACTCAGGTCTGCACCCGAGTCTATTAAGTACTGTCTCCTGTTTGTCCTGTCCTTTAAGAACAGGCGACATGAGTATTTTTCCAACGGGTCTTCAGCCACATAGATGGCCCCTCGTTCTAGTGTGATGCCTCCTTAGTGCAGGATATGCTCCACCATTTGCAGCAGTTGTTTCATTTGGTGGCCTCTGCGCCAAACTAGTTGTGAAAAAAGCAACATTCGTCATCCCAGGTTTGAGACTCAGAGCTGGGAGATGATATTCGAGAGGGAGTTGAACTCTGACCCCTTTTTCTACTATTGGATCTTCAGTCTTTGGACAGGAATTGTCTTCCATTATTGTTACCGTTGCTTCTTGATTTAGACCTTTGACGTCAGTTGCCATTGGATTTATTCAAATTCTGGCTTTTGTTATTCTTTTTCTGTATTTCAATCATCAGCTGAGCTATCTGGGCTCGAAGTTGCAAGATCTCCCAAGTATCTACAGACACTGCACTTACCAAAGGCTTTGACCTGGTATATCCCAGTGCATTATCTGCTGATTTTGAAAGAAAGTCCAAGTCTGTTAAATTGTTTATTATTGTTAATCCCACAGCAGCTAGGCACTGCACAACACTTTGAGGAAGTTGTTTGCAAAATTGATTGCCTATTACGGAAGGGGCTACTATATTATCAGCCTTTTGCTGTAATTTTGCCATGAAGATTGAGGGTTTGTCATCCCCCATCTTCATACTGCCCATCACATCTTCAATGATTTCATTTTTCATTTTTCCAAATACATTCTTGATCTTCTTGACAAAGTAGGCATATTTGTAATCTTCTGTCAAAGGGAATTCTATGATTTCCAGAATGTGGCGGATTATCTGGGGGGCATGCCTCCACAGATGTGTAAGTACCGCTAGTTCGACTGTATGTTCTCCATCTTGAACCTGCCTTCTAAAAGAGTCAACCACAAATCTACCTCATTGGGCAGAAATTCTGGGATCTCTATCCTTTGTCCGTAGAAGTTGCAGTTTTGCCCTGGCTGTACTTACAATAGTTGCAGAATTTGGGCCGACTTTGGGTGTCAGTTATTGCTGAGCACTACCTCCCAATGATGAATATGGGTTTTCAGTTCCTGTAGTTGGTGGAGCCATTGCTGTGTCTTTTTGATGACAAGTGTATTCCACAGAATTTTTTCCTTCCCTGCTGGGTGAAAACACTGGCTCCTGTATTTGTAGGATAGGTGTTTTTAGATCAGAACCATGGCTTAAGGTTTGACCACTTCTCAACATTTTTACTGTGAGTTTGTCCTTATTAACTGTAGTTCCCAGTCATACTAGTTCTGGGTGTTGAGGGCCTGTTTGCAAATCTAATGGGTTTTCAGAGTGTCGAGTCAAAGGCAGAGGGGTTGGGGGATGAGTCCAACCTTCTTCTTCCAGGTCTACTGTCTGGTTCCTTCTTGTTTGTATATTTTAAGAAGGGGGGTGTAAATTCCCACTTCAGCAGACTCTACTTCAACAACCAAGGGTGTCTAGTTTGCAAAAAATATTTATATTAGCCAAGCAAGTGAGTTTCTCACTAGCGCACCACACCAAATTTTTTTAAAGGGCGACACGCCTCTCAACATCTCACAACTTAGCCAAAAATAATGTTGGGGTCATCACCTTCTTGTGAGAAATATATTCTCACCAGAAGATAAATTCAACAGAATTTAAGCGTGTTTAGCCACTTCATACTATAAGTATGGGAAAGCCAAATCCTCGGCAAACACTGGCAATTTTATAGCCAGTTTTGAGAGTTTATATACAGGATTTGGCACATGCGCACAGACACACATACGTACATATACGCATGATATTGTGTCATCTGTAGCGTCGTTTCCTGCCTTTGTTGAGGTGATAAGAAATGATGCAACGCATTTGGTATCAGGCTGTGACATCACGTAGATTATTATCGGGTAATTGATCATGGCCTGTGCAATGTATTGTACTTGTACATATGTACGGGTACGAACATACAAACGCTCGAGTGTAGTTTGTTTAACATCATAGAGACAAATATTTGCCAGCCCTTTGGGGCGGCAACTGTTGTTGAGGGGTGAGAGCCCCTATACCTCATACCAGTGAGTCCCCACACAGGTCAGTCTTCCTCAAATAATAATAATTATAATAAAAACAATAACAAACAATATGAAAATTTTAAACCTTTACCAAATTTGGGAAATATTAAAGTATGTTTTAAATGTCGAGGTGGAGAACATTTGGCAAATGTATGTCCATCAAAGAAAGACGATCTACAATCCCAAAATAACAGTGGTGATGGTCCAGCACAAAATACTAGATATGGACAAAATAATAATAATGATAAACCAAAAAAGAAAATAGAAGTCCAATGGTCTATGATGTTGCATTATAAAGAATTTGGTTCAAATTTAACGTAACAGGATAATAACCTTTTGAACCTACAAGTCTGATCCTAAATTCTTAGTTGGTTTCGAAATTAACCTTGATTTAATACAAAAAACAGTCTCTTTAGCTCAATTAAGGTAAATTGATAATATTCTCTAGAAATTCAAGATGACAGAATCCAAGGGCTAAAAATAAATAAACCAACACAAAGCACTAATGATACCGAGTATAGTACAATGATTGGGAATCTCCTGTATGTAGCGAGGTTGACAAGTCCAGACATCGCACTGTAAACTATTTCTCTCATTTTCAGTCTGCTTCAACCCCCAAAACTAATAATTATGTCCATACAATAATCAGGGACTTTAAGTCCACTAAGGACTATGCCTTGGTTTTGGTTTTCCATTTGGACCAATCCAATATTAGAGCCTTTGTCGATGAATCATATGCCCCTGATGTAGACGACATACCCATCATATAAAATAATGTGGAGAAAGGGTGCTCCATTTCTAGGTACATGATCACTAAATTTTACCATTCATTGGCAAAGAAAAGTTGCAGATTTGTCAATGGCACCTGAATTAATTGCACTTCATGATACATTAAACAATATCATTTTGGTCTGGAGATTAGTGGAAAGCATATTTTCTGTAACTGAACCAGGGCAAGTGTTTGAAGACAACATTTTGGCATCTCACATTGCATCTGGGGGCAGCCAGAAGTAGAAGTGATTCAGGTCTCTAGTGATCAAATGCTATGCCTTGTTAGAGACCTTTCAAAACAAAATCATTCAGTTTAATGATATACGCTCTTCGGATCAATTGGGCAATATTCTTACGAAAGCCCTTGACTGAAAAATGTTCGAACTTCTAGTTCCGCAAATCCTCTGCGTAAGTCAACTTTTTGGACAATTTTTTTCTTGACCCTTAAAAATTTCTGATGTTTTAGATTGCAGATGGGCATCGGTCTTTTAGTAACTATTGAAAACCATGTGGTCCATAATTTGTTTCACTTTCACCTTCATTTAATTATAATTTCATTAGGCTCCCCATAGCTGCTCTACCTCTCTTACTCACATCAGCATTCCCTTTTTATATTCCATTGATTCCAACAATAGTCTATTCCTAAATACATGTATTTCCTCAATAATTTATGTCTTTTAAATGATGAACAAGTGCTGACTCTCTCCACCATATCACAAAATTTTTTTGATTAATAATTGAAAAAATAAATATTTATTGATATATATGTATTAATAAAATCTACCACACAATTAACACAATTCTAGTCCCCAACTTTTATGTTCCATGTTATTAATTTTGTATTTCTGAGAATCATTTTATGTGACAATCATTTCTATATAAACATTGCTAGTCATAACGCTTTTTGTAGTAACAAACATTTAATATGTAAACCATTTAATGCTTTCATTATTTCTTTTTATGTAATTCATTGGTAATATGAAATCACAAGGAGGTGTTGGAGATGATCCCACACTACCTCATAACTATACATTATATATTCACACATTACTTAACCCGCACACATGTCTTTAATATATTTTTGTGCTTCCCTATTGGCAGCACTGAATTCATGTATCAAATATATTTTCAACTCTAACGTACATTCAGTTTGCCATATGTGTTGTTATACCATTTTAAAATACAAACAAATTGGTTCTTAAAAAGCGTTTCTTTTCATGTCCAATCCTCGATCTTTCCCAATAATAATTGGCCACACTGCAATGCACTCTGACTGAGCAAACACCCAGTTGCAATATCATTCATGATGTAGGCATTGACTATATACACTATCCTAACCAAACTGACAAACCAATGTTAAATTTTTACCACCAAACTTGAATTCCAGAAATGGATCCCACCAACTGGTTTCACTGCTGTTGTGGGATGCCAGTTTGAAAAAGAACAAAAAAACTACCTAACTATTCACATTTCCTTTTGTGTGAAGTTAACAACTCTTTTTTAAAGGGTTTTTATTTCTATTGTCTGCAGCAGCCAACTCTTGAGTGTATATGTTTTTTATGATGCCTAGTAAAAAAAAAAAAAAAAAAAAAAAAGACTAGTTTAAGAAAAATTTGAAAAAATATTTGTGAAAAAGAGAAGATCTATACCACTTACGCACTGTGTTTAAAGAACTAGATTTTTGGTGGCAAACTTCTCCATGAGGTTTGTCAGTCTTATATACATTCAGTCAATGTATGTAGCTTGTTTAAATCTGCAATCTGCCTATTATCAAATTTTGTAATTAAACCCAAAAGTAAGAGATAGAAAAGGTTTTATTAGAAAATTTTGCGAAGCCTAGGCTGTACCTATATGATTATTTTATGATTTATAGTTAATGAAGTAAAGAGTTTAATAAATGAGTATTAATCCCAATTCTCGAAATGTAAGTATTATAAATATTTTCCTAAAATTCCCTAGCATAATTTAGAGTAACAAAATTTTTTCTATTTTTCAAATCCAGTACTACTTTCTAAAATATGTACGATTTTTATGTTCCCAATATTCTTTTTAATAAGATGCAGTCCATGCACTTCCAAAATTTCTTACGGATAAAGCATATTCAATCTGCCTTATTTATATTGGAACTAATTGTCCAGTTTCATCAACAATATAGGGTTTAAATAATTTTCGTAGCAATGTCAGTTAGGTTTGTTTGATTTAATTAAATGCATTCAACTCCATCTGAGAACACAATTTAGACTTTATTTTCGGTTTGTACGTAGACAGACTTGTGAATAGTTATCTGAACAACCTTCGCTGTTCTCAAGCAGGGGAACGGTGAATCAAACAGAAAACATTACAGAGTTGAAATTGTTGAAAATGTATTTTTCTTCATTTTTTTGAAAGAATATATTTATAAAAAAGTGCAGTGGAAGGAAGATATTTTCATGTTTCAGTAAAAACACTACAGTGCGAAATATAACCTCATGAAATACTACTTAAGACCTATTATTTTTCCCAAATTCCAAAACTCTCGCAAAACTTTCTTTCAAAAAGTAGGTAACCTTTGTACTTATTTGCTAAAGTCAACAGCGGATTTACCAGGAGACCACCGAGTCCGCAGCCTACAGGCGCAAAGGCAAAAGGATGCAAAATTAATTTTTTTTACATGTTTTGAATAAGTGACTTTATACTTTCTAATAATCTTTTATATTCTTTTAGCTCGCAGCACTGAATTATGGCGCAAAATTACCTGGCCTACAGACGCCAAATTTATTAATCCGCCTCTGGCTGGAGTACGCCAAAGCCAAACGATGCGTTCGATAAACGAACTAAATATTTCACAGCATAGATGCGCTCAATATTTCGAGAGAGAGGAGAGCAGATGCTATGGATCCTATATAATCCTAAATATGTACAAAAAAAAAACTGCCAACCATTCACCTAAAACATTTTTATTAAAAAAATTTTTTCGATGCGTTAGTCTCCAAGAGCGCCTATACGTTCAAATAACATTTTTATACCGCAGTCCGCTGACAAATAGAATGCTTTAAATAAAATGTCTTTATACCATGAAAGTATTCCAGATATCCTCAAAGATAGTTTTTGAGGAACTTAATCGATAGGAAAATTCGAAATACCTATTACAGAAAAATCATAGGACAAAATGATACGAGCAAAATAGTTTTTGCCCAACTACCTACGTTCCACTATAAGTTACACTTCCAAAAACATAAGCGCAAATTTTCATCTTGTAACAAGAAATTTTTCTAGCAAATTTCAATCTTCATTCTATTCCTATCCACTTGAGTTATGACGATAGTTTTCAGCGGATCTGTTCACTACCTACCAAGTATATGTGTGGCTGGGAAAAAACTATAATACAAGATCTTAACGTGATAACTTTCGTGAAACAACATTATCATTCGTAACGTAATGAAACTGTACAAGGCTAAAATATTAACGTTGTGAGATTTTCAAAGTTTCCTCATTCGTTAAGTTTTTCTTCTCTATGTAGAATTCTAATCTATACTTAGTTTCTCAAAAATTAAAATTTGGATCGTCGCTCCGGAGTGGAGTACGAAAATTAAAAAATTTCCTGTTTTACATTTTTCTCTTTTACAACTTGGTACCTAGAAAGCGAAAGGAAAAGAGGAAATGAAAGGATGTCTTTTTTTCTTTTTTTTTTTTGAGCGAAATACGTTTCGTTTTAATTGTCCTCAAAAGAGCAGTTTCAGAAGAATGTCTCTGCAATCAATTAATTTTATGTATGTTTTTTTGAAAAGGATAACAAACGCAATAGTAGAGATAAAAGCAAACTATATGCTTGACAAAATCGGATTTTTAGATGGTTTTAAAGCACTCATTTTTAGCTATACGGTGAATAACTTTCCGAAGTAGAAACTAAATTGAAATTATAGTGTAAACTTTTTTTTCTTTTGGTCAACGCAGTCTCCTGAAAACGACAAAAAAGAATATGACTCGTAATTTAAATTCTTCTATCTGGTTTAGGTATGCTCTTCTATTTTTACGTAGTCTTCCTATAAATTTGACAAGTCCCGAAATCTGTATTTCGAAATGGAACAAATTTAACATCTTCAATTTTTGCTGGGTATTACCTATTGTGCATGGCTTTCCCATCGTCAGAAAAACTCCTTTCTCCCTATTCCTTTTGGATTCCTAATAAATTACGTAGACCGGAAAAGCAAAACTGTATTAATTATTTTAATTTTTATCAAAAATTAAGTGAAACGTCGAGAAAGTGTAGTGAAATAAGTTTAATCCTATTTCTACAAAAAAAAAAAATCCGTTCAGTTTTATAGTCGTATTTCTGATAGCAATGCTGAAAAGCATCAGTAAGTCTACTACCCGCGGTTAGCTTGCTCTTTGCTCCCTATCAGCTGTAGCACTGACGTTGAGTAGACTCTCAGTCATACTTTCGGCATTATTTTACGCCTAAAACTCCGAAAAGACAAACCCCAAATAGCCTTTATTATATAGGGTATATATATTACGATATTCTCACCAAAAACATTTTATCAACATCGATGAAATTTTAAAAACACAAGATGATGAATTTATTGCGATTAGTATCACCTACATACATTATTCACTATTTTATAATTCATAATTTGCATAAATGATGCTAGAGTTTATATAAGAACGACGTTTTATAAACGCAAACATCAATTAATCAGGTGCAAAACGAAGAAAATAAAATGATTTCAAATTAAATTGGAACTGAAATAATAAATATATAAGTTTTCAAATAAAATCAATTCCTATTCGGGTTTTTAAACAGATGAGTCTTTTTGTGCCATTATAGTTTTTTTGTTCATAATTTTTTCATCTCAAAATGTTTTTCATTTTTCATGTGCATTGGAGGTTGCATACATGAGTTATTAAGTTTAACGTGCACTGTATAAACACTAAATGAGCTAGTTTCAGCTGTATTCTGAAATGTTCCAAAAATAGCATTCACTGGAATAGATAGAATTTTACAGAAGCCCAGCATTCAGAATTTAATACAAAATTCGATGAAACTACAAATTAAACATAAATTTTTAAATGAGATAACATGGAAAACTTCTCATAGGCATCAAACACATCTTTGAAAAATTTAGCAAATTTTATTTTCGAAGAAAAAATCATTGAGAAGATTACTGGATATAATGTAGGATATTCACTGAAATTCCTAGGGGTTTTTTACTGATAGATAATAGCGAAAGGAGGTGTTGGAGGATAGATAAAACTTGACCAGGGCCTCAGCCCCCCGAAAATTTATGACCAAAATCTTCTTATGAACCTAGGACACTCTCTGGATTATCAAGAACATTTGAAGCCACTTGCAATCCACAAAGTAGAGCACTTGTTCCGAGTGAACATAAATTCATAATCAACGGAGACAGAACATATCAAACACATATTACCTCCTCCCGATGCAGCTGGTAAAAACGTCACCAGTAAGCACAAATTTTCCAAATGTATCATGAATTTATCAACTAAGATCAAACCACATGTGAGACCTTACCCCTCTCTATTCAAAGAGCCACTCTGTACCTTTGAATATGTATTATTTCATATGGAGAGCTGATCATATACATTTTCTATACGTAGTTACTTTCAGACATAAGTAGCGCTTTCGGGGAATGAAATGACTTCTTTTACACACGAGTATATCTATATATAATTTGTATATATATAGATATACTCACGTATAAAAGAAGTCATTTCATTCCTCGAAAACGCTTACTATTGTTGAAAAACGGAACTTGTTGAATCAGCTCTCCTTATGAAATAATATATACTCAAAGCTTTCTACATATATATGTGACCAAAACAGTTAATACAATGCTCCAGCTTCGATAGAACTATTTTTATACTTATAATAAACAATATACTTATCGGCCATATTACGCATTAATAAAAATCAGTACATGGTTGAAAGTAGCTGATTCAATCACAACCACCCACATCAACAGAACTGAGCAATGAGCACAGAATGATATATGCGTCTGAGTGAATAGATTGCAGCACTCTTGGAAGTATTTATTTGAAACATATATACCTACTATAGTGTCCATTCGGTATCAAGTCACTTTTCCTAAATGTTAAAACACCAACAAAAAGACGAAAAGATTTTTAAATTGAGGAATAACAAGAAACTGTAATTACTCACTTTCTACAGAAACGTCCCATCGACTTCATTTATACTTCATGTTAAAAATTTCTCCACAATTATCGAACTTGAAATGTCTGCATTAGTTCTATTTAATATACGTGCTCGGTGTTTTTCACATATGCCAAATTGAATAGCTTTCCGATGGCAGTAGCAGCAGCATTTATTAATGCACCTAGTGGTGGTATTTCTTTGAAAGGATGAATCGTTCAAAATCACATCTATCGACACCAACCCGAAACCAATTATATAAAAATTGTTCAAAAATATTTCTAAAACATACACCAATCACACACAATCAATAACTTGATATGACTAAAAAAGCAACATCGACATCCGAACAAAACGCCATTCAGATATATTTTATTCTTTATTGTCTTCACATTATTAAAATTACTGTCAAGTCAAAAACTCTAATAATAAGCAAGTTGGAAATGAGAATTTATACAACTGGTCGTTGATTGCAGCTACCTCCACACTGAAGTGAAGGAGTGAACAAGTTTCGTTCTTGGTCTTTCGACGTTATTTTGGTACGGTGCTATTTTTGCTTCTTCCAAAGCAGAATTTCATATTTCACACTTTTTCAGGCCATTAATATGGAAAAGTGGTAACGGAGATAATGAAATGGCGAAAACTTTAGCACTACACCACCAGCACTATTCACAAATGCATCAACAAAGCTGACGAGTCTCGCCTCTGCGAATGAATAATTGTCGCCGTCAATTTCGCGCCGCGTTAATTAATCGCTGATCATTTCCCTTTCGATTTTTTTTGTACTTTAATTACTTTTAGATTATTAATTTTACAATATTATGACTGCAATCTGCCTATTTACATCGCACACATAGTACATCGATTCGTACACACGTACCGAGACCAAGCCAAATAAAATAACTTTTTTTTCAAAATTTTTTCACCACACCGTCAGGTTGGCATGGCTGCTATAATGTAAATTTTGTTTTTCTTCAAAAAAGGTCTAACATGAAGACACAAAACACCCGTCAAAAGCGAAGAATCATACTGAGGAAAATATTTAGAGCATACCGCAACGAAATAAAAATAAATGAATAAAGAAAAAACAAAACAAAAACAAAAACACAAAAAGAACCCAACTAAATAATGCAAATAATAAACAGAAAAAAAATCAAGCAATATACATAAACATTCACATACACATTTGAACGCGTGTAATAAATAAACGACGTACACTCCTCGCTTGGCGGAAGACCTTACTAGCGAGTCCCAAAAAAAAAAATTACGAAGCTGGGATGTCAGTGTCGTATAAATTTTTAACGCATGCGTGACGCGAGCTCTTCTCCAAGTCTTGTCTTTGGCTGGCTTCAGCAGCTTTTTAGCGATCGTTTTTACACCATGGTTTCTCTTCGATGGCTGTACATTTCTCTGTCACTCTTCATAGTTGCCTATCTTTGTGTCTGTGTATTTATGCACGTGTGTGTGCGCGCCTGTATGGGTATGTATGTGTGTATGTTGGTGTGTTTGTGTGTGTGTGTGTTGCGTTCGTTTGTGTACGTTTTCGCATCGCCAGCTGATACAATTCATCGATTGGCCGTGCTGCGAAACCGTTTGGTTTTGGCGTATCGGTAGTAGCCAAGACGGTTTTAATCAGATGGGTTCAATTTGGTATTCGGTACAATATTAAACCAAGAGCTGCGGGATTTTTACTGATGAAAAGAACGAATGGCGCAGGGCATTAGGAGCCAAAATAAAATTTTTATCGGAGGAACGAAAGAAGTTGTTTCAGATTTTACACTGGGCTGTACATACAACGCGCAAAATTATTGGCGCTAACTTAAAATCACATGATATTTGATGATATCTAGACAAAAATGAAAATTCGATAAGGCGAATTTTTTCGGTTTTTCCTCATTATTACATCATCAGCTACTTGCTGAAAAAACTATGCCGCCCCTTTGCTAGCCAAATTTTCAACCCACTTAAAAGCAAAATAATTTTCCACTGAGGAAAACTAATTTTACCACCATGCAAAATTTGTCGTCTGTAGGCCCGGGCTAGTGACAAATGCGTTTCTGAATATTTGTGAACTGGGTAATACTCACTACTTATCTTAATACGTGTACAGTTTTTCGCATACATCTCTTTCAGCCCAAAAATAGTTCAATACAAAAATATCGAGTACGTCTACATGATTTTTAATTTAAAAAAAAATCTTATCAATTTTTACGTTCAGTCATCTAGCAATAAAAAATTGGAATTGACTAAAATCGTTCCTTTTGGTCGCATTCGGACCGGCCATTACAGCCTAGAGTTACAGCAACATGTTGCAAGAACACAATGCAAATTGTAAAAAATGGTATTTTCTACCGTTTGGTGTATTTATACGAATATCTAACTTCTTTTGTAGAAGGTTACCCTATGTATGGATAGTATTGAACATTTTTCTACAGAGCTTCGATCCCAATAAAATTAATTTTACGGCAGTATATTACGCAAAAAATTAATTAGGGTAGAGACACTTTTCACGTTCGTTATGTGGGTTCACTGTAGAAAGGTGGATCCTGAATTGGCAGAATTTCATTAGTGGTGTGGGCATCTCCAAGAGACCACGTATTTTAATTGCATCTTTCGAGAGAAAAGACCAGGAACGTAGCCGGGATTTCTTCAAGAGGAGTGGGTAAAAAAAAATATTTCATGACTTTTTTTTTTGCTAGTCACTCTTGAAAATTTAGAAAATTTGAGAAATTTATCATCTATGGAACCGGCTGTGGTACGTTCATTATTAAACTTTTTACCTAAATTCGTAAGTGACGAACAAAATAAAAAATAAAACTCATTTCATTGGGCAATTTCTCTCTTTTCCCCCTTGGAAAAAACAGACGCCCAATTTTATCTAGTGGCGTAGCTCTCTGTCATGCGTGTGCGTGCATGCGTGCGTGCGTGTGTGTGTGTGTGTTTGGACTCCTTCTCCTATCTCTTCCCCACCCCCTTTCCCCCTAAAAAAATTATACTCGCACTTACACGCAAGGATTAAAAATAATCTTCGTATGACTTTTGTGGGGGCTATAGTAGCCCCCATTCCTCACCCTGGAGTCTCGCTCGTAAAACTTCTGTTTCGTTATTTTAGAGGTTTACTCGTACCCATTTATGAAGATAAAACGAAGATTTTGGTGCCACTAAACTCAATTATTAAAATAAAATAGAGGACGATAGTTTAAAACGGAACGAAGTCTGGATTAACGTGAACTCGGGGCTGCTGCAGGTTGCATTTGCCTCGCTGAATAAGCTTTTCTGAATTTATAGCTTGATGTAAGGCTTAAGCACACAGATTTTCTTTTTGCTGTTGTACAGAGGGTGAGTTCACTAACCCAAGACTGTTACGTTAAAGGTAGGCGAATCATATCGGAAATTAATTTAACATCCAAGCTCGTTTGCATTTATGAAAATTTGTCAATGAACTGATGGGTGAAGGACGCGTAGTCCAGAGCAACGTACTGTACCAGTTTCCTTTTGTGGAACATTTTAAATTATACAGTGGCCTGCTGCTAATGTTCCGGAATAATGAACTTGAGAGTACGGTTTCTTGCTATAGGTATACGTTGTTTTTTTTATGTAACTACTGATAATCGCCATCGAACAAATTTTGAATTACATCATGGAAGTCAGCCTGAAAATATAAGTCAGAAACCGTGCTTATCAGTTATATGCTGCACACCTTGGGCATATGTATGAATTTATTTCATACGGGTTATGCGGTCATGTGTAGGTTCACGAATTTACAAAAGAGTGAAGGTTTCGTTATCGAATTCGTCAAAAAAATTAATATTGAATATTTTTAGAACCTCCAGAACCAACAAGCTGGAAAAAAAAACTGCACGCAGAATTTTAAACAAAATTTTTTGAAAAAGGTACATATTACTTAGCAGTGACCTAAGAATGAGGGGTTTCGCCCCTAAAATTTTTTTAAGACTTTAATACAATCAATCTGAAATTTGGTACATGATAAAACTTATACAGGAGAATAATTATTTTATTTATTCTAAATCCCAATATTTACTAACAGTATAGTATAAAAAAAAGTCACTTTTTACCTTCTGTGACACCTCTCCAGCTAGTCCTTCTCTGACAAGATTTTCAGATTTTCTCGCACGTCACCATAAAGACTTTAATTACCCGAACATCTATAATTATTTGAAAATTTCAGTTAGTTAGCAGTCTCAGATGCATGTGTAGAAGTTTTTTTTTTCAGTATAAAATGTGTGGAAAACTGTTAGTGAAAAAGTGTGAGAGTCGCTGTTGAGAAGCTTAGTTCCCAGGGAAATTAAATTTCTTTCAGAAACTGACATCAATGAGTTTTTTCACGGTTCTCGCAAAAAATTTTACCAGCGTAATTTTATTTTAACAAGTTTAGTCCCAAAACAAAAGTCGTAGTCCTTTGAAATCTTGAAAATTTTATAATAATTTATTTTGAGTTTTTTTCATTAAAATCACCTTATCATTGAAAATTATAATTTTATTCATTAAACTCAATTCAAATTTAATATTAATGGGACCAAACTTGTTTATTAATATTTTTTCTCTGTGGAACTTTTTATTTTTATTTGATCTTGAACTAAAGAAAACTTTTCTGCAACATCAAAAACAGACGTTTTTGCGCGTATTAATTTGACATGAATTAGGAGATTTTACCACAATGTCGAAAAGTAAAATTTTGCGTATGCAAAGCTTGGACTTGTCCAATTATTAAATCAATGTCTTGGCTGCGCATGCACACTATATCTTATCCAACATTATGAAAAGTGCACATCTAAATTTTGTGAAAAACTGATTATCAAGTTACCACTTCAATTGAACGTAAACATTTTAGCTTTGAAACAAACCTCTCTTATTCCACTTAATGATTCCTAAGCCTCGGTTTAAGTTAGAGTGCTGGGCTTTTCATTTTTGAAAAGAAGAGAAAATTTTCTTGAGTTTACTTTTCATGTAATTTTTTATTCATCTTTAACTGCATGAAAATAAACGAGCGAAAAAAGCGAAAATTAATAGAAAATTTGACATTTTTTGGAATCTAGAAACCTCTCCTCTTTCAATCAATAATTCCTCAATCACTATTTAATCTAGCAAGCTGAGGTTAATATTGCTGGAAAGAAAAGAAAATTTACTTAAATCTGTGTTCCATCAAAGTTTTTATTCATCTTTAGTTACTTGAAAATAAAAGAACGAAAAAACGCAAATTAATTGAAGGAAAATTTGCTTTTTCTATTGTTAAATACCCACATTTACGGAAAAAAAAATTTCTTGGTGAATTTTTTCCCGAGGGGGAGTGTTGCAAAAAATAGTATGCGTCACTCGTGCAAATTAGGTAATAGCTACTTGTGTCAAAATCACCTGCTTTACGCCCTTGTAACATAAATTAATTATTTATTTGCATTTGATCTTGAACTAAAATGAAATATTTATTATGGGGAAAAAAACAATTTCTATTGATTTTATCTTAATGTTATTACTAATTAACTTTATAAATTCTTGGAAAAAGAACATAAAATATTCTGACAATTATACCTCCTTCTCTTGTTATCAGAAAACAATCTCAAAGTAGGATGTGGGTTTTGATTACAATTTGTAAAAAAAAAAATCCCAAAAATATTTGGCCAAATCCTCTCCCAAAGAAAAAAATTATGCTCTTGCCACGCCACTGTTACTTATAGGTAATTCTATCGAGAGTATCTTCGAATATTTCAATTAAGGAAAAGGTTGTATTTTTTTAAGGATAGGTACGAGTGTTTGGTTATTCGTACTTTTTGCGGCCAAATAATGATTTATTTTTTTCCATACGTAATTCTGAATTGAGAACAAAAAAAAATTACTCTAAGGATTATCATCTTAAACTGGAATTTTTCAATTTGATCAGGCTGCCATGTTTTTATTTAAAAAATAAAAATATTGAAAATAAATAACCTCCTCCTTTTTTTAAAGTAGAAGCCCCAACTTGGCCTTTTTTTTGGGGGGGGGGGAAAGCCCTCTAGTAACTTTGTAAGTTTTAATACATATTATAATATACTAGCGTTTTTTCATATTGAATAATGAAAAATTCTCTGGCTAAGTTAAATGTGAACCAAACTGCAATTCTTACATTTTCTCTTCGCCTCCCTCAATAATTTCACCAAATCGGCGTTGCTGTTTTGAAGTCTATTAAAAAGAGATAAATTGAGTTAGGTATGCACACTCTTTGAAAAGTTTTTGTTGATATCATTTATTAATACTATTTTATTTAACAGTTTATCCTGTTGGTAACTTTTAACATTTTCTGCTTTTAAAAAAGTAGGTACAAATGTTTATTGAACTTGTTTGCTGACTTCTACCATTAATCATCTCTACAGAAGGTTACAGTATTTTCAAAAAATAATAAATATTGAAAATTTTATATTGCTTTTTCTATTGAGTATGTTTATAGAATGCTTTAATAAATACTTTTGGTAGATGAAAATGAAAGTTTGTTACAACAAAAGATACTCTTGCTGCTATGTGAATGAAAAATTATTGGGGCTTCATTTTTTACAACGATAAATTTAATGATAAGGATGATTTTTAGGGAGCGGTACAGTTGCGCGCAAACCTCCAGGGGAGTGAGCCAGTTCCGTGATAAGTCTATTTTATAAATCATACAGTTCCACACATTTTTCATAATCCAATGAAACTTTTGGCACCAGTTTTGAAAATTCGTGACATGATTTATGTTTGTATGTATGTATGCATATACAATTCCTATTAAAACGGTACAGGACGTCATTTTTGTTCCATAGTCACGAAATTTGGATCAAACACTAGTACTAAGTCAAGAATAAGACTATACAAATTTAGTACTGACTGGTTTTACGATAGCTCAGGTATAGGCGATTATGTTGCATTTTTGAGAGCATAATAGTTCTAAAATGAATAATTTTCAAGGAGTAGTCACAAAATTTGAAACACAAATTGATCCAAGACTATTCTAACATGCTGTCAAATTTGGTTGCGATTGGCTCTATGGTTTATGACTTGGGGCTGTTGAAGAGGCTAATTTTTCATGTGAGACTCAATAAAAGTTGCAATTTTTGTTCAATAAGCACAAAATTTAATTAAAATATTACCTTTAACACGAGGATCAAATCTACAAATTTTGGTTTCAGTTGGTCAGTTGGTTCTCAAGTTGTTTGATATTTAGAGTGGTTTTTTCTTTTTTCCCTGATATCGCCCTAAAAAATAAATTTTTGTCTTAATTGAACTAATACATTAAATGCGCGGAACTGCTATTTTAGATAAGGCATGTTTTGATTACTTGAGCGGAATTGTTACCCACCCAATTTTTATAGGCGATGGTTTTTCTGTTTTAAAGGATTGACCAATTTTTTGATGAAGATCTCATTGTTTTGCCTGAACAAAAGAGCATGTATCCAAAAAGACAGAGAAAAACCAAGCGTTTTAATAGGTGATTTTTTCAAGCACTAGTATAGGAAATGTCCCAGGACCAAAGAAAAACAGCATTTTACATCGGAAAGCTTCTTAAGCGGGCCTTCTTAAGCAAATTTTACTGTCATTACGACCAAAGTCTTCTCCAGTGTGTATCCCTACTCAGTACTAGAGTGATATTTCATAAAATATTTAAGTGACTTTAATGATTAAAATATTTAGTGGAATAACACTTTTGGACTCAAAAACATAACTGGATCACTTGAATTCCATGCTTTAAGAAAATTCTATGGTAGAATAAAAAAAAAGTTAATGCATGAAAAAGTGGAAGACTCTACCTAGACTACTAGATTTTTCTTCTGTTATCATTCACGAAACGGCAAAAATAAAATAAAACATATATATGGACGTCTACCTAACCGAATAAAAAATCAACAATTCAGACGATTGCTAAGGTCTAATAATAAGTATTCATGAAAATGTGGATGCATAAGGTCGGGAGTGGGATTGTATTTTCCTAGTCCTTTTTTTGCCTCAAAAGTCAAAGCTAAAAGAAACAATAGGCTCATCAGTGACCCATTTTTGCTCGGTAGATTTAACTATCGCGGTTATTTTCAAATTCCTTCGTTTGTGGCTTCATCTCTGAAAACGTAAATTCGTTGAATTTAAACGCTGCAGGAACGAAATTTCTGTGTAAAAGCTCGAGAGAATAAATAAAAAGCTTTGCACGCGTGAATATGCGCTTAAGTCGATTAAAATAAAGCTAGGAATATAATTTTCGAATTGTAAAGCCGCCAAACAAAGACTATAGACTTGATTCGAGTTTAACATATCGAGTGACTCAGCATCACCACAATTCGAAAATATAGGAATAATTCACAACGTAGGTACCTAGTTGTGAGCAACGGGGTAGCAAATACGTGATTTTTATTTTTGGAGGGGGGAAGGAGTGGCAAAAATTTTTGAAGCAACATGCCAATTTTTTATTATTTTTCAATGGCATATTAAGTGGTCAAAAAATTTCTAGGGATTTGACCCCAAAACTCGCATTCCTACGACACTGATTACAAGTTCGTAAATTTATGGCCGTATGTATAAATAGATTTAAAACTACCGATACGTATTTATTGTAGAAAAAAAGTTAGATAAACTGGATTTTAGAATTTTTTGCCAATATATTTCTTTTTCAGAAAAAATGCAGACTGTTGAGGTTCAAAAATTTGAAAATTCAGCTATAAAAATTCAAGTAAATTAATTCCGCCAATGCAATGTAGATTGGCAGGATAAATAGTTTATAGAAACGTGAATTTTTGCTGTTTTGGTAAAAAAGAAAAATTCACTAATGTTTTTGAAAAATTAAAGGGGTCGAATTATAGAAAATTTGCTCAGCTTCATATAGTTTTGCCGTATATTGGTTTAATTATATCAATCTGTATGAATTCTGTACCAAAGATTTAACTTTTTTGTCCTCCTTAAATGGTACCCTACGTTAAAAAATATAAGTAAAAATTAGATTGTCTCCAATACCAAATTGCTTCGCAGCCAGCGAAAAAACAAGCAAAAATGGAAAAAAAAATTTTAATCTTTGCTAATGGGATTGAACTTGACATTGTTGAACATAAAATATTATTGCATGAAATAAAAACACGTAAAAGTGAAAAAGAATGTGAAATGCATACGAACTCCTACACCAAAAATTACTTTCATCTCTCTCCTCCATTACCTACCTTGAAATTTTACAAGACTATAATTTGAAAGACTTATGATCCCCTAATACAAAAAAAAAAAGGACAGTAGGTATTTGATTTATAGCACTCACAATGAAAAAAAATTAATATAGGTATATACTGATCTTAAACAACTCCCTTCATTTTTGAGATAAAAACTTGATTGAATTTTATATTTTTGCTAGCGTCAAAGGAGCCATGGAAAAACAAAATAAACTGATAGAACACCTCCAAAATAAGAAAAAGAGAGTAGAACTTCCTACATTCTTGCCTAAAGATGTAGAGACATGGCTTGTGTAATTAACAGGCTGTTTCAGGGTTGAGGAAATTCCCCGAGAAGAGCGCTACCAACAACTCTGTGATAGCATGCCAGCCAAAATCATCAGGGCATACCCAGACATAATGGACCGTCTGGAAGATGAAGAACCTTTGCAACCACTCAATGCCAAGAAATAAGGAAACTACTAAGTGGAATGTCAATTGGAGATGACAAACCAACCATATTCATGACAAAATTGGTTAAAAAAGGTAATAACCATGTCTCTCCAATGGTAATTGCAGACAGGTTTTGTGAATAACTACCAGCTTCAGTAGTATAATTGCTGGGTGCACTCAACCTAACCAATGCAAGAACAGACAATTATGACCTATTGGCACTAGTCAAAGCTGCAGAAACAGCAATGGAATATTCAGGAAAACCTGCAATCCATGTAACAGCAGCTCTAGCAGATAAAATCAGCAAACTCAGAGCCAAAATAGCAGAGTTGAAAATAAAAATTCTCAAGGCCAGAGAATACACATCTGCTCGGAGTAATATCAATAACAGATCCAAAAGTAGAGGACGCAATCCCAATAGAAATAAAAACAACTATAGAAATAGGTAGTCACGCTCTCAAGGAAAGAGAGGGGACAAAAAGGAGTCCAACACCACCCAGGGGATGTAAATCTCCCAAAAAGCATGATCCAAACTGGTCCAAAGCCATTTGTTTCTACCATAATCTATATGGGGAGAAAGCAAAGGCTTGCAATACCCGCTGTAAACAATGGATGGAAAGACTGGTCCAAGATGTGCAGGGGAAAAAAACTCTCCTCTCAGAGATCGAAAAACAAGAGCAAACTAATAAGTAAAACTAAACTGTGGGGTCATATCGGTGACCACCAATCCCTCTCCAAAATTCTTTCATCACCTGTTCATCAAGGACAGGACAAAAAGGAGAAAATTCCTAATAGACTCTGGTGCTGACCTCAGCATTTTACCAGCCAAAAATAAACATGAGAAATTTTCTTCAAATTCCTGACTAAATGTAGTTGACAAACATTGATTCACTGCAAATGGTCAAAAAAATTGCAAAATAGACATTGGTCTTCCTAGAGACATTTCATTGGATTTTACAATAACTGACATACCACAAACAATACTTGGAGCAGATTTTCTTGCATACTATGGGTTAGTGGTCAATTTAAAAAGTAAACGTTTAATTGATTCAACCACTGGCAAATATGTGGAAAGCATAATAAAAAATTACAAATTACTAGATACTTCCATTGGAAGCTGTGCAACTGTAGATAAAAATTTCTTAAAAATTCTAAATGAATATCCAGGTATTTTATTACCATCAATAAAAAAACATCCGACATACAAACACGATACAGTGCACATAATAGAAACAAAGGGTCACCCTTGCTCAGCAAGGGCACAAAGATTACCACCAGACAAACTTGCTGAAACCAAAAAGCAATTTTCTAAAATGATAGAAGAAGGTATTTGTCAACCTTTTAACAGCTCATGGTCAACACCAATATATATGACCAAAAAGGCTAATAAAACTTGGAGAATAGTAGGGGACTACAGAGCTCTAAATGCTAAAACCATTCCAGACAAATACCCTGTACCCAATATAATGAATTTCACTGAGAATATAAAAGGAAAAACACAGTTCACGAAAATAGACATTAATTGGAATTTCCACCACATAACATTGGCCAAAAAAGATATCTGCAAAACAGCACTAATCACTCCATTTGTCTTATTCGAATATCTTCAAATTCCATTTGGACTTACAAATGCTGCTCAAACTTTCCAATGTTTAATGAATCAGCTATTAAGGGACTTACCAGTCGCATATGCCTATTTAGATGATATTTGCATATGCTCAGAAGATGGCATCAATGAACATGATAAAAATGTAATAGCCATATTACAGCGTATACACCCTGTCAGTCTAACGGTCAACCAACCTAAAAGCAAATTTACTAAAAAATAGTATTGACTTTCTCGGGTACAAAATAACACCTGAAGGTATTGCCCCCTAAAAACAAAGGTAGAACCAATATTGAAATTTCCTAAACCTACAAATGTGGAAGAACCTCGAAGGTTCTTAAGAATGATCAATTTTTACAGACGTTGCATAAAAAATGCTGCTTCCAAACAAGGCAAACAGTTCGCACTTATAAAAACCAATAAAAAGCATGACAAAACACCTATCAAATGGAATGCAGATGCAGAAATAGCCCTTGAAAATACAAAAAACATGCTAGCCAATGCAATGTTACTAGCTCACCAGGATGACAGTCTTCCATTGTGCATCTCAATAGATGCATCCGATTTTGTAATTGATGCAACCTTATACCAAATAAAGGATGATACCAACCAGCCACTAGCATTCTTCTCAAGGAAACTTTCCAAAACTGAAAAAAATTTAATACAGAAAAATAGCATTCAACAGTGTGCACAATTTATCAGACACTGGACCTAGTAGTACTACAAAACTTAAGACCTTGAGATTTGTATGGCCCAAAATAAACTCAGATTGTAACAACTGGGCCCATGCTTGTCTAAACTGCCAGACAGCCAAAATTATCAGACACACAACATCTGCATTCAAAAGTTTTAGACCAACCGATCAGTTTAAACACCTTCACATTGATCTGGTGGATCCATTACACCTATCCCAAGGACATAAATACCTACTTACGATGATAGACCATGCAACAAGATGGCCAGAAGCAATCCCATTAATTGAAATATCAGCACAAACAGTAGCTAGTCATTATTATACTCAACCTGGATTGCTAGATTTGGAGTACTCCAAAGCATCACAACTGACCAAGGTAGGCAATTCGAAAGTCAATTATTTAATGAACTAACTAAAACCTTGGGTGCTAAACACTGGGCTACTACAACCTACCACCCTCAATCAAATTGAAAGGTAAAAAGGTGGCATAGAGCTCTCAAAGCTTCTATAATGGCTGCCAACACAAAAAGATGGATCAAAATTTTACCAACCATCTTGTTAGGTTTACTATCAGCCTTGCAAACTGATACTGGTCACTCCGCCGCTCAACTAGCCTAACCTATACTCCGGTGATGCCTATCATTAGTTGCTGGTTTCCGATATTATAAAATGGTTGGCTGCCTTAACAAAATGGTAATTAAAGGAATACGCAAATCTATATTAAATGCCTGTGGGTATCGAAGTTTACCTACAAGTATAATATTGAGATTTTTTTTACTCCGAAAAAATCCTACAGCCTAAGTTCATTTTCTATTTAACGCGAATTCTAATGTGGAGGCTGGCAATAGAAATCAACGAAATTCTGGACAATAAAAACGAGAGATACATACGTACTGAGCTGATATTATATGCGCATACTTGGGCTACAGTGTTTAAAAGTCCTGTACCATAAACTTCGAATACGAGAGAAGATAGAATAAAACTAAAAAATGAGAACAAGAAAGGAACAAGAGTGAGAGAGAGAGAGTGAGAGAGAGGTTGTAGAGAAATAAAGAGAAAAGGTGAAAAACTGATATAGATTTCGGGAACAAAGTAATTAAAATTCGTCTATGATTTCGAAAGGAATCAAATTTTTCAGTCGAATGACGGCACATTCGATACTGAAAATTCAATTTGTATTTCGGTGAGGTCGTGCAAATTGCCAAAAGGAATGCGAGCTCATAGCATAAAAAAAGCAAAAAATCAAATCAACAAAAATTGAGAAAGGTGAAAAAAATTTAGGAATAGTGGGGTACGGACTGCGGTAAACTGAACTGCCGTAGATACCTATTTTACCTGCGAACCACACCCACTTCACTTTTTAAGGACGTAGAAGAACAAATGGTGGTGGCGAAGGGAAAAAAATTATGGAAAAAAAATAAACTCCCCCTCCTCCCAAAAAAATTATATAAGTAATCAAACTATAGACCCGTAAAAACAATATTTTTTGCCGTCCAAATAAATATTGAAAAATTCTTTTAAAAAATACTAATTACCTACCTATTTGTTTATCGGGTGTTGCCCTCAGCTGTTTTGGCGTTAAAACGTAAAATTCATCTCTTCTTTTCCCCCCTTTATTTTTGTTCCTTTATTTTTATTTACTCGTTGTTCACTCAATTTTTTTTTTTTTTTTTTTTAAATTTAACCTCTTTCTTCCAGGTTTTCTGTGCGAAGCGAAAAACATTTTTTCGTCGTCGTCGTCGTGAAAATGTCACACGGCGACATCTAACCGAAGTAAGTTCAACTTTCGGCTGTTGCCAAGCGACTGGTACAAGTTCTGTGGTCACGTGACCAAGAATGTCCTGCACCCCTTTTCGTCCCATCCCCTACGTTCGGCTGACTGTAAGTTCACCCAGCCACCCCTGAATTCGAGCCACCCTATACATTGCGCCGTCATTTTTCTTCTATGCGGTCTTTATCAATTCAAACGTTTTCTGCTGTCTTGAGGGAAAAAAAAAAAAAAATTTTTTTGGCTCTTTACTTTTTCGTTTTTCCTTTTCCCCTCCCATTCTTTCCTTCCAGTTTTTATTTTTTCGCCATTTCCAAGTCACGCAGATACGATCGAAAACAGAAATTATATTATAACGTACCTACCAGGTAACGCAGTTTTATGCAACGTATTTAAAAATTTTTTGTGATTTTTGTGATTTTTGTGATTTTTTTCTAAGCTCGCTTTATCTCTTTTTCTCTCTACCTCTCTCTCTCTCTCTCTCTCTCTCTCTCTCTCTCTCTCCCTCTGTTTCTGAATGTCCATTTATTAGGCGCTATTTTGAATACTCATACTTTCTTTTATTTTCTCTCAATTTTGCGCTGAAATCTCGGAAAAGTGCGTGAAAAAATTCAACGCTCGACGTTTAAGACAATGAAAAATGTTCACTTACTCGTTGAAAAGACGCCGAATATCGCGTGCAAATGTTGACGAATTGTTAGGAATGATGTTGTGCGACAGTGCTGTTCTGCTAATCAATACCGGAGCCACAGTGGAATAGATACTGCGTTCGGCTTTTGCAAAAATGAGCGGCTTTCGAGAAAACTAATACCGTGGTAAGCTATGGTTTCTCCTATTTTCTTTTTATGCACATACGTATTCTGCTTTGCTAACGAAGTGATAACGAATATCAGAAATAACATACCTATATCCTAGTTGTCTCGATTAAACTAGAGAAATTTGTAACGAAAATGTCAACTCAACAGTATACCTTCTAAAGAACTGCAGAACATTGATGTCGACTCGTTCACATATTTGATCAGTAAGATTGCCTTATAAGTACGTAGACAATATTTGTTTTTTGAGCGTCTTAACAATATTATTCGGCCAATTCTGATAGAAAAGAACCCCAGATGTTTGTTGAGGTACTTTATTGATGTAATCTTCACCACAGACATGGATTAGCTCTTTTCCAATGAGTTTTACTTGAGATTTCAAAGGAAGAAATATCAAATGGGTGAGTACCTACCTACCTATCTACGTGAAAAATCACAAAAATATAGTTATTCGACTTTTTTGTATCGGTACTTGTCTTAAATTTCAGATAAAGTTTACAAAAAAATAGCTTAACGTCAGAAGATTACATAAATGGACGTAGAATCTATATGTAATTTTTTTATTCAGTATACCGAATCATATTTTCTGTTCATTATCAAATGGGGTGGCTCTTTTATTCATAGTTAGAATATGGCAATGATCTTTTTCAGCACTTCTAGATTAAATGTACTGGTATTTTTCAAATCGGTACTAATTTGATCGTAAGTATAGGTAGGGGCAAATGTTGTATCATGCTACACCAAAATTCTTTTGCCATATTTTCTGAAATTTTTATCCAATTATTTCACTTTTTATACGATTGGATAGAGAATTCAAAAGACATTGAAAACTGAAAAAGCCCCTTGCAACCTGAGATACTCGAAAAGGTGAAAAAATTGTGACACATTACAACAGGGTGTTGTAAAAAGTTACAGCTACGTTTTAAAGTGTCATAACAGATAATAACTGTTCCAATACGTGATATAAAAACCATCACATCATATAAAACAGGGTCGCAACATATAAAGAATTTCTCTTTCAGGCTGATTTTATTTGAATATAAATTTAATCCATTTTTTCAAACTTTTCCTAATCAATGAACAAATATGACATCGTAGTGAAGGAAATTTTCTGAGAACAAACTTCTAAAAATAAATCTTTTGGCATCCATGCCACGTTGGTTAGTGGCTACCAACAAAAATGTAAATATTTTATCTTCACCAGTTTTTCTCAAAAACTTTATTTTGTTAGTATCCTTACGTAGTGACTTCATAAAACAGCTCAACGTGAGACATATTTTACAACTCTCCCTCATCTGCCATTCAGACACATGTCAATCATCCAATATCCAAAAATAAAATATTTCTAAAACTTATCATATATCATTATATTCGCCTTTAAAAGAGATTTCTTTTAATGTATTATGTTTCTTTCCTTAAAGAAAATTAGAAGTCGCAAATCAGAAAGAGAGGAATTGAAAAATTTTAACTTTTGACCAGTGAAAACACTTTTTTGTGATTACTGATGTAGGAAAGTGAGAAATATTGATTTAAAGTAGGTCAATAAGTACCATACATATCGATACATGTTCAGTGCAAATTTCTTGCATGGAATTCAAAATGGTTCCTGAAATTTTGTATGTGTGACACTTTACCAAATGAGACACAATACCTACAACACTTGCCCTTACGTATACCTGATTATAACGCAACAAATATACCCACCGAAAATTTGTTAAACCATAACGTTTTCAAAAACTTATGGGTTTTGTATATAAAAATCTAAATTTGGCGAAATTTTAGTCCTTCTGCTGCGAAAGTATCAATTACGTTGATCATTTTGTCATGCAAACCTCCTGGAAGTAAATAATGATCCCCCACAAAAATTAACCCTGACTTAATCTTAAAACTTTAACTTAGCCACATTCCGAATATTTTTCAATTTAAAAGTTTAAAAATTAAATATTGTTTTCATAAAAGAGATTAAAATTGAAATTTACCAACACAATTTGAACGATTTTCCGACTAATAGGCTATTAATGCTAAAATTCGAGTTTATGCAAGTATGTGAAAATCGAAAA
The DNA here is from genome assembly GCA_011428145.1 of Ericerus pela. Lineage (NCBI taxonomy): Eukaryota > Metazoa > Arthropoda > Insecta > Hemiptera > Coccidae > Ericerus > Ericerus pela. The sequence goes on along the minus strand of WOFM01000578.1, from coordinate 68,349 downwards.
TCGATGATTCTAATGAAAAATTGTTTTTTTATGATTTATTGGGAAATTAAGGTAGGTAGGTATCAGTCAACTTGATTCAATAGTTCAGCTCTCTGAAATTGATAAAAACTCTTTCCGAGCGTCTTCGAGTGAGACTTCTAAACGCGATACTTACTCTATGCTTACCTTTAAGGACGGCCTCATAATTTACTCAAATATTTTGTACATACAGTGGAAATTCATTATTTCCTTTGGTTCAAGTAAATAATACCGACCTTTCGTGAGCATGCAGTCAGCGTTTTTATGAGCTAAAATAAGAGAAATTCGTACACTTGAGGGAAAAGAACTATGGACTTTTTATAAATTAATGTTAATTTCTATTGTTCGTAGGTAGTTGCTTATTTTGTTTTGTGAATTTTACGTGAAATTTAAGGTAAAATAATTATGCCTTAACTCGTCATTTTTTATAATTTTTTACGCATAAAGTACCAACATTTTTTGATAATAAAGTTTACGCAAAATAGCCCAATGTTGCAAAGAATCACAAAATTTTGTGCAAAATCAACTGCTTTTACTCAATTCAGAAATGTCTGTTCGTTCTGGTTCTTTTGAAAAAATTATGACCTATTCAACAATGTCTAAAATAAAATCTGAAAGAAAATCGTTTGAATGTACGTGTTCACTAAGACTAAGATTAAAATGGTTCAATACTTTCCTCAATCGAGGCAGCCTATTTTTTATTTCCTTTAAAATATTCTAGTTTATAGATACTTACCTAATAAAATTTCAAACTATTCATTTGATACTTCCCTTCAAACAATCAAGTCAAGTATAACAGACATTATAAATTCTCTCCAAACTTTCACGAAAAATTTTCGTTTTTGAAAAATTGATAAAATACGTATAAATTGATACGTTGTATTATCTAATAAGGTCATCATTAATTTTATTAATTCTTTTAAAGTGATGCTGCCAATCAAAGTGGGAACCGTCAAATCAAAATACATACACGTCAGACAAATTGCCTAATATCACCTTGAAAGACTCCCGTTGCCGCTCGGTATGCACTGATTTACTCTTTTTCATTTAATATTCACTCTCTTTTAGGACGAAAAAAAAAACTTACTTTAGATCCAAAATGGACACTTAACTCTTTTTCACCACTTTTTTCTTGTTGTTTCTCTTCTGCAACACAATTTCTTCGTAAACTCTTTATCTCTGGAAAAAATCTGTTCACCCTGACCTTACATAGTACTCTGTCTACTCTGTGCATTATTTGAAATAATTAAGTATCTAGTTTAGATCAAGAAATATGAACTTTTACTAGGTAGCCTCGACTGTGCGTATTACGGGGATTTTCTTTTTATTACATGTGACGTATTTCACGCACATTAGCACACATAAAACTGACTGAGCGTGATGTACCTAGTAACGAAGTATAGTACATATACCTTGGCGTAGATGCTCAGCACTCGTTCGTAACAATCAAGTACAAACCAGCTCTTTGCATTTAACAGTCACAAAAATTGTAGGAAATAATTCGGAAAATTATATTTTTTATATATTTTTTAGATGTATTTCATTTGTTGGTAGTTCATTTACTACAGGTAAATCCAAACTGACTCAACTCAAAAGTGAAATCGACTATTTTATCTTCCCTTGTTTGAATTTCAATTATTTGCACTCAACTTGTATCCAGAAGGTTCATATAATTTACGAAACCAGTGGTAGGCCCTTATGATTTTGTTACTATAGGTAAGCTACCTATTTCAAGTCGGAAGTTTCAGTTACATAAAACTCAGAATACAACGTTTTCCCCAAAGTTGCCAACACTTAAAAAATATTTTCAACCATACTGAACCCATTTTTATGTCTGGACAATACCTACTAATAAGGAACTAGCTTATAAACTTCAATGTTACGAATATACATTGAGTTAAGCAACAAAATCAAGAGAAATGTATTAAATGAGGTCAAAAAAAATGGAAGACTTATAAAAACGTTAAAACGGTTAATTCGTATCGATAGCTCGAACTACGGTTATTATTCGTCGATATGATACTAGCATTTTTTCTGTCTTTTTATTCATGAGAGTCACTCGAAAAATAATCCTGTTTAGTGCACTAAGGCTAACAAGTTATTTTTTTGTTTTTTTTTTTTTAATTTACATCAGTACTATGACTACAACATATAATGTGTTTGCCGAATATTTTTACTATTATTTTCTTTTAATATTATTATTATTATTATTATTATTATTACTCCTACTACTACTACTAGAGTACCCAATGCTGATACGCAGCAATAATGCACAGAACTGCGTTAACCATAAATGTGTCCGAATAATAAAAATTAAAAACCAAAATAAAAAATAAAACCTTAATCAATATAATCAAGAAAAGACGCTCGTAACCTCTTGCGTCGTAAATAAGAAAAAGATACTTCAAGCAACACAGTTGACTTGCTTTTCTTTAGCAATTTTTCATTTTTGTTTTACATTTTTTTTTGGAAATTACTGAACCAATTGGCACAAAACTTCTACCAAACCTCTAATAATATAATAATAATAATCTATCGTGAAAATTTCAGCCTAATCTCTTTCGTAGTTTTCTCAAAATCATGAATCTAAATTATTTTCCAGTTTTCTAAGAAATTATTGAACGGATGAGCATTAAACTTCTATCAAACTTGCACAAATGTAAGGAAAATCTATCGTGAAAATTTCAAACCAATCTCTCGAGCAATTTCTTCAAAATTCTGGAAAAACCGTTTTTCTAACAATTTTTCCTTTTCCAGTTTTCTGGGAAACTACCGAACAAATAAACACCAAACTTCTATCAGACTTGCACTAACGAACAGAAAATCTATAATGAAAATTTCAACCTGATCCCTTTTGTAATTTCTTCAAAATTCTGGAAAAACTACTTTTCAAGTAATTTTTTGTTTGCCAGTTTTCTTGGCAACTATCGCAACAATACTCACCAAACTTCTTTTAGACCTGGTCCTTTACGAGGACTAATTTTCGTAAAAATTTCAACCTTATCTCTCTGGTAGTTTTCTCAAAATCGTGAACCAAAAATATGAGCAACACATACATAGGTACATACAAAAAATAATAAAGGTATATATATAATTATATTAAACACATGTAATAACTAGGTAGGTACATAAAAACAAAATTACGTCAAAATGGGAAAATGGTGTCATTAGTTTTCTTTTGTCGTGAAACGGAAAGTTTCCATTACCCCAACCCTAACTTCTCCATGAGGTCAATTTTAATAGGTAAAACGTTAGGATTAGGTACTGCTGTTGCGAAGCCTCGATTATCAACAACAACAAGGGCACCGACCATCGTTCAACGAATAAGATATCGTTTTCAGAAGTCACGTATTTTGCGAATGTTGGGGATGAGCTGAAAGCTTGCACCCAAATATGTACCCATAACCCGATTTATAATACGTAGTCCCATGTCAAAAAAATATAGAAATTTTGCAAAATTTGAATATTTCAGTCGCAAACGATGCAAATTTTAAAAATTTCATATCTTCCCATCAACTTTATTGTTGCAGATTAACGTGAATGGCTAGACACATACACACCAGCAAACAATGCGAACATCATGGCCGAAGTACAAACGGACTACTACGAAGAAATGTTTAAGGAAATCACAAAAAAATTTTATTACAGCGACGACGAAGACGACCACGAAAACGACGAAGACGATTTAGAGACTGCCGTTACAGCAGTAGCTGCGATGTCAAAAAATCAGCAGTCATTACTTGATGGAGCCATCAACGACGATGATGAAATCGAAAATCAAAATACGTCTTTTAACGACGTCACCAGTAGCGGTAATGGTAGTGGTGTTGGCGTAGATGCAATAGAAATTGGAGGAACCAGTCTACCCAATGGCTACGAGACGGCAACCATTGACATCCCACATCTACCAAAGTTTACACTAGACGAGGAAGAGAACTGGATATGCAGCGACGAGACCATACCGTGGACTACCTCCAAAATTGCCAGTTACAGCGCCACCCAAAAGCTCTTCCGGTGCAACGAGTGCGAATGCATCGGCTTCCTGTCACGCATCGCTGAACATTGGCTCGGTAGTCACGCAAATCTTCGTGTTTTCCAGTGCTCTCAGTGCCAATACGCCAGTGCCTGGGCACGTTGTGTGAAAATGCACTTGGCACGCCAGCACCACGACATCTGCCCCGAGGCGACGGCCGACGAACACTTCCAAAAGTTGATGAAGGTAAATCCAGTGCTCGACGAAGTTACCAAATATTTAGAAAAGTTGAAAATGAAATTAGAAACGTCGTCATCGGATGACGACGACGACGACGATGACGACGACGACGACGATAACGACGATGATGACGACGACAGTGGCAGTGTGGTCGTGGAGGCCATGATAACGACATCCTGTCCCAGCAGCACCGCCACATTCACCTCCGCTACGCAGACGACCACTGTAATACCGGCAACGATTGTTGTTACCGCCAATCCTACTACTAATATGTTTACAGCAGCCACAATCCCAGTGGCAAACACTGCAACGGTTATTGAAAGCGCAGCAGTAACAGCTGTGGAGGCGATACCAACAGCTGCAGAACTGATCACACATAGCGCACATATTACGGAGAGCAACGCTGGAGTTGGGGAAATGTATACACTGGCCACCGTAAAGCGATACAACTGCGAGCACTGCTCGTACGCCACCGACCGTAAGGATCTGTTCACCAGGCACGAAAACATCCATCGTGAAGACAAACCTTTCCAATGTAATGTCTGCCAAAAGCAGTTTAATCGAGCCGACCACATAAAGAAACACTTCATCCGCATGCACCGAGACCATGAGTACGTGCTCAGTAATGTGCGCCGTGCTAAAACGCAGACTCGTGTTGTCTCCCACGCCACCAAAGCCAGTACAGCGGGCACATTTGTTGCTCGAAACAAAGAAAAATCCATTGAGCAGTCGTCGACGACCACCATGTCGATGATCGGCCACGAAATGCCGGAGTCGACTCTGCAAGCCATTATCCAACGAACGCTACCGGCCACCATAATTGCCAACACATCATCGTCGTCAGCAGCGGTAACCATAGCCACCATACCTGAAACGCATAACAGCGTCATCCAGTCGACGAACATGCAAGAATTTCTGCAGCAAACGGACGCCGAACCTATGGACATCAGTTTATTTGGAACGCATACGCTGTTGCTGACCACCGACGTGAAGTCGACCACCACAAAGACGATTAAACCGCAGCGAATTAAGAAATTCAATATCGAAAAAAATGTTCAATGCAGCTACTGCACATGGACTGGAGCCGACAACTGGTGCCTGAAACGCCATCTTAATACCCATTTGAAACCGTACGCTTGCAGCATGTGCGAATACAAAGCTGCTCGATCCGAAAGATTAACGACTCACATATTTCGGGTGCACAATAAACGTGCTTGTACAAAGTGTAATTTTCTGGCCGACGATCAAAATCAGCTGACTGCTCATCAAGTAGAAAGTCATAAGTAAGTATAACGCGCCAATCTGCATTTTACTGACAAAATACCAACCTAGTAATCTATCTAACCGCTACAGAGTAACAGACCAAGCACGAAGCCTGATTTTTGTAGCAGACTTTTTTTTGGTCTCAGCCCCTTCTGTCCCAGACACCTGCGATCCTTCGAAATTAAAAATAACTGAGGAAAGGGTCAGTATTCATGAGCTACCGGTATTTATTGATGAAAAACTGCACATCTCTACAGGCAAAATTAATTATTATTTTTTTATTTGGAGGGAGGAGAAAATGGTAGTCAAAACGATAAATAAATACATTAACTCCGTTAAAAAGAGACATTTTATACCTACGGCGGGTATCTACTGGTTATTGCGTATGTATCAGCTAGTATGGCAAAATACAATGATAGAATGAAAAGTACCTGAACTCAAAATCCTAGTAATGGTGTCATTTTAAATTTTTTGACGACAAACGTTGATACTCAAGATGTATACCTACCACTTTAACAGCAGGTAGCATTTCAGAGCGTCCCACCGCAGCAAGCCAAAAAATAATCAAATATTAATTTGAGTCTTTTAGTACGTATTATAAACAGTACATTGCGTACCAAGGGGAAAACTTGTTTTATTTTGGCCGAGCCTGGGTTTGCAAGATGCATCGTAGGCGAGCCGAAAACAAGGGGTGCAAACAGGCGATGCAAAAAAAAAAAAGCAATTCCTCCGTTGGTGTTCACCGCACTTTATGTACCGACGACGTTACAGTTGACCTAATGAAAAAATTGAAAGAACCAGTTTAGTAAGGAAATTTAGGGGCTTTATTTTCATATAGACCCATTTATACCACAAAACTGAAAAGAAAAATGTTATTTGAAAAAACGAATTTGAGTTTTCATTATTTTCACTCGCCATTAACCCAAAATGACTTCGTTTTTAGTGAAATCTGATGACAAAAGTTAATTTGTCGTTCCAAAATAGAGGTCATCACTGAAATTTTTTTTCTACAACTATTAGTTTTTAAAATAAACAACAATTCAAAAAACGGTAATTTTTTCATTAATTAGCTATTTTTTATTATTTTATTATGAAGAAGTCATTAACGATAAAAAAATAAATTAAAGGTAGTAAATTTGAGAAAATTTTCTCTTCTTTCCAGCAATATCAACCCCAGCTTTCTAGCTTCAATGGCAGCTGAGAAATCATCGAGTAATAGACAGTAGGTTTTTTCTCAAAATAAAAATGTTCTTTCAAACAAGATTATCATGATGTTTCACTGAAAACACTGATTTTTCGGCCCTAGACCGAAAAGTACACTTTTAGGACCTTGTAAATTTCACTTTTTAATCCTTAGACCAGAAAATAATTAAATGTGGTCATTTCTTCGAATTTTTCGGTCCTACTGCCAAAAATAGTTCTCTGATCCAAAAAAGATGAACTTTCAATCTTAAAATGAGGGCAGAAAACATGTTATTATGGAATCAAGGTGCATAAATGATATTCATTCGGCACAGCAGTGGCGCAACTAGGAATTTTCCGCCTGGGGACTATGCAATTCGTCGCTTCCAGCTGCACTGTGGCTGTTGCGAGGCAAAAAAAAACGTTTATAACAGAAAAAAAATTTTCATTTATAATTTTTTTAACCAGGAACAAATACCCTTTGTCCTTAATTCCACCCCTGTATTCAACTATATACTATTTGTTTAATTAAATTTTGAGGAAAATTAATGGAAGGTAAAATAACTCAAAGCAGAAAGCAAAGGAAAACGTACTCGGATGGCTCGATCCTTAACCCATAGATTGATTACGGCGTCGGATGAGGTAAAGCATAATACCTAAATACCTCACTATTTATCTGTTTTCAGGGGCATGAAATCACGGAAAAAATCGTCTTTCCCTAGCGATAATCTGAGAACAAATGAATCGTCTACTCCGTTACTCTAATCCATTAGTTTTCTCGACTGGTTCTAGTGAAATAAAATGTGCAATATTTTCGATTTTGTTTTAACATTATATAGCGAATATAAAACGAAGTCAGAAGAAGAAAAAAAGGAGAATTTAGTTTTGATAAAAACGTACCAAAATTTTAGTTATTTATTGCTGTAAATTTTTTTTAAATAATAAATTAGTTTTCAACTAATTTAATTTTTATGCGCTGATCATTCCATCTACTAAGCTTCTCGTCACTTACGTCAGGTATAAACTTTAATAAAAATCGATTTTTTTCTCAATCTCTATTTTATCAATGAAATGTTTCGGAAGTTTGAAATATGGGCCAATATATAATCTTCTAGTTTTCGGACTCATAGTTATACTGTAAGAGCATTTATTGAACCACGATTTCCCCTCTTACAAGAATCGCAGAAGTCATAAACGACAAATTAATGCATTTTAAATGGAAATTCCCTTTTGATGTTTACCACAGAAAAAAAAATTACGAAGTTGAAAATTCCTCCATTTTAATGATGCATGAAATTCTGTATAAGAGTAACAATAATTTGGAAAACTTCATTCATCTCTGTTTTTCATTAACGTACAAAATATGGGGATTAGAAGCAAAAACCGAATTCGCTCAATGAGTGAAAAAATTCTGAGAATGCACTGTCATTTAAATATTATCAGAATGCGAAAATTTGTGTTCTGGCTGTTTTTAAATGCTCAGAACACGTTCTGAGCTATAGGCTAATACCACAATACAAACAAATTTGTGTTGTGGTATTAGCCTAAATGCAAAGAATGCATTGTGGAAGTTTCTCAATTCCACGATGTATTTTGTGCTTCAAGACCTGTTTATAATACAAAAAATAGGTAACGCTTAAAATATAGATGCTTTGACGACGCATATTTTTGCAATCTGCTGATAAAAATGAAATGCTATTCCATTAACACTCACATCGTGCAAGTCATTACACCCTATTTTCTTGTGGAATAGTAACACACTTTTACCAGAGGATTGCAAAATCTTGAGTCGTGAATGCGCCTCTCTAAGTGTTAGGCATTTTTTTTTATTGTAAACAAATTTTTACTTTTATCGGCACAATGTGAATTCGCATTGTGGCTAGAAAAGTAACGTAGCCCAGAATGCGTTATGGAATTGAGAAACTTGCATAACGCATTCTGCGCATTTAGGCTAATACCATAACACAAATTTCGTGTTGTAGTATTAACCTGTAGCTCAGAACACGTTCTGAGCATGTTTTTCGCTCATAGAGCGAATTTCGTATTTGCTCCTAACATAGGTACTACAAATAATGAAGAGTCGAATATTTTTATGACTTTAATTTTGACTTTTTCGGAAATATGTATTTATTTTTGTGGAAACGAATATGTTTTATTTTTCAAAGACAAATAAAATTAACCACCTCATGGAATTTCAAATCATTACCAAAACAAAACTTTGAAAACCAGCAGTTCAAATTTTCGTATTTCACTCGAAAAGACAAGCAAGAATGCCACGAAAATTAATGTCAGAAAATGTTTTCAAAATTTTATTGGGCTAAAAACGTGTATCGAATCGACGTTCATTGTCGACACGTCCTCGAAGGTGTTTTCCACAGTTGTTCTTTATCGAAAATTAAATTAATCAACATTGAATATACAACAGAATATAATATACAAAATAAACCATTATGTATAATTTCTTACAAAAATATTTTACATCAATTTACACTGAGGTAAATTTATGCCCTGACAGTCGAAAGGAGATAAGATGTACCAAACAGAATATTCAAACAGGCATAGAGAAACTTTCAAAAATTATTTTTTTAACAGAGACGTAAATAACTACATTGTGGATTCATCGGTGTAGTTTAAACTTTCATTCTGATCTCCCATCTTGAATACAACGGACAAAAACTTCGACTAACCGTCCTAAAAATGGCGAGAAGTCAACGGCGGGACGTTTAGAGGTTTAAAAATAGGCCAGACAAGTTGAACATATTTTTCATTTTTCTGAATGGTATGAAATGTTTTCCTCGACTGTTCAAAACACAAATTTAAAAATATTAAATATAAAATCGAAATAATTTATAGTGATTCGATAACGCATCAACTTAGCAATAGATTTAATAAATAAATGTTCGTAAATAAACGAACGAGGGTAACTTTTTTTATGAAGATACAAAATTAAATTTTATAGATGTTTCTTCTCTTATTTACTTCTTATTATTATTGTGTTACAATAATTACAAGTTTAAAAATACACTATTTTAAGACAGGAAATATAAAAAAAATAATGATAATTAAAAACATTAAATAATTTTGAAAATAACTGCCACCAAAAATTAAGGTACATACAGCAGATCATTATGTACCAAAAAAAAAAATTAGAAGCATGTAGTAGCGTAGATAAATTAAATTCCTGAGTTCAGTAACATGAAGAAAAAAATGAATGATAGAAATGTTTTTACTAAAATCTCGCACAACTCAAATACATTTTTCTTCTCAAGAAGAAACACTTTTCTTCCATTATCTATTTTTCATTTTCTCTATTTCAACAAATTTAGCCAACAAATTGGCCAAATTACTTCACAATTTAAAATGAAAATATATCATGATTTGGAAATCATTTAAAATGGAAACAAACAAAGTTGGTAAAATACTTTAACATGACCAATCGTATATGAAAAAAAAAGGAGAATAAATAAAAAAATAATAGCAGTAAGCTCTACATTAATGAATTTAGGGACAAGAAGGAAAAACGTTAATTTTTGAGGCACAAAATAATAAACGTCATAAATGAAACTACCGATGAGAGGTGTTTTTTATTCTTCAATTGAAATTAACAGACGTGATTTCAAGTTATCAACGCCACTACGACTTGTAATCTTAAATTCTTGTTATTACTTTTAGATGGAGAACAAAAAAATTTATTTTTACAGTGCGAATGGATGATGGGCCGAATAGAAACTACTCGATAAGAACTTGATACATGATGAAAAGTCGATGTAAATCATAAACCATAGCCACGAAATGTAACATTAACCTGATAAAAATCATAAGAAGACGAATGTTCTTAGGTGCGGATGAACAGTAGGAAGCATAAATTATGAATGATCGTAAAAATTATTATGACAAACCGAACCTTCTGCGCTGTTGAATACTATCTGCAGTATAATTATATTTTCGGTACTTCAGCATTAATTTTTTTCAGTAAACTAGAAAATATAAAAATATTATACCTCTAAAGGTCTGTGCGACATAGGGGTTACAGATTGGGGGCTCAGCCATACAGTCGAAAGGCCGCAGTTTCAAGACCAACTGCAGTCTTACTCCCGATCCAAAATGGTGGTATTTCTGGTTCGGTTCAATTGGGGCTCTCACAGTAACGTTTAATTGGAAAATTTATGCTGGAAGATCACTGACTAAGTGATCCCAACCACCCCCTCATCATTACCACATCAATATAAAATAACTTCAAGTCACTGGCCAAAATATCTACGTCGCCGAAACCCATTTCAACAAAAAATTAAAATATGATAATATTGTTAAGACAAGGTAAGAATATGGGATAGTTAAAATAAAGAATATCAAAAGATGATACATAAACTAACAGTATAATAATAATTAAGGAAAGGAAATTCAGGGAAACTAAATCGAGGAAAATTATAGAAAGATATACATGGAGTGAAAAAAGTCTTTAATGCAAATGTCAAGAACAATTGAAAAGGTTATCTACGGATTCGTTCTTTATTTCTTTTTCTTTTTTTTTTTCCAGTATGGGAACGAGTGAATTAATATGTACAATACGTGCGGTAAGTACAGAGTTTAGTTTCATTTTCGGCTCTTGTAACGCATTGTTTGAAAAATTAACCAAAATCGATAATTAAAAAAACAATGAGAGATCAATGTATTTCCCTTTCACCTCATGTCTTTGCAGCAGCTTACGTGATAAGTTACTACGAACTTTTTAACACTCTTTCATACGGAGATCGGGAACTAAAATCCCTACACGACTTAAATTTTATGATTTTTAATTTAAACGATGAATCTTCTTTTACAAACTGATGTGATGAACTTCAACACTAATTGCTTGACATATGCGCCAACTTATGGACGCATGAGGTACAACTGCAACACTGAAAATTCATTCTCTCAAATCTAACACTATTTTTTCCATTCTAATTAACAGTTTCTACTTATTTACAAATTAAAATTACAAAATTTGACAAAACTGAAAAAAAAACTGAAGTCGGCGCCTATGTCGCTAGATACTCATTATTGACTTTTGTTCATGAAAATACAACTGATAATGAGCTTGAAATTGGTGCAGAGTAGAGATTTGATACTTGGGTTCACAGCTTATGTCTCGCATGTTCAGGATCATCGCCAACACATGCCTAACCTAAGAATGGTTATGGGTTTATTTTCGACCCATTTGTTATTTTAATAGTGGGAAGCGCAGTAATATGACTTCCATATAAAAAATACAAAAAATAAACTAGTTTTTATTTGAAGAAGTCATTTTTGGTTCGAGACTGGCTAATAAATGATGAAACATTTGACCAGAACAATTTGGTTTTCTCCTAGGTTGTCGTATACCAACTAATTTCAGCGCCAAAATTCTAATATGAATATTAATAATTACGTACGAGAAAACATTGATATTTCATCGTTAATTCTTACTTCATTATAGATGCTGTCCATTTTTCGAACTATGCGTTTGAAGTTCACAAAATAAACTTCATTCTTATCTTCCACTCTTTGTATTGTACAAATTAACTTGACTCTTTTGACAAGAAAAAAAAAGTGATACGTAGTATCAGCACAAACGTCCTTCCACAATTTTCCATGAATTTAATATTTCTTGATCTTCATTCTTTATCATCATATAATGCGAACTGCGTAGTGTAGTGGTTAGGTTTTCGGCTCAGCAATTGAAATGTTACGATTTTGTGACCAGCCACGCTCACATTCCCACCACAAAAATTGCGGTGTGTTCATTTCAGTTCTATTGGTGCCCCAGTTTGATATTATAAAATTTCAACAAGTAGATCGGTCACTAGATCCCGATCATTCCCACCTCCACTTCAACACCAAATATATCTTCGACACTGGGTAAAATGGCCAAGTATAACCAAAGCCCACTTAGAGAGAAAAAAAAGGAAAAAGGAAAATATAAATCAGTTAGGTACTTCGTATTTTTTTAGTCGGTGGTGGATACGTGAGTTGTGATTCATCTGAAGGCTTTTCAATTTGAGGCGTATTCAAATTACAGTAATCAGTATCTACAGAGTTCAGAGGTGTTGTTGATTGGTTCCAGTCACTTTGTGCGAAAATATCGTCAAGATCGAACATAGTTTGACTACTGATCAATTCATGGCCTGCGTAAGATTGCAAATTATTGTTAATACTGAATTAATGAGAAACGAAATTACAATGATAAACAAACAAAAATTTACCCTCAATTTTTCCTTCCTCCGGCCGATGGAAATTGCTGGTAATATCTTGAGGCATACCGTAATTTAAATGATCTGGGCTCAGCATCTAAAATTAAACAATTACATAAAAATTATAAACGTTTCATCAACAATTGCGGCTCACTGATAATAATAATGATCGAGCTTTGTATTTTTAGTTTCACTAGTAGTTATGAAAATCTTCACCAAATCAATTCTTATTTTCTCAAAAACAAATATTATTTTTCAAACTTAACCCATCAGACATCTATCAACTAAGATCATATCAAGTAGGCCTGGTTTTCCCCAGAAAATTATAGTTTTAAACACGGAGATGAGTCTTTTTGACGTAGTACAACAAAAAATTGTCGCTAAAAACAGAAACAATGATGGTCAATACATAGTTTTTAACATCGACAAAGAAAAGAAAAAAACAATTTTAGACTTGAAAACTTAAATACAATATTATTTTTGAAAAGTCAAGTCTACTAACACGATTTTTAGTTTTGAAGGAAAGGAAGAAGGGGGGAGATCAATTTGGATGAAAATTTTGAAAAACAAATAGATGTAGTTTGCTTGGCGCACTGGTTTAATGCTTAGCTTTTCAATCGATTAATTTTGAGATCAGCCGCTGACACATTCCCGAGACGGAAAGTTCAGTTTGGTTCATTTGATACTCTCACTTGTTACTGAAAAATTCATTCTTGAGACCAATGATCACCAGATCTTGATAAACCACTTCCCTCACATCGATATCATCAATAATCTGTAGACACTGAATAAAATGGCTACATAGCCAAAGGCTAATAAAAAAATAAATAAAAAACAATCGAAACTAACATCAAAAAACGTGTTTGAATCCAAAGTGAATCCTTCATTCTGGATGAGTTCCTTAAGAGTATCAATTTCCGTCTGCATGCTGTCCAGTTGCAACGAAATATCATCCACATACCTGAGTAGAAAAAAAAAATCTTAATATTCATTTTTTTAAATACTCAATTTGACGAACAAAAGATATTCACGTTTTTGTCGGAGGTATTGAGTTGTCGGGGCACACAATTTTCATATTTTTAGTGTTGTCGGCACATTCGTCAATTTGTTTCATTATAATATCGTTTGGGTTATCCTTAGCTACATCTACACTACTCGAGGGTGAGTTTGAAGATTGGATAAACGTGCTTGAAGTTTCAGGAACATCGAAAACCATATTGGTGTTTTGCAAGGGGGACTGTGCAGCTTCATTTACCGCTGGTCTGGTCAACGTGGGCACCGTTGCAGCAGGAACGTTACTCTCAGATGCATCAGAAATTTTAGATTTCGTGTCTGCTGATGCCACATTCAACATATCTTCGACAGTTATCGGGATACTAGTTCCATTTTCTGTCAGTGTGTCCAATGTTAACATTTCAGAAGGTTCTTGTACCGGTTTACCGCTTGTACGATTACTGGGAAGTTGAACTGCCATTATCGGTTCACTGCAACTAATATAAATTTAAAAAATGATAAACAAATTAAAATTAGGTGGGCTAAAATATTACGAAACATGTTCTGTCCTTTTTAATTTTTTGAAATTAGGAATTTGAGCAAAAAATATTTGGGAGCATAACTACTTACAGGAAGAAGTCAATTTAGAAGTACAAAAGTTCTGCAAATTTGAGTCAGAGACAAAATCAATAACAAGTATAAGAAAAAATTAATTTCAGCTCGGTGTCTGCGTAGAAAATAGAATGAAATGAGGGGGACACGAACTCAAAAGTTTCCAGCATACAGGGTAATTTTCTTCAGTACCTGATTCAAAATAACAAAATAAGTAGAATTATACATTTTTGTGACATTAGAGTCCTCCTAAACTCTTTAATATTGCAGACATACGACTTTACAAAGAATAAATTTAGAGAATGATTGAAAAACCAACACAACTTTCATTAATCAGATTTTTCAAATTAACAAGTTTTGAATCGGATATATGGCGGAACAAAATTACAGATTTTCAAAACTTCATAATCTCTCAAGCAGGGAAAATCAAGGTACAAGGTAATTTCTTGAGTATACCAACTGAAAATAAATAAAAAATAGTCACATTCTCTTCAGAATTTCTTACAATTTGATGATTTTCTTTAAAGTTAAATAATAAGAATAAGATAAAATGTATTTTATGAACATGAATTAATAACAACATTCGACATGGAACAGTGTGACACATTAAAATTTTGTTGTGGCTGTTCGACATACTCAGTTAAAACTGCATAAAGTGTGG
Organism: Ericerus pela; assembly: GCA_011428145.1. Lineage (NCBI taxonomy): Eukaryota > Metazoa > Arthropoda > Insecta > Hemiptera > Coccidae > Ericerus > Ericerus pela. The sequence continues at coordinate 53,198 of WOFM01000578.1, read as the reverse complement.
ATTATTCAGACCCTGCTCGGTAAGCATGTTCTGAAAGTTGAAGTTACTTAACGAAATACGAAGATAAATAGAAGGAAGCTTGATGATTTACCGCAAATTTCATCAATTTAAATAGTAAAGATTAAGATTTAATTAATTATTTAAACTTTATATTAGTGTATCGACCATCGTTGAAATCATATTTATACCACTGATAACAATTTATATCATTCATAATAATTGATATCAGTGATTTGAGTTTCCACTTCCAACCTATCCCCCAACAGAATTTCAGTGATATATCAAGAACACCGGACTGAGCTAAAATTTTGCAGGAACATCGATACATGTTCACCAAAAGATCTGTAAAAATTTCGTTAAAATCCCATAGTTGATTCTCGAAATATTTCTGAAATTCTCTTTTGAGTGACAGGTCGTGTAATTAAAATAATAAGAATTCGATATTACTAGAAAATTTCAAAATTTCAGCAATATCTCTAGAATCAAATGTGCGATTTCAATGAAATTTTCAGCTAACATACGTCACTGTTCCAGCCAAATTTCAAATCTCTATAACTTATGGGTCTCTTGCAGTTGTTTTTGATAATTTTGATTCGATTGAATTTTAATGAAAATAAATGCGAAAAATTATTTTACAGTAAACTTCACACAGCTAAAACCACTTTAACTAAAAATAAAAATCGAAAATTGACAGAGCCAAACACATATTAAAATCACACTATAACTTTTAGTGTAACATATTTTCATCATGTCAAACATAGCTATGTAACCGATAAAATGAAAAAATTAACTTTTTTTAATAGATCAAATTCTATTTACACCAAAAGTTTAGAGAAGTCTTTAGATCTACTTCAACCAAATTTCAAAATTCCAATTTAATAATTAACGATATGGTTGTACTTGGAAGCACTAAAATTCATAAAAAACTGAATTTTATAATCAAAGAATAAAACAAAATCTGATCAAAATAATAAATGAAAATTTAACTCATAAAATATATGTGGGGGCTCAATCCTGGTGGCTCTTGAAGTCCCAAAATTCCAATTAGGCAAAAATTCAGTCCATTACAAAACACATCATGGATGCAATAGATATGTTTTCACTGTTTTTTTACAAGCTACAATCCAGGTTTTAAAAAAGCGTGATTTTAGCTAGTAAAAAAGCTTAGTGAAAACCACGCTAATGTTAAAACAGTCAAGACTACAAATGCTTTTATTGACAAAGAGAAATCTATTCAAAATTCTAAAATAAATAGAGTAAAACCCGTTATAACATTTTCGCATAAGTCATTTTCCCGCACAATACACTGTTCCATTAAGGTCCTTTTCCCAGATATTATGTTTTTTAAGGAAGGTATTATCAGATTTATTATTGGAAATTTGGAAGTTTTTGAGGAAAAAAGTTTTTTTTTAATTTTTCCCCATGATAAGTATTAATTAAATGGCCTTTTCAAAGAATTAGGGAAACAATTTCCAAATTCAAAATCCAGTTTATAAAAAGTGCTGAAAGTTTTGCTCTTTTGGCCATATGGTCCAGGAAATGGACTTAATTATTAATTACACCAGAGTTTTTGTGCAATTCAATTTTTCCTCATATGAAATTTAAAAAATGGTATTCTGTTATTTTCAATTAAATTCCGAGTTTTTCTATTTTCTGTATATTATGTTTTTCTGCATTATATGTTTTTTCGCTGTGGCGTCTTCAAAAACGTATTGACGGGTTTTTACTGTACCTAAATAATGCGAGGTATATGTTTATACACGTACCCATCTAAATCGATATCGAATAAAAATTCATTTGAATTTAGAACATTATTGGCACCATCTTTGGACGAAGCTGGCTTCTTCTTACGCTCAGCTTTTTTGACAACTGCAACTTTTGGCACTGCTTGCGCCGCAATAGTCTCCTTTTTTGTTCGCCTCCGAGGCGTCGTCTTTTTCTTACTACTGATTTTAGAACTGAGATGTGATTCTAACTCACTACCAGCTATCAAAGTCGCAGGAACAGCTTCGCCAACTTCCGCCCCATCACCAGCTACGATTGTTATAAAGTCGCCATTATCGTCTGTTTCAGTCTCATGCACCAATTCCAAGAGCGGATTATCCGTTTTGTCGGGAACCAAATATTCGGGAGAACCGTCATTTTTGCTTCTTCCAGTAGAAATCAAAAAATGTGGCTGTAGTTGTTGACCTGGTGTTACATACATTGTTTGGATACATCGTTTGCCTTTTTTTGATGATAGAAGTAGTGCCGCCGGTACTGGCTCCGGGGAAGTGATGCTACTATCGGAATTGGTTAGACTGGGCGCTGGACTAGTAACGATTTCATGTTCGACCCTGAAAGAACAAACGAGATTATTATTTTCATTTGGTCAATATTGGTCATTCATACAGCATTCTGCGCATACGAATTAAATTTCAACTCTACAAAACAGAACACTACATATTTTGAAATTCTGAAATGAAGGGATTCTTCTTATACGTAGGGCACCTATTTTCTAAAATTTGCGGACACCCACATAAGTTTTTGGAGCCCCATGTTTTCACTGTTATTTTTTATTTTATTATTTCATGATATTAACCGGGGCTCTTTTTTACTTGAGGCCCCTCCGCATTGCGAGATCTCCCGACCATCCAATACGCCTTAAGATTTGAAATAGATTACGTTAAATATCCCGAAACTAGACGATCATCTCTACAGTGCTGGTACTGAATGAACGCTTGACATGAGGGAGGAATCGGGTTCGAATCCTCGACGCGTCAGATATTTTTATCAATTTTTCTTTATCCGAATCTAGATTGTTCCGGTTTTTCTTTTCCCCCGATTCGTTCAAACTGTAAATCAACAATTCAGTGAAGAGAAGGGAGACCGGTTAATGATACGTCACTTCGAGGCTCATGGATGGACGAAGGGAGCGAAGCTCCCATCTCGGACATACAAAGTAACATCCCTTTGCCAAGGTCTCCTCCCTTCTCAAATTTTCTGTCACCGAAAATTTTCACAGGTCCCAAACCAACTGTATTCTTTTTGGAAAAAAGTGCGGAAATACAGGCATTTTTTGATAATATGTTATTCCACGCTATTCTTTTTGGAGAAGGTCGAACCTAGTTCTCGAAAAAAACTGATGTATTTATCAGGGTGGACCTCAAAAAAATTTTTAGTTCAAATTTCCGACTTCTAGCACTCGATTCGGTATGCAAGTTCTAACAAAGAATTTCGTAGAACGATGATGTGATCGTATTCTTATCACCAAATTTATTTTAATTAATCTATTTGTCGATATTTTTCACGTTTTTTTTTTTTTTTTTTTCTAGAACTGGCACTGAACTAAAAATTAAACGGGTTGAACACGACAATAACTTTCCCAAAACTTATCGAGACCCCTAAACCTGGAGAACAACATTTTTTAGTTAAAAATAATACAGGTACAGTCGCATTGTGACATAAAAAAAAATTATGGAATATCCGAAACAATGATATTCAGGGGCTCACATAGAATTATCAACAGGAAGTTTTTCGAATAAATTAATGGCCATCAATGAATTGCTACTGAGCCTTTGTTCTTAGTGCTTCACATTCTTTTCGATAACGAACTAATTCAATTAACGATTTTGTAACGTTGAAGGAAGTCCGAAAAAATTTCATTTGAATCAAGTTTCACTAGATATGAACTTCATCTCACTTAACTGTTTCGTAACACAACAGAATTTCGATTTTTGTTATTCCGGAGTACTTCAGAGATAGCACATCTCAGACAAAATTATATGGCAGTGAGCATCTCAACTTCACTCAACATCCAAAGTTTTCCTTTCCGAAAGTAATTCACACTACCATGATTCATAAGACTAGCAGGAAAGTGTAAACAGGATAAAAATATGTTGTGGAATACCTTGTCGTGAGAGATATTCTCACCAGAAGGAAATTCAACAGAATTTAAGCGTGTTCAGCCACTTTGTACAAACGTATGGGTAAGCCAGAACCGGACCGAACACTGGCGATTTTAGAGCCAGTTTGGGCGGTTTTTATACGGCTTATTTGCACGCACACAAACACATGTACGTAAGAAAATACGTACGTCAGTGAGGGCGGCCAGGTCGCATCATCCTTTATTGTGATAAGAGATGGCTGGCCAGTTCGTGTATGGATCGTGACATTGTTTGGTGATGTCACGATTCGGTACTCGTACATTACCTGTATGTACTTGCAGGTAATTACGATCGAACGTATTTTGTGTTTAGTTTAACGTCATATAGACGAATAAGTTAGCCTGCCCTTTGGGGCCGCGACTGTCATCGAGGGGTCCGATCCCCTTACCTCATACCATTGAGTCCCCACAGCTACTCCCCCCAGTTTTTGCGCCACAAAAATGACCAAAAATGCGCAAGGCCTGGGGGACGTGCGGGTTTTACTTACGCCTCTGATCGGCTTCCCACTTAGCCAGGGCGCTCCCTACTGCGGCCCCGACGCACTCGTAGGATTCCCTACGGGCAAGCATTCGGGCCAGGTAGGCAGCCCTGCTGTCCTCTCCCCTACGCCTTGGTTGTACGGTTTTTGATTGGGCGTAGGGGTGATGACGGGAGTGAGGGGGCAGCGGATGTTTAAACGTCGGCTTCCTAAGCATCGGAGAGTTGGAGTTCTCCGATGTCCAGGTGGCCATCTTCGCCTTCTCATTCGCGGCCCTCTCTGCTGTGAACAAGAATCTCATTGTCTCCTCGGGTTTCGGGTCTGGCTTCGGTAGTTCCGGAGTCGGAACCGATTCCTTTGGGGACCGGGGAGGAGAGATTATTGGAGGTAGCGGAGTGGTCATCTCCGCTAGGACTTTGTCTACTGGAGGAGCCGTGTCCATTAACAGCTCCTCCTCTATCCAGTTCAGCTCCGTCTTCTGCTGAGTCTGTGAGGGCTCAGCAGTTTTCCGGGCAAATTGGGATGTGGCGGACTTCAGGATGGTTCGTGGAAGCGACATAAGAATGGGTTGTTAGGAAAAGGAAGCAAAAATATCAGAAAACACGTCTAAGTAATCTGGCGGTTCTGAAGTGGGTGATTTTACATCATTTTTCGATTACCATTACAGTTATTTTTCTTTATTTCCGTATCTTCTTATTGGCATGTAGAGGGGATAGCACTTAAAATTCTCGGCCGTATGCAAGTTTTCCGGTTCAGTTATGATCGGTTTAAGCAGAGTTATGCCTGAAATAAACTCAGTGAATATAATTTTCGAATTTTTACTACAAAGGAATCTTCGCTTGTGACATCACAACGTTGAGATAAACTTTGTGTTTAACGGTAAACGCACGTTGAATATTTTGTTTCCGTATTGCACGTGGATTTGTTTATTCCTGTCTTCTTCTTTTTGTTGGCATTCCTCATTTGCTTATCTCCGGAGTTTCTTTTGTCTCACGGAGTTCCGATATTCCTCGCATATTTTTAGGCGGGTTTTAACTTCGTAGCGGATATTACTTTTTCGGGAGTAAATTTTTATTTTCTTCGCATTAACCTCTCAGATGTGCGAGAAGGGCGGGAATTTTTACGTTTTTACTGCCAGAGGGCCTGCCTCTTTTACGTGGACATAAGGGGGCCTCGGGATCAAATGTTTTAGTCGTAACATTGTCCGAAAATTTTACTGACTTTTTTTGGTGTTTTCTGTTGTGAGGTATTTTTCTCACTTTTCTCGACGGATTCTTCTGTGTTTATTGGTGAATCCGTCTGTATATTTTCTGTGCTTTCCTTATGCAACCTTTTGATTCTTTTATCGTCGCTTACCATATGAGCAGGCTTCAATCTATCGATTGAAATTGTTCGAGGTTCGCCTGCTATGAGTATCACAAAGTTTTTCTCATCTCGTGATACTACTTTGTAAGGACCGGCGTATGGTTTCTCCAGTGTAGATCTCATTTTTTCGTCTCTAACAAATACGTGTGATGTATTGGCCAAGTGTTTTGAGACGTAAATCTTGGGCTGGCCATGGCGAGCTGCCTGTTTTAAAAAGGTGTTGGCATCATTTCGTATATTTTGTACCAAGATTTCGGGGCTAACTTCTTTCGATTCTGTGAAGAAGTCCCCTGGGAGGCGTATCTCTTCACCGAACGCTAATTGCGCTGCAGAGTGACCTGTATCGGTTTGTAGGGCAGATCAAAGGCCTAAGAGGATGGTAGGAAGTATTTCTACCCATCTCTTGGTATCATGAGACATGATGGAGGCTTTGAGAGCTCTATGCCATCTCTCGATTTTGCCATTGGCTTGAGGATGGTAAGCTGTGGTATGACTGTGTTGAACACCAAGCTTATTAGCCAGCTCTTTGAAGAGCGAGCTCTCGAATTGGCGACCTTGGTCTATGACTATGACTTCTGGTACGCCATACCTCGCAATCCAGGTATCGTATAACCGTGCAGCTACTGTGGGAGCTGACATCTCGTGTAGAGGGATTGCTTCCAGCCATCGTGTTGCCCTGTCTATTATCGTCAACAGGTATCTGTGTCCTTGAGATGGTGGCAATGGGCCTACCAAATCCATATGAACCGTTTTAAACCGCTCTGTTTGTTTGAAGGATTTGAGGGGCGAGCGAGTGTGTCTTCCTACTTTGGATTCTTGACAGTTAAGGCAACTGTGAGCCCATTTGTTGCAGTCAGACTTCATTCGTGGCCATACAAACCTTGCCGAAATTAAGTTAGCACTACATTTTGGCCCAGCATGTGACAGATTATGTACACTGTTGAAGGCCAACCTGCGATATTTTACCGGTAGAAATGGCCTATTCTTACCTATACTGATGTCACATGTTAATAAAACATCAGTACCGGGAATTTTTCGCTGTCTCAATTTGAGAGTAGTATCATCGTTCAATAACAACTCTTGCAATTCTGCATCCTTAAGCTGTGCTTTAGCTATTTCAGCATAAGGCAATTGGACAGGAACCGAGATAGCTTCGATTCTACTCAAGGCATCAGCTGGAGTGTTAAGTTCTCCACTTATATACTGAATGTCGGTAGTCAGTTGGCCAATATAGTCCAACTGTCGTGCTCTTCTCGGAGATGCCGGTTCTGCTTTTTGTGTGAAGGCATATGTTAGGGGTTTATGGTCAGTATACACAGAAAAACATCTACCCTCTAACTGGTGCCTGAAATGCTTCAACGCAGCAAAAATTCCGAGCAATTCCCTATCGTATGTGCTGTAATTCTTTTCTGTTTTTGAGAGCTTCCTCGAGAAGAAAGCTAGTGGTAATTTGATGTTGTTTTTATCAAGTTGGTACAAAGTTGCACCAATAGCAAAATTGGATGCATCGGTACTTACGCATAATGGCAGACTTTCATCTGGATGAGCCAATAGAGTTGCATTTGCCAGTGTATCTTTGATATTTTCAAAGGCCTGTTCGGCTTCTTCATTCTATACGAGTGGAGTTTTGTCTTTCTTTTTACTTGTCTTTATTAGTGCAAACAGCTTACTTTGTTCGGATGCTGCATTCTTCATGCAACGTCTATAGAAATTCACCATCCCCAAGAAACGCCTGAGTTCAGCGACATTTGAGGGCTTCGGGAAATTCAGTATTGGTTCTACCTTGGTCTTCAAGGGGGAAATGCCTTCGGTCGAGACTTTGTAGCTGAGGAAGTAAATTTTGGTCTGTGCGTATAAGCTTTTGCCTACGTTGATAGTGAGTCCGGCTGCGTGTATACGCTGTACCACGGCTCTCACATTCTCCTCGTGCTGATGCTCACCACCTTCTGAGCAAATGCAAATATCATCCAGGTATGCATATGCAAACGGCAATTCCCTAAACAGTCCATTGATGAATCGTTGGAAAGTTTGTGCTGAGTTGCGAAGTCCAAACGGCATTCGAAGGTATTCGAATAATCCAAAGGGGGTTATAACCGCTGTCTTTGGAATGTCCTGGTCGGCCATAGGAATTTGGTGGAATGCCCAGTTGATGTCTATTTTGGTGAATATCGTTTTATCCTTCATGTTCGCGTTGAAGTCCATTATATTGGGGACTGGGTAGCGATCAGGAACTGTTATGGCATTTAAAGCCTTGTAGTCTCCAACAATTCGCCACTCTCCACTTGCTTTTTTCTTCATGTGGATAGGAGAGCTCCATGAGCTTTTTGAGGGGTGACATACGCCCTCCTCAATGATGCAATGGAAGTACTCTCGTGCCACTTTGAGTTTGTCGGGTAATAACCTCCGTGCTCTAGCATGGCAAGGCTGTCCTTTGGTTTCGATGTAATGAACCGTGTCGTGTTTGTACGTAGGATGCCTGCGAATTGATGGTTGAGTGACTCCAGGATAGTCAGACAGGATCCGTAAGAGTTGTCCGTTGACTTTGGTACAGCTGGATATGTTTGTGTCCAGTCTGTAAGATAGCGTTTTGCCATCCACACAATGTTTAGATTCACTATCGATCAATTTGCCGTGTTTGAGGTCAATGATCAGGCCATAATGTGCAAGGAAATCTGCACCCAGGATCGGGTTCGGAACATCTGCATTCGTGAAGGACTACATCATATTTTTGCTGAGTCCGATGTCGACTTTGCTGGTCTCGAGTCCGTAAGCTGGAGGGTTTTGACCATTTACAGTACGGAGATAGTATTTCGGAGGGAGTACTTTTTGGGTTCTGTTAACTGGCAATATGCTCAGGTCTACTCCCGAGTCGATTAAGTACCTTCTCCTGTTAGTCCTGTCCTTTATGAACAGGTGGCGTATTTTTCCGAGGGGTCTTCGGCTGCATAGATGGCCTCTCGTTCTAGTTTGACGCCTCCTTGTTGAAGGATTTACCCCACCATCTGCATCTGTTGTTGCATTTGGTGGCCTCTGCGCCAAACCGGTTGTGAAAAAAACAACTTTTATCATCCCAATTTCGAGACTGGGTTTTGGGAGATGGTGTTCTAGGGGGAGTTGAACTCTTACCCCTGGTACTGGAACTAGATCTACGGTCTCTGGACCGGGACTGTCGTCCTCTGCTATTGCTGTTGTTATTGTTGCTTCTGCTTTTGGATCTTTGTTGCCAGCTGCTATTGGGTTTTGTCGAGCCTTGGTTTTTGTTCCGTTTTACCTCCTCGGTCAACTGAGCTATTTGGGCTCTAAGTTGAGCAAGCTCTCCAGTCTCTGCAGATACTGCACTGACCACTGGCTTTGACCTGGTGTACTCGAGCGCATTATCTGCTGATTTTGCAAGGAAGTCCAAATCCGAGGATGTATTGATTACCGTCGAACCAACGGTGGCTAGGCATTGCACAACACTTTATGGAAGTTGTTTGCAAAATTGATTGCCTATGACAGAAGGGGCTACAATATTGTCCGCCTTCTGCCTTAACTTCGCCATGAAGATCGAGGGTTTGTCGTCCCCCATCTTCATACCACCCATCACATCATCAATAATTTCGTTTTTGGTTTTTCCGAATACATTCTTGATTTTCTTGACGAACCAAGCATATTTGTCATCTTCTGTCGAAGGGCATTCCATAATGTTCGGAATGTGACGGATTATCTGCGGGGGCATGCCTCCACAGATGTGTGTATACCGCTGGTTCAGAGTTATATTTTCTGTCTTGAACCTGCCTTCCAATAGTGTCAACCATAATTCTACCTCGTTCGGCAGAAATTCAGGGATCTCTATTCTTCGTCTATAGAAGTTGGGGTTCTGTCCTGGCTGCAATTGCAGAAGTTGCAAAATCTGCGCCAAGACTTTGGGTGTCAGCTGCGGCTGACTACTACCTCCTTATGATGGTTGTGGGTTTTCAGTTGGTGGTGGAACCATTGCTGTGTCTTTCTGGTGACAAGCGTATTCCACAGTACTACTTCCTTCCTTGCTGGTCGAAAACACTGGCTCCTGTGTTTGTAGGACAGGTGTTTTTGGGTCAGAACTTTGGCTTAAAGTTCGACCACTTCTCAACGTTTTGACTGCTAGTTCTTCTTTATTTATTGCAGTTCCCAGTCGTGCTATTTCTGGGTATTGAGGGCCTTCTTCTATGTTTGCTAAATCCGTAGAGTGTCGAGTCAAAGTCGGGGGAGTTGGGGGATGAGTTCTACCTTTTTCCTCCAGGTCTACTGTCTTGTTTCTCTTTGTTTATATATTTTAAAGAGAGGGGCATAAGTTCCCACTTCAGCAGACTCTACCTCAACAACCAAAAAGGTGTCTTAGTCTGCAAAAAAATATTTTTTAATTTGCCGAGCAAGCGAGTATCTCGCCAGCGCATCGCTCCACTTTTTGTAATAGCGCCTAAGCGCCTAAGACACTTCACGACGTAGCCAAAAATCACATCGAGGTCACCACTGTGGAATACCTTGTCGTGAGAGATATTCTCACCAGAAGGAAATTCAACAGAATTTAAGCGTGTTCAGCCACTTCGTACAAACGTACGGGTAAACCAGAACCAGACCGAACACTGGCGATTTTAGAGCCAGTTCGGGCGGTTTTTATACGGCTTATTTGCACGCACACAAACATACGTACATAAGAAAATACGTACGTCAGTGAGGGCGGCCAGGTTGCATCATCCCCTATCGTGATAAGAGATGACTGGCCGGTTCGTGTACGGATCGTGACATTGTTCGGTGATGTCACGATTCGGTACTCGTACATTACCTGTATGTACTTGCAGGTAATTACGATCGAACGTATTTTGTGTTTAGTTTAACGTCATATAGACGAATAAGTTAGCCTGTCCTTTGGGGCAGCAACTGTCGTCGAGGGGTCCGAGCCCCTTACCTCATACCGTTGAGTCCCCACATATGTCTTCAAATTTTGCACTCCTTTGAAACGGTATAAAATATTTCAATTCTCTGAAATTTCTAACATTATAGATCCTAAAGAACAGTAAGCAAACAGAATGCACAAAAAAATTCAAGCCTTCACAACTACATTCTTTCAATCGCTGAGCAATATAATTAGAACTTTACTTCACACCATAATGATTTCAAAACTTCAAACGGGGATTCAATTGATTTGAATTATAATCGACTGAGATTTAAAAATTGAATAATTTCGAAATAATACTAACATGACGGGACTACTTTCTTCCAAAACTGGTGTTTCAACAATCTGAAGATTTTCTGTCATATCAGAAGGATGTATTTCGTGAATTGTCGGTCCAGGCGAAGACTCTTCTCGTTTCTTGACAGTGTAAACGTGGTCACCCTATATAATTTAAATATTAGACTTTTTCAAAAATATAAAAGAATTTACAATTTTAATCCACGTTAATTACTTCATAATATGACGATATTTTAGACTTCGAACTACTGGCCGCATCCTTCAACATCAATGGTACTAATCTTCGTTTAACCAGACTGTGATTAGATGATGGCTGGGCTAATGATACTAAAAATCTGATCAACTAGAACACAAAGAAGATGTGAATTGGAATTAAAAATGAGCATTTCGCAAATGATTTAAAATATATAAACAGAGAATAAAATAAATTAAAAGTCGATTTTTCGACATGTTAGTATTTGCTGGAAGAACATTGTCAGTTCGAAAAAAGGTACCAATCGACTTGAAATTATATTAAAGCATGGTTTACGTGGTCTAGTGGTTCCGTGCTCGACTTTGCGATCGAAAGGTGGTAGTTTCAAGGCCGACCGCCGCTATATTCCCGACACACAATAGCGGTGTATTCCGTTTTAATTCAGTTGGTGCTCTTGTTTCAAATCGAAAAATTCTAACTTGGAAAACGATTGGCCACCGAATCCCGACCATCCTCACCCCCACTTAGACAACGAACATATGCTTCAGACGCTGAGTAAAATGGCCAAGTTACAGAAGCCCGTTAAAAAAAATATATATAAAGTGATGACACGTTTACATAAACGTGTATATGTTAGGCTTTTAAATTTTCCGAAATAAAAATAACGAAAAAAGCACATGATCTGACTCATGAGCATAACATTCTTATCGCAAAAGGGTCAAAGTTTTTTGTACTAAATGGATGATTATACTTTTTTTTTTTCAATATTAATCTTCCATAAAGATGAACAAAATATAAGAAAATTTCGATTCCAACACATAATTAAATATTTAAATTTCATACGATTCTTAACATGGAGTGGATTAGTCATTCTTTTTAATATATTTACAGCACTATTAAAAAAGGCGGGTTGGCGTCTTGTCCACTGATATCTTAGTAGGCGAAATAAGTAACATATTTATACATGTATGCGGTTGAAATGAATAACCAGCTGCAACACAAGCCACATTTAGAATTACGTTACAATATCTCCTACATTCTCGCTGTACCTCAGTTTGCATAGTTGCAATAAAAAGAGAAAAATGATGATTTGAGGACAAAAATGAATGTTGATTCAATAAGGAAGTTCGAATAAAGTGATGATGTATTGGTTCACATTTACTAGCTTGCATAGTGACTCTTTTTGGGTATAATACGTACAGACTTTTGAGAGGGTATCAATTCATAATCGATCATTTTGATCACACAGCTTGAGAAACTAAACTCGTAACTCGGCTGAACTTCAACAGAAACATAAAACACTACGAACAAACAAACTTTACTTAATTTCGATACGTTTTATTTCACGTCCTACCTGAAATTAAGAACTCGCTACGATAACACGATACCAAAAGAGTGATAGGAATTATCAATAAAATCGACAGATATGAAAGCCAAAATTTCATCTCATTCCTTCAATGGAATTTTTTTTTTCATTGGGCTTCGGCTATTTAGCCATTTTATCCACCGTGTGAAGGATATATTTCATTACGATGCTAAAGAGGGAAAAGGTCGAGATTCGGGGTCCAATGGTCTACTAGCTTGAATTTTTAAATTACATACTGGAGTATCAATAGAACCGAACCGAAATATACGGTGACTTTGGGTCATGTACGAATATCCTTTTGATCACCAAGCCGAGCACCTAATCGCTACGCTACGCAGACTCCTTTGCATCAGTAGTTCGGAGTTTGGTATTTCTAATCTAAATGAAAAGAAAAATAAGTTTCTAACACGAAACAATGCCTAAATTAGAAAATAACTAAAAGGGAAACCATTTTTCCCAAGAAATATCTATAATTTATAAGCTTGCAATAGTTAAAATTAATAATGGCTTCTTAACTTCTTAAAACCCAATTTATACATGGTTTCTACGTAAAAAATGAATGTAGTAAACTTCGGATAAAACACCTCAAACACTCTTCAATTTAATACTCCATAAATAATAAAAATAAATAATTATATTTCCAACATTTAAATAATAAACTAAAAATAATAATAATTCCTTCCATCTATTTAAAAACGTACGAACATTTTTTAACAGATCGGCATTCTGTCCTTTATCATTACTAACTTATTTTTGAGAAAGAAACCAAAAAAATAATCATAAAATTAAGAGAGCTGGGAAAATTTTTACAATTAATAGATGAGCAAAATTCAGCAACTGAACAATTAAAATTACTGAAAATTCACTCCAACACCCAAGTAGCATTCAGTTCACAAAATCGGTTTTCACCCAAATTTTAAGCGAACACGAAAAAAAAGTTAATTTTAATTAGAACATTTCCTACTTCACTTTATTTATAGCGGGAAACAGCAAATCGTGAACGTGAAGCTAAGAAAAATTCGGAGACAATGAAGTATTTTTTACTCTGATATTAACTTTTGTTCGATAACTGACTCAAATAATCTCTATTCGATGTTTAAAATACTTACGCAAACTTATACAATAATGCAGTCATTCAGCAGCTATCAGCAGGAATGAAAAATGATGATTTGCGCAACTTCAAGCAAGATTATAGACATTCAAAATGAAAATAAATTAATCAGAAACTGGAGACTCGGAAAAAAAATGAAAAAACTTTTTCCGACTTAACCGATTTCATAAAACATTAGCCTACGAAATGTTTGAAGCTAATACTACAACGCACCACACCACGAAATGAGTTAATGAAGCACTTGAAAATTAATGATGAGCAAAATCAGGGAGCCATAATACCTTGTTCAATACATTCTGCTGAGCAGCATGTTTCTGGCGAAGAAGTGATAATTCTCGCCATAAAATTTCATTCTCTTGCTTCACCGAGCATAGCTGAGAACCCAAATGTTCTTGTTTCCCTTTAAGATTTTTAATGTCGCTAAAAACTCGTTTAATGGACTCGTTGAATTGATTGGTGTTTTCGTTTTTGATGAAGTTCTCTTTCGGGTTATTCATCTAAAAAAAAAACATGGGAGTTGATTAATCACACGAATAGATGGCACATCAATAAAGTTCAATACGGGCTACAAACTTTTCTTTTTATTTGTTCCAAAAGATACGGATGACCACGCACGAAACAAGGATGTGTAAATTCAATTTCATCGTTGTCACTCGAGTCTAGAGCACCAGACGTTGTAGATATTATTTTATGAAAACCGTCTGCACAAAATGAAATTCATACAATAATATATTTCTTGAATTCAGTATTATGTAAAATATAAACAATATGTTCCAATGAAAAAAACAAACAAATAATAATAATAGAAAGAATCGCAATGATGATTCAGAAGACCCACACCCATTCCTTCTCTTAAGCATCTACGAACCAGCCTACTACCTTTTATCACATCACCGTGAATCCTTCTTCCTACAACAGTAAAAAATAAAAAGTATCTGGTAGAGTAAACGTAAATTTTATTCCCTCGATAAAAAGTTTTCGTATTTTTTATTTCGGGACACTTGATCGAGCAGAAAAGTAACACAAAGAACAATTAAATAAAAATCTAACAATCATGAACAACAAAAACACTTACACATATTCAACTGTCGAATAAAGCTCGCAATATTGTTGTGCTTGTAATAATTCGGTAGAATTGTTTTAGCGAAATCAATTTGATTCTTGATCACGAACGTATTCCCGGACTGAAACCATAATAAATAGTAAACTGTAACAATATCTGGTGAAGGATTACTACTGCCTTAAAATCACTCTCCAGAGCATCAGTTTAATACATATTTTCATTAGTTTAAAATTCACTGACTCGAAACTCTCAAGATGAAAATACTAAGAAAACAATCAAATTTCTCATTAAGTGGATAAGAACCTCAAGCTCGTTGGAACTTTAATGATTAAGGGAAACCAGCAGTTAAATCCGAATGTTAGGTTTTTAGTTTTTGCTGATTTTGCTGACGTACCTTTCCCCAGGATATAAGATGATCTGTTTTTGGATCTTCCACCATCTTCCATAGTTTGCCTAAAAAGGCCGAAATACCGGCTACTGCAGACGGCTCCAAATTGACACGATCTTCGTCTTCGCCTTTGACACTTGCTAGCGGCATTTTCGAAAAGCTGTTCACAAATTAACTAAAATCATGAACAAATTGACTGAAAAATTAACACATCAAAACGAACAATTAATGTAGTAAGCAATGATCAATTATCAAGGGCAGATATGCGTAGTACATTCGAAACTCACAGCTGAACAGGGTAAATGAAGGAATACCATTAGTACCTACGAATTAACGCAGGTACTCGCAGAATAACCAACAAAAAAAAAGCTCCGAGATACTACATTCGCAAGACAAGATAGTTTTGGAACTGATAAGAAAAACAGAATTCAAACTTACTTTTACCACGAATG
The DNA here is from genome assembly GCA_011428145.1 of Ericerus pela. Lineage (NCBI taxonomy): Eukaryota > Metazoa > Arthropoda > Insecta > Hemiptera > Coccidae > Ericerus > Ericerus pela. The sequence continues at coordinate 37,644 of WOFM01000578.1, read as the reverse complement.
ATAAATGACGAGCGAGAACAGAACATAAAAATAATCATATAAACTTCCAAAACTAATTAAATTGATCCGAACAAATTTAGTTAGCAATAATAACAATAATAATAATAATAATAGATAATACGGAGGTGGAAGAGATGATTTGGAATAAAATAAGAAACGTAATTAATTCACATATTGGCCAAATGCAAGGCACTGAAATTATTGACGAAGTACGTATGATTCGTTAACGTGACGGAAACTTTCGCAGTATTTCACAAATACACAAACAAAGTTTTATTTCATACACCGAAATAGGAAATTTCTATTAGAATAGGGAAAAGGAACGGTAGATAAAACGAAAAAGTCGAAAAACTTCCAAGTTTTTTTGGTAACAAATCATCAGAACTAAAATTACAAACAGAAAAGGTATATGGCTGTGGTCAAGGTGGAGACGGGAGTGGAAAGATAGGGATTAGGCTTTGTGTAATATCTTGAGCTCTACTTATCGAACATACAAGTCCAAAGACCTTACGAAATACCGCTGAAATTCTTCAACTAGATTTGAATTACAGGATCAAAACAGAATTTTAGCGATATCTCTCAATCTTAACGTACAATTTCATCCAAATTTTCACAGATTCTCAAGCTAACGAATTAAAATGATTCATCAAAATTTCAGCTCAATCCTTGTTAGATGTCAGTAGTTGGTACTACTGCAATCAAGATCTCCCACAGTCAAGTTCTCGTCGTTTTTATCTGTGTCTTTTCTTTTCTCTGTTTTCTGGTCAAGAGGTGACGCTCAATCAACCTTGTATTCAATATGGCGATAAGACTCTGATGATGCCTGTTTGTTCCTTTTAATAAATTAAGTTGAATTATACAGTGTTTTTCAAGTTATTTATGAAGATATTCAAGTTATTCAAGTAAATACATATTTAAACCGAACTCAGTTGTTCGTAATTGGTGTAGGTTTTAAATATAAAGTGATAGCAGAGTTCAAGTGTGTTCGCGTGTTCGCGCCTTTGTTATCGTCAAGAATCACGTTCGTATTTTATGTTACGAAAAATTTCAAGTACGTAAATTTACATCGCGTAATTATTCAAGTTCGCGTCTCAAGAAATTAGCGGGTTGTGTTTGCCGTGTTCGTTTCTTTTATTTTATGGCTCCGAAAACACGCAAAGGCCGTTCTCAAGTTCCTGCTCTTCCAGTCACGAAGAAGAAACAGGCTTCGAAAATCAAGAGGGTGTCATTTAATCGGTAGTAAATACAGTGACAACCGATACGATAGACGAGATCGTACAAATTCAAGATTTACCGCTCGTTCAAGAACTATCAGATATGGCTGGTGAAATAAAGACTACGTCGAGTACTTTGGCTGAACCGACAATCACCGTTACCTTTTCGGATTCCGGAAAAATAGTCAAGAAGGTTCAACCAAACCAATTGTCATCACCTTCCATCGAGCCGAATCAAGATAATGTTATACCGCTACGTATGCTAAATCAAGAAATTTCGTCTTCATCGTACTCAAGTCCGTCAAGCAGTTCGTCGAATCAAGTAGAAATATCAAGTTCAAGAAATTCACCGTCTGCCAGGTCCGCGATATCAAGTCAAGTAAATATTAATAAAAATTTTTCAAGTGTAATTTCAGATATTAAGTCGTCGTCGAATATCGATAGCATGATCGTAGATTCTGCTTCGAACGCACTCGCGGCGCTTGATTTTTCGAAAATGTCGCCGAAAAGTCAGTTTGCTCCCCCTCCCGGACTAACTAACGTCGGTCAAGAGTCAAGTTTTGGTCAAGCACCAAATTTTCAAGAATCAAGAGTAGGCTTCATGCCTACACCTCAAGTATCAAGTTACCCTGCGGCATTTCAAGACTCAAGCTCATTTGTGCGCGATGCGAATCAAACGCTATCGGGTAACATGTATACTCCAACGAATACTTCGTTTCAGTATCAATGTTACCTGACGATGGGCCAATTCCAAATGGTCCCATTGATTCCATTGCGTACATATGGAAACAATGAAAAGCTTAAGGGTAAGCAAAATTTCAAGATGTGGGAGAGGGATATCAAGAACGACTTAGCGGCGGCAAATGCGATCGAGTGGATCGTATGTCCACGAGCTGAACACCTCAGTCTACCTGAGAACATTTGCCGAGGAGTTGACGCTCAAGTGCAGAACCTGATTCGGATGAATGTCGCACAACCAATCAAGACGCTAATTTTTCATCTCGAATCAGCCTGCGAAATTTATCAAGAGCTCAAGAGGCAGTACGGTAGCAAGACGATTCATGACATGATTGCAGTCATGAACCGTCTTGATGAACTCAAGTATGTAGACAATACCGAATTAATTTTGTTTTTGTCTAAATTCGATGCCGCTCGACGAAGTTTGGTGGAATTTGGTCAAGTTTTTCCACCCTCCTTCTGGTTGATCAAGCTTATTCAAAAATTAAATCCTTCGTTCGAGGCGGTCATCGACACCTTATGTGCACGAGCAGGTGAAGACAAGTCTGAGGAGATGCTACGTACATCCCTTTTGGATTACGTAGAGAGGAAGAAGTCGACGACTGCTAAACCCACGGAGAGTGCTCCGAAATGTCAAGAGTATGCACAGAAAGCAGCGTCGACTCCCTCTACACCTCAGTCAGGTAAATCACCTGCTCCCATATCAAGTTCTTCCTCAAGTAATATTAAGTCCATCGACGAATCAAGCAATAAGTCAAGTATCAAGATACCATCTACGGTCCCCGCGAAACAAAATCAAGACGTCAAGAAAGAAATTCAAGAGAAGAAAGTACGCTGTAAGGATTGCGGCTGGAATGGGCACACCGCGGACAAATGCTTCAACGGTAACAAAAAGGTTTGTTACCGGTGCCAAAAACTGGGACATGAAGCTCGCAACTGTCCTGCGCCTCAACCGGATCCGAACAGTATTTCAAGTGAGTTACATTTAATTAATTTAAATGTAATTAATAATCAAGATTCTTTAAATCAAGATTTACGTAATCAAGATACCGATGTTTTCGTGATTGATAGTGGGGCAACAAATAATGCTGTAGCTCACATTCACCAGGTTTTAAATTATCGAGCTTTCCTGAAAGATAAAACTTTGGGACAAGCTGGTAAAGATAGTGTATTAAAGGCTACGGGTGAGGGTATAATATTATTTACCTTAAATCACGAATCGTCGTCAAGAATATTTACCTTTATTCTAAGAGAAGTCCTAGTAGTTCCCGGTCTTGCAAATGGGCTTGTTAGTGTTAACCATTTTGTTAAAGACAATAATATCAAGTTACTCTTCGAGTCTAATCAAGTTACATTTCACAGGCAAGAAGAGGTCGGGTTGAATAAACCCCTTATCAAGATAATCTCAAGTCAAGATAGATATCAATTTGTCCCTTCAAGTATGAACAAAAATATCAAGAACTACAAAAAGGCTTTATCAAGAATATTTAAAGGTAAATCAATTTTATTATCTGAATACACTAATGATCCGAGTTTGTCAGAAATTGCTGATCAAAGTGGTCTGGGTAATAAAAGTCAAGTCAAGTCCCCCAAATCAAGTAAATCGTCTAGTAACAATAAGTCTGATTGTAATGGGTCTAATGTTGCTACTGACGGGACCGATGTTGATGACTCCTGGATCAATGAGTTTGATAAAATGGAGTTAAGTAAAGGTCAACAAAATAAATCAAGTAATGTCGATTCCGCAAATTCTGGTAAAATTGTGCAGGATTCGAAGGGGGTATCAAGTCAAGAAAATTCAAGTAATGTTAAGAATAATTCGAATTCTTTACCAGTTTATCGTACGAAAACTGGTAAAAGGAAAAATCGAAAAGTCAAGAAAATGATAAGTGACGAACAAAGAACAAAATTGGTGAATGAAGGGAATATTTGGCATCGTAGGATGGGACATATTTCCTCTCCAAATTTATATCGTCTTCGTTCTGTTGCTATTGGTGTCCCGGACATAATTTGTCCGGACACATTTCAAGATTGTCAAGTTTGTAACCAAACAAAAATGACTCGTAAATGTTTCGATAAAGATCGTGAACGAGCTTCAAGACCAGGTGAATTAACTCACGCTGATGTGATTGGCCCAATCTCTCCCCCTACCTTTGCCAAGAAAAATATTTATTTACTAGTATTTTTAGACGATTATACTCGTTATATTAGTATTTTTGCTCTCAAGAAAAAGTATGAAGTGACTAGGTTCTTCAAGATGTATGTCAAGAGAATTAAGGCTCAATTCCCTCAAGAAGGTCAATGTAAAACGTTACGTTGTGATAATGGTTCTGAATTTGTTAATCAGGCCATGGATCAGTTAATTGAAGAATTAGGAATTGAGAGAGAAACCTCTGGTCCTTATACTAGTGAACATAATGGTACTGCTGAGAGGGCTAATCGAACTATTGAGGTCAAGATTCGTTCATTAATTCAAGAGAGTGGATTTCCTACTTCGTTTTGGGGCTTAGCTGCTGATGCTACCGAATACTTATATAATAGGTCACCACACAGAGCACTAAATTTCAAGACACCCTATGAAATGTTTTACGGTAATAAGCCTGATTTATCAAGTATTCACGTTTTTGGCTGTCTGGCTTATGTACTTCAAGAAAATCAACCTACTGGTCGAAAATTTGATGTAGTTAGTACTAAACAATATTTAGTAGGGTATACTAAAACAGGTTATATTGTATATAATCCTGCTACTAAAAAGACTAACGTTTCTTGTAATGTCAAATTCGACGAAAGTAAAACATTTAGGGATGCTATTAATGAACGTCAAGAAACTATTCAAGAATTTAGTAATCAAGAATCAGATTTTCCTGATGAAAATTTAACTCAAGTTGAAAATCAAGATAATTCTCTACCTACTAACGTTGCTTGTAATGATAGTTTGGTAGAGAATCAAGTTAATTCAAGTCCAAGTCCCAATCAAGATATTGCTCCTCCTGTTGTTCAAGTTCAAGTTGGTGAAGATAATTCCCAAGATGAGATAATCGAAATTGATTATAACTGGGACCTTTCTCAAGAAAGCCAAGTGATTGATGGCTCTGTGCAAATTCTTCGTATCTCTGATGCGAATAATAAAAGAGATGAAACAGAGGTTTCTTCTCCTAATGCACCACAATCGTATAAAGAGGCATTAAAATCACCTGACTGGCCTAAATGGAAGGAAGCAATAACTCAAGAGATCAAGTCTCTAAATTGTTACAAGGTTTGGCGTATTGTCCCAAAATCAAATATTAAGGGTCATCAACTACTTCCGTGGAAGTGGATTTTTACCATTAAACCTGATGGAGCTTTCAAAGCTCGCCTTGTAATAGTTGGTGCTGTTGATCAAGAAAAATACTCAACTCAAGATACCTACTCGCCTACTGCAACTGCAACCACAATTCGTTGGTTCTTTTCTTTAGCCTGCAAACTTAAGTTAAGAATTACACAGCTAGATATCAAGACTGCTTTTCTCAATAGTGAGATTGATCGAGATAAATATACCTCAATACCTCAGGGTATTGATCTCGACAACAAACTTTACGCACTCAAGTTAAATAAAGCTGTGTACAGGTTAGCTACTGCACCTAGTTCATGGTATGTAAAATTTTCAAGAATTCTCAAGAGTAAGGGTTTTGAACCATTATTACGTCAAGGCTGCATTTTTATGAAATCAAGTGGTAATAATTTTGTCATAATGTTAGCTTATGTTGATGACATTTTAATTATGGGCTCTAGCAATCAAGTTGTTCAAGATGCTATCAAGAGTATCCAAGAAAATTTTGAAGTCAAGAACTTAGGTTCCCCAAATCGTTATGTTGGTTTTCAAATTGAAATTGACAATAACACAGGTAATCTTCGTTTACATCAAGAGGACTATATCAAAACCCTAATTCACGAGTTCAAGCTAGAAAATTGTGGTGAACGTTTAGTTCCAATGAACTCTTTTGCCAATTTTCCAAAAATTCAAGAAACACCCCTACCTCCTCATAATTCGTATAGGATGGCTATTGGGTCACTTTTATATTTAGCTAATACTACTCGCCCAGATATTTCTTTTGCGGTAAGTTTCTTAGCTAGATTTCAAGAAAAACCTACGGAGTTACATCGTACTTTAGTAAGTCATGTAGTTCGTTATCTAAAACACACTCCGACTTTAGGTTTAACCTACTCAAGTCCTGATGAAGATATTGTTGCGTATGTTGATGCTGACTTCGCAGCAGATAAATCAAGAAAATCCACTACTGGCTATTGTATTAAACAGTTTGGTAATACAATTGCTTGGGGCAGCAGAAAACAAGACGTAATTGCTGAGTCAACTACTGAGGCCGAGTTTGTAGCCGTTGCTGTTGCTTCAAGTCATATGCTCTATTGTAGTAGGTTAACTGAAGAAACTTTTCCTCAGTTTAAAACTCAAGTTACCGTGTATGAAGATAATCAGTCTACCTGTAACTTATTATCTATCTTCTATAATCATGGTAAACTTAAACATATCGAACGTCGATATCTCAAGGTAAAAGAGTATGTTCGTGATAACTTACTCAAAATTATTCATGTATCAACAAATAATCAAGTTGCTGATATTTTAACAAAACCTCTTACGGCTCAGCAACATGAGTTCTTACGTGAAAAACTGTTAAGCAATTAAGATGGTAAGTCAAGAGAGTCACTCAAGTATATCCGAAAACTTTAATTTATCAAGTTACCATCTCTATTGTTCAAGTCAAGTCAAGTCAAGCTAATAAAATTTTCGTTACTCATAAATGAAAATTCGTTAAACTTCTGTTATTTATAAATAGAAGAAATTTTCTCAAAATTTGTAAGTTGTATAAATTTTTGAAAAATATTAACGGTCAAGTAAATCAAGTTTCAAGTTCAAGAATCAAGAAAATAATTACTCAAGTTCGGATAATTCCAAATTGGGTACGAGTTTCGTATTTTCCTAGTTTGCTGAATGTAATTCATCGATCGATATCCAGACTCAAAATTATGTTATAATATTGACTCTAACCTCAAGAAATAATGACAAGTTTAGTTCAAGTAAATCAATTTTTCTCAAGAGTCGACATTTTTATGAAATCAAGTCTTTCTTTTATTATCAAGACCAAGTTGATGTCAAGCAGTCTGATGAACTCATCTATTTAATGTGATGAAATACTAATATATCTGTTTATTGTTCCAGATGTATTCCATCAAGATGAATTCAATTTCTCGATCAAGAATAATATTAGTAATTGTATTTTTCCTTTCAGATACTTTTATAATTTTATGTTTGTTTTTGTTCCTGGTTAATCATGTGTTCTTTTATTTTCAGGAAGACTTATTATTTTTAAGTATCATTTTTATTTGAAAATACTAATATTATTTTGTTTGCAGGTGACTCGTTACCTAGTATTAATTTTATGATTCTCATTTTGTTTGTTAATTTTGACGTTTTTCCTTTTTCTCTGCTCAATTAATTTTGTAATTTTATTTGCTCAATTTTTGTTTAGTATTATGACCAAAATTTAAGAATTTAAGTTTGTTTTGTTTTTGGAGTGTCATACTCGTTTTGTTTTGTTAAGATTAAGTAAACTCAAGTTCCTGTGATTCTCAAGCTGCTGTGATTCTTCAAGTCTGTGATAACTCAAGAACATCAATTCTCAAGAAATTCCAATAAAAACGGCTCGACACTCGCCAGGAAGGGGGTGTTAGATGTCAGTAGTTGGTGTTGATTTATATGACTCCTTTTTAGCTTTACGAATGGATCCAATTCCACATCCGAATATATTTTATAAATGACGTATATATTTTGTCTGTGATAGATATATTTATGAAAATACCTTTTGCTCAGTAACATTGGTTTTGGGACTCAACGTTTTTGAGGCTTCCATTGACTCTAGTCTCTTCTGTTAATTAATGATTTTCAATTTGACGAACTTTTGCGATCTTTTTAATGTGTGTAATACGAATCGATTAATTATACGATTTATGAATTTGTTCTTGGTTCTTCAGTGTTTTAATAATTATACGAAAACCGATCCTACGCTAGAAGAAGAAAAACTCAATATAGTAGCAGAGCGTGGTTACTGAGGAACCATTGTTGACGTGATCTTTTGTCTAGATTCTCACTGTGGTAATTATTGAACTGAGCTGCGATTTTAATTAATTATTTTTGACGTTTGGTTTCCAACAATCTGGCTGATTCCAACGGTGAAGATCAACGAATCGATTTTCGAGAACTGAGATCAGGTAGAAGAATTCCTATTGTTCATGACCAAGCTGAAAACGTGGTAGATCCGGTGAATCCAGTGATCAACGAAAACGAAGTGAACGAAGTAAACGATTTGATCGATTTAAACGATTTAAACGGTGTAAATGAAAACGGTAATGTTCCAATTATTCATATTTTAAACATAAACGAAAGTATGGAATCTCAAAACGATCTGGTATTAAAAAGTCAGATATTCAATGGTAAGAATTATACAGCATGGAAGAAATTAATTCGTGTGAATCTGAGAGCTAACGGCTGGCTAGATACTCTCAGTGAGTACATTCCGAATAATGAAGGAAATGCTCAAGTTGCTTTGACAGCAAGACAGATGAGAGAAGGAAAAGCATTTGCGTATATATATAACCATTTAGATACTGTGAGACAAACGACTGTAAATGCTGCAAATACGCCTTTAGAATTGTTTCAGATTCTTGATCCAATGTATGAACGAACTGGTCCAGTTGACGTGATCGTTGTACAAACGAAAATTGGTGCAATGCAATACGATTTGAAAAATCCATTGGAAGATCATATAGCAGAATTTGAAAAATATTGTGCTATATTAGAAAATGCGAATGAACGTCTTCCATTTACGCTAAAGGTTGCTTGGCTGCTAAAAACGATGCCTGAACGATGGTCACACGTAAGGACGGTAGTAAATTCACTGTCAGGTGAGCAAAGAAACTTTCAATATATTAAAAGTTTATTGTTGACTGAAGAGACTACGTATAAAGACAGTCACGAATATAAAGAGGCTGAAAAGCAGGCTATGTATTCCAAGACATTTAGAAATAACGGTGGTTATAGAAACCAACGAAATGATCAACGAAACGATCAACGATATGGTAACGCTAACGTGAATCGAAACTATAGCAACGGCAGTAACGGTTTTAAGAGATTTAACGGTAATTCGAGAAACGAGAATATTAAATGTTTCAGATGTAATAATTTCGGTCATATTGGTAGACATTGTCCTAAATTCGGGAACCATGTGAGAACCAACGACGATCAACGCTCCAGTAAAACGAATAATCAGCATCAAGTACGACAAGCAAACGAAGCCACAACGAATCCAACGAAAACCAACGTACCAGCTGTAAATAGTGAAAGAATGAGTAACGTGAATTTTACTGAAGTTAATTTTAATCGTGAATGTAACGAAGAACGGTATGCTTTAAATTTGTGTTCTAAATCTAGTAATGAAATAGAATTTGTTCTAGATAGTGGAGCTTCAGACAATATGTCCGGTGATGCTTCAAATTTTATTCCAGACAGCATTTATAAAAATCCGGTTACGATAAATAGTGCGAATAAAAATAGTGCGTTACATTCAAGTGAAAGTGGCGATATTAATGCGATTTTTGTCGACGGCGATTTAACGCGAAATCTTGTAATAAAAGATGTTTTATATGTACCTAATTTGCGAACGAATTTACTTTCAGTAACTAAGCTTATGAAAGGTGGCTATACGATAGTTTTTCGCGACAACGAAGCCTTAGTTGGTAAAGGTGGCAAGCTGATTCTACGAGGTCAACTGGAGAATAACTTGATACGAGTTCGAGTAATGGTAAATGAGGACGTCCATCTTAGAAAATCCTACGCTCTTGTAATGAATGTCAACGAAGTCGCTGAGTTATGGCATAAACGAATGGGTCATCTGAACGTAACATACCTGGAAAAGTTATCCAACGTCGTCAAAGGTATGAATTTTAACGATTTCTCTTCCCTCAAAGACAGAACGTGCTCCGTATGCCAAGAAGCGAAGCAGACGAGAAAGCCATTCAACGCCGAACGTAGAAAAGCAACGAAGCCTGGTGAGATAGTCTACGTAGATCTCAACGAAGTTTCAACTCGCAGTAACGTGGTGCCAAAGAAATGGATTTTGGTAATTGTTGACGATTTTACACATTACGTAATAATAAAAGTTTTAGATCGAAAAAGCGACGCAGCCGATACGATTCAAGAATACGTTGAATTGATGAAAACGTTCCATCAGAATCCTGTGGTGGAAATAAGAGCAGACAACGGTGGTGAATTCACATCGAATTCATTTAAAGAAATGTGTAAACGAAATGGTATTCGCAACGAGTATGCAGCACCATACCATCACGAGCATCAAGGACGTGTAGAACGGTATAACAGAACATTATTAAATTATACGCGTGCGTTAATGTTTGAATCAGGAGCAGCTTTAGAATTATGGCCATATGCGGTAGAACATGCGAATTATTTGCTGAATCGAGTACCAACGAGAGCCAATGACTTTGTAACGCCATACGAACGTTGGGTTGGCAGAAAACCGAACATCAGTAAAATACGAGTTTTTGGAAGTTTAGCCTACGTCAAAATTGAAACTCCAAATACAACGAAGTTAGATCCTCGCAGTAAGCTAATGTTTGTTGTAGGTAATACAGACACTGGTTATTTGCTGTATGATCCAGTAACGAAACGCTACGAGAGATCATCAAACGTTGAAGTCGACGAAACGAAAACATTCAAAGATTTTAATCCGGTTCAGTTTGGTAACTACGGTGATCTGGAAAACGAGATCATATCCAACTATCTGAGTCTTTTCTTTTCTCTGTTTTCTGGTCAAGAGGTGACGCTCATTCAACCTTGTATTCAATATGGCGATAAGACTCTGATGATGCCTGTTTGTTCCTTTTAATAAATTAAGTTGAATTATACAGTGTTTTTCAAGTTATTTATGAAGATATTCAAGTTATTCAAGTAAATACATATTTAAACCGAACTCAGTTGTTCGTAATTGGTGTAGGTTTTAAATATAAAGATCCTAAGTTTCGTTCTTGAGAATTGATTGAGTTCATATAATTTGAATTATTAATCTGACACAAATTCTGCAATATCTTCATAACCAAAAGTACGATTTCAATGAAATTTTCATAGAATCTTGGCCTCATATATGATAATATCTCTGCAAAATTTCAGCTTTCTAAAAGAAACGGTTCTTTCACAATAGTTCTTAATGTTGATACGAAATCCCACCCCATCTCATTCTTCATCATCATCATATCATTCTATATATATATGTCACACGTACACTCTCATCACGAAGTGCTTCCCCTACCATTCTCGATCCGCTATCGCTGTTGCTTCGCCATTTCGTACTTATTCATATTTTATTTCCAAATGTAATTTTAGTCTGCTAATAAATTCTGTCGTGAATACTTCTCTCTTACTCTTTTTTGTTCCTCGTCATCACCGCCTCACATCATGGTAACCATCGCTGCGGTTGAACTGTAAGAGAAGAATAATATTAAATTATGAAATAGCAGACTGATTTTTTTTTGAAATTGATTCATTGTTGTGTTGAAATTTATATTTTTTTGAAGTGAAAATACACTGAAAATACGTTTAAATCGAAAATATTAAAACTCGAATTTTTTATATTATATTTTTTTCGAAGTTGAAAAAAATAAAAACGTAACCAAAAACCAGTTCCTGACCCAATAACGGCCGACCCTGGAAGTCAACGAACTACAATCCAGAAAGGACCGCCAACGATACAGAGAACCACCCGAAGAAATCTTCTGCTCCCGTCTTCAAGAAATCTTCCAGAGATCTCAACTACGAAGACCACAAATTTTTGGGCCAACCTTCTACAAAATTCAGCGAAGACAACAACGGTGACATTGGGATACAGCAAACACAAGTTCACACAACAACGGATCAACGAAGAAAATTAAATTTTGTAAGGTAATATAGATGTAGTTAAATTATTTTTTACGTATATTCTGAATTAAAAATTTGAGGTGGAGATATAAATTAGTTTTTCCCTTCCCTATTTAATAATATATGTCAAATTTAGTAAACGTATTAGAAAACAAAATAGGTGAATATAGTATTGAGAAAGAGGAGTTGCAAGAATTGTTGAAAAAGTTTGAAGGGGAAAAAGTTGTAGATTTGAAAATAGAGAAATATAATCTTCCTTATTATACGTATTTTACGGGTGAAATAGTACTAGAATCATTCACAATCGATATCTCAGGTAGAATAGAGGAAATTAGTACATTTAAATATATTAAAATAACTGATTCAACACCAAATTACTTTTCCAATAGAATATATAGTTCGTTAGAATCAGAAAAGAAATTCGTAAATAGATTCTTAAAATAATAATAATAAAATTTTAAAAAAATTTAAAAAAACTGGATAAAAAAGAAAAAGTACCAGAAAATAAAAATATTGAATCTGAAAAACATCAAATAATAAAAAAGATCGACAGAGAAAAAGAAGAAAGTAAAAAATTTATATCCATCACGAATATTGAGGATAGTTTATTAGGATTTAAAAAAATTGAAGAAAGCATGTCGAGTGTTAATGAAATTAAACCGATTCAAGCTCCATTAGGAAAAGTGTTTAATGGAAAATATTATTTAGATTGGAGACGTATGATTATTTCGGCAATTAGGGGTGCTGGTTATTATGATATTTTCGGAGAACATGAATTTTTAGAATCTTATATATCCCATATTGATGATTTGAATTTTAGGCCCAATAAAGAAATGATAAATTATTGCAAAATGCAAGACAATGCCAAAGCATTCGTCTTAGAAAGAGTTTCGAATGAAATTACAAAACAAATAAGAGATTGTAACACGGTCATAATGATGTTAAAAAAATTAGATAATATATACGGTACGAAAACATCAGTCACAGCAAACATGGCGAAATCAAAATGGATGGAATTCAGATTTCAACCCGGGGGAAATATGAGAGGATTTCTAAAAAAATGGGACGAACTTGTTACAGATGTAAGAGATAGTGGAAAAGAAGTGAAAGAAGAGGAAGAATTAGAAAATTTACAACTTGCACTATGTTACGAACAAGCATTAGCAAAAATGCAGTTTGAAAATATGCCCCATAATGAAAAAAATATCGACAATTTTAAACGAAATCTAAGGGAAGATGCTGATCAAAAATTTAGGGATCAGACATTAAATAAACAAAATAATAATAATCATAATAATAACTCTAATAATTATCGTAATAATGGAAATGGCAATAATAATAGTAACTATAGAGGTCGTAATAATAATTATCATGGAAGGAACAATTACAGAGGAAATAATTATAATAACTACAGAGGCAACAACCGAAATCAAAGTACAAATAGTAATGCAAACGGAAATGAATCAAATTCCCAAAATAATAATAATAACAATTCGAATAATAATGGAAATGGAAACTATAGGGGAAATAATTATAGAAATAATGGAAATTACCGTGGAAATAATTATAGGGGTAATAATAGAAATTACAACAATTGTAACCCCAAATGTTATAAATGTGGTCAAAATGGACACATAGCTCAAAACTGTAATAATAATAATAATACCCAACAAAACAGTAATAATAATAATGCGAATACAAATCAAAGTAATTACCCACCGAAAACAAACCAAAATAATAATAATGTCCCAAACAAAAAAGAGAACCCTGAACAACAGGTAAAAATGTCATGTATGGTCAGAAAACATTTAGATAATTCGAATGAATGGTTGTTAAATAAATTAATTAAAAATAATGAAATAAATGAAAGTTATACTCAACTAGAAAATAAAGCAATTTTGGATGGAGCTGCGGAAGTGCATCTAACAGCCGATATAAACAAACTTGATAATATTAAAAAATTTGTCACTCCTGTAAAACTACAATGTGCGGGGAAAAACGCTTTCTTGTATGCCACCCATACTGGTCAAATGACAATAAAAATCGAAAATTTCAGTAAAATACAGTCATTAATTCAACTGAATGACGTACATTACGTACCTGATCTAAATACAGATATAATTAGTGCAATAAAAATCACGAATACGGGTACAGTAAATATTGATCAGCAAAAAAATTGTGCTAATATATATTTTATAGAAAATGGGGAAATTCTAATAACTGCCCCAAAAGAAAATGGAATATTTTATATCCATTACAATATTCACAATAAAAATATCACTAATAAAAAAAAAATGATGAATACATCAATGAAGAATCAGGAAACGCTACACAAATATGTCCAGTAACCCAAGAAAATGAGGATGAATGGGAGGATTTTTCAATTGAATTAGATATACAGGAAGACGATGAAAACCCACAAGATAATAATAATGGAAATTCATTTGAGGGGGGTGAAAATAATAATATTGTCAATGAAGAAAATATACCAAATGATGAAAAATCAAATATCAATGATAATACTGATGGTATAAATGATACTTCAAATAATAATAATATAATGAATAAAAAAATGATTATTCATAGAAGGCTGGGTCACCTTAATGCACGCTATATCCAAAAATTAAAAAATTTATCTGTTGGTATTCCGGAAAACATGAATTTTAGAGACGATGATTTTAAAAACTGTCAAATCTGTTGCATTGCAAATAATACAAGACTAGGGCATAATGGTATGAGAACTAAACCCTCCAGAAAATTAGAAATAACATCTTCCGACATCATGGGTCCATTCACACCATCGATCGCAAACCAAAAATATATCTTAACCTTCATCGATCATTATTCAAAATACACATTTGTCATGCCCATAACAGCAAAAAATCAAGTGGCAACGGAATTTAAAAATATAATAGTGTCCATGAGAAACAAATTTCCAAATTTTCCCATAGGAACCATCAGATGTGACAATACAAAAGAATACACTGATTTAAAAATAGTAAGTTATTGTCAGGAAAATGGAATAACAATGGATTATGTAGTTCCTTATTCTCCTGAGCTGAATGGTGTAGCCAAAAGGCAGAACCAGACACTCATGAGAAGAGTAAGGGCTATGCTCATTGATGCAAACCTAGACATTAAATACTGGTCATATGCAATTGTCACATCGGCATATTTATTAAACCGCTCACCAACTAAAGCTAACATAGACTTTAAAACCCCGTATGAATTATTTTATGGTACAAAACCTAACTTAAAAAATCTAAAGGTATTTGGCTCTCTAACATATCGTCACATCCCTTTTGAAGTAAGAAAGCAAAATGCTACAAAAGCCAAATCAAAATTAAAAAATAAAATAGATCCGAAATTGGCTCCTAGAGTAGAAAAAAGCATAATGATGGGATACACAAATACCGGATATTGCCTTAGAGACCCTTTTGAAACAAAATCGTATATTGCATGTGACGTACGGGTAGATGAGTCTCAAAATATTAAATCTCTAGAAACATCAAACAGAAAATTAATAATAAGACCAGCGAATTATGAACAGGATTTAGGCATTATAAACCCAATAATAATGAATATTAATGTCAATTATAATAAAACATACATAGAGGATTGCGTGCCAAAAAACTTTAATGAAATTAACACTAACCCTTTTAGGAAGGAATGGGTAAACGCAATAAATGACGAATATAACTCATTAAATGATATGAATGTTTGGGAAATTGTAGATTAAGATAGGCAAAAATTAATTGATACCAGGTGGATATTTACGATTAAATATGATAAATACGGAAATCCTAAACCCAAAGCCAGATTAGTAGCAAGAGGATTCAAAGATAGAACTGAGTATAATATTACAGAAACTCACGGACCTGTTGTATCAATAAGTACAATTAGATGGTTGCTCTCTGTAATTAATAAATTAAAATTGATTCTTGTGCAATATGATGTCAAAACGGCATATTTGAACTCCCCTATAATAAAACCTATTTATGTAAAAAGACCCGAGGGGATAAATATTAATTCCAACCAAGTCCTAGAATTAAAAAAATCAATATACGGACTTAAAACATCAAGTAAATTTTGGTACCATCTACTCGACTATAAAGTAAAGGAAATGGGTTTCATAAGAACAAAAGCTGATAGATGTCTATATCAAAAGACAAACGACAATGAAAAAACATATTTTCTAAGCTATGTAGATGATATTCTAATAGCTTCAAACTCGCAAATAGCAATTTCAAAAATCAATGAACAACTGGAAAAATCTTTTACCATCACAATAATAAATAATCTAAAATTCTTTGTGGGGTTGGAAATTGAAAGAAATATAGAAAATAAAACAATAGTACTGTCTCAACATAAACATATAGAAAAAATGATTAAAAAATTTGGCATTTCTGAAACAAAGAAAACAAACACTCCAATGGAAACTGCCTTAAAGATCGAAAAAGTTGAAAATGGAAGGGACGATACAGAGTACAGATCAATGATTGGTGGATTATTGTACTTGTCCAGGCTAACCAGACCTGATATATTATTTCCTGTAAATTTTTTCTCACATTACCAAAACAACTCAAATGATACTCTGAAAAATTACGTAAGAAGAATATTTAGATATGTCAGTTCTACAAAAAATTATAATATAACGTATAAATCTGAGGGAGACAGAATACAAGCATATATTGATGCTTCATATGCCCCTCAAGTAGACGAAAATAATATCGAGTTAAACAATTTACAGAAAGGAAAATCAATTACTGGTTTTATGATTTTTGCAAATGAAGATTTGATAGAATGGAATTGTTCAAAACAAACAATCCATGCTTCATCCAGTACTGCTGCGGAAATCATAGAGGTTTTTGACACTTTCGATATAATTAAGGTAATTCAATATATGAATTTCGAAATTTTTGGGGAGAAAATAATAGTAGATGTAATGGAGGATAATATATCAACTCAGAAAATATGCTCTGGGGGAAGTCAGAAAAAATCACGGGCACTTATGATAAAGTGTTACTCGATATTGGAGGCTATGGAAGAAAAAATAATTCATTTTAGATCTGTTAATTCCGAAAATCAACTTGCAGATTTACTCACAAAATCGTTAGATAGAACAAAATTCGAAAATTTAATTGTCAAAATTCTAGAAAACACGAATCTATACACATAATACTAAATACATTTATTATGAAAGAAAATACCCGTCCAAAAAAGTCAAGTCGTACCAAGTCAAAATCCTAAAGTCGAAACTTGAAACATATTGTACAAGAAAGAGTACTCTTACATTGTCCATAAACAAAATAATGAAAAATTCACTCGAAAATACTTGTCGGAAATAAATAACTGATTTTTCAGTAAATTCAACAATGAAAACAAAATTAAAATCGAGCAAGCAAAAACCCTACAAACGTTAATAATAGAAATAGCATACAACTTTCGACAAGCGTGTGAAAAATACACGACAAAATTCCCACACGAAACTATGAAAGGAAAATCTTAACAATATACGAGAGATAAAAACTCATTACACGACCTCAATATAGATAAATCTAATAGCTTGCCTTATCCAAAAATAAACATGTCAAACGCCACCTCAGATACAAAAGAAAAACGTAAAAGATAAAGCTAACGAACATCATATATTATCGCTTCATATTATTGCATGCCAAGTACAGATAATAATTGTCAAACATAACGTTCCGATAAACGATTGCGCATCTTTTAAAATCTTTTGTTAATTTTATTTCATTGTGATTATTTTTTTTCTTCTTTCATTCATTACGTACTCGTAAATGTTCGAGAATATATCCGAACACACTTTTAAATGAATCATGTATTAGTCATCTATGTATACGAAAATTTTTGCATGTTACCAATTTTTACTTTTATTTTTTTTTTTGCATATACCATATATTATTCTATGTATCACATATTAATGTTCTATAATTATTGCATGTTACCATATTTATGTACTTACATTTCATTTATTTATTTTAATTATTTATTTTGTTTTAGTTTTCGAAGCACAGCAGACAAAAATTTTCTTTATATAGCAACCAAAGTTACCATAATAACACAATGTCAATATTTTTTTTTAATTTTTTATGTACTTAATATTTTTTTGGAAATAATAATAATTCGTTTATTTTTAGAGAACATGATGAAGAACTCAATCGGTAAAATTTTAGGGGGGTGTTGATACGAAATCCCACCTCATCTCATTCTTCATCATCATCATATCATTCTGTGAGAATTATAGCAAATTAAATTATACTCGTGACTATTATTCTCACATATCTTTTGTGGTGGCAACACTGTTTATATATTTTTGTGATCTGTGATTTTTAGTGTTTTGTACCTGACTGTGATATTTTGTAATCATACGCCTCTAGTCGCTTTTTGTCATTCATGTTGTTAACAACTCCACTTCTATTAATGTGGAAATAAAAGTTCGTAATTAGTGAATCTTGTGTCTTTATTTATGTGTTCGTAATGTGTGTGTCTAGTCTCTGTTCGATGTCGTTTTTAGTTTAGGTTCGTTTCATAGGTTTTTCGTCGTCTCGATCCGTTGATTTCTTCCTCAACTTCTCACAGGTTATGGGCCCAGAAACCTGGATGTCAACGTGGTCGCCATTGTCATAGTTCGTCAATGTTGTGCTGTCGGATCCTGCTCGCCACACCCAAGTAGTATCATGCCTGCTAATTGTTTTTCGATTGTTTGATATGTTCTCTGTTCGATGTTCCTGTGATCTCGTTCGTGTTGAATTGTTGGTCGACGTATCTGAAAGTTGCTGAAAATCGCTGTGTTTGCGGTGTAACTGATCGTTCGTACCTGTTAACGAGATGGAAGCGCGAAAGAAGAACATGATCGAGCCGTTCAATGGGCAGAATGGCCGCACATGGAAGTTCCGGATGGAACTGTTGTTGGCAAAGGAGTCGTTAACTAATATTATAATCGATTCTTTGCCGACTGTTCGTAACAGGGGAGATGCTTGGTCCAAGGAGAACGCGAAGGCGATGTTCCTGATAGCAAACAACGTGACTGACGAGTACCTTGAGATGATCCAGACGTACACGACGGCGAAGGAGATGTTTCATGTCCTAACAAACCTCATCGACAACGGCAATGACCAGACGCTGATGGATTTACGAGGTGATTTGTACGCAAAACGGTATGTGTCTGGTATTGATTTGCATAAATACTTGTTGGATTTTCGTTCTCGTTGTAGACGTTTGACTGAATTAGGAGATTTAACGACCACGAAACAGTTTATTTTGGTATTGCTGAGGTCATTACCTGCGGAATTTCGTCCAATTAAGGTTGTAATTGAAGATGCAGAAGTCGTCACCTGGGATGGTGTTTTCATGAAATTGAATAACTTCCAGCGTGAGCTATCTTCTGATAGCAAATCGGCAGTTCGAGGTAATACTCTGAACACTACATCTCTAAAACCTTCATCAGTGGGTGCCACTGGTGAGGAGAACATTTATTTTGGTAATTGCAATAATGTTGGACGAAATTTTAGTAATAGTAGTAATGGAAATCGTTTTAATCGTGGTCGATCTCGAAATAATAATAATAGTCGTGGTTTCAGTCGAGGCGGAAATAATAATTTTAATAATAATAATCAAAATTCGAGCTCAAATAATAATAGTAATAATAACTTTAATGGACGTGGTCGTAATAATAGTACTGACAGTGGACATTCTAATGTGAAATGTCACTATTGTAACAAAATAGGGCATATAGCCCGAAACTGTTATGTCAAAAATCGTAATAGTAATAATAATAATAATTGTAATAATAGTAGTAATACCAGTGAAAATCGTGTTAATGACCAAAATTCTAATAATAATAATAGTAATAGGAGCTCGGCACAGATGTGCAATGAAAATTTTAATGCTAATGACGTTTGCTCTGAAGTGGGTTACAGCTTCACGTTGAATAATGACGATAATAAAAAAATTAATGACTCTTGCAATGCAAAAGAAAATTTAAACTTGATGCCTCGAACCACATTTATAGTTGACAGTGGATGCACAATTCACATTATTAATGATATAAATTTGTTCAGTGATTATATAGACTTGATCAGACCGCATAGTATCTGTGTTGCGAAGAAGGGTGTCTCTCTGTCTGTCACGTCGGTAGGTACTGTAAAATTAAAACTTTTAAATGGAATCGTAATCGAATTGAAAAATGTAAGGTATGCTCGGGAGCTGCCGCAGAATCTGCTTTCGGTTAAACGTATGAGCAGGTCGGGATTTGACACTTTGTTCAAGGAAGAGTCTGTTGAGATCATCCAACGCTGCAGTGGAAAAATAGTTACCACTGGTGTTAGCGTAGACTCGGATTTGTACACAATTGACTTTGTAAAAATGTCAAGTCAATCGTGTAATCTGACGTTGGGAGATGAATTGAGCCCACTGTTCGTGTGGCATAAACGACTTGCTCATTTAAATGTGAACGATGTTAGATTGTTGTCAAGTAGGGGTTTGATACCCAATGTTGACTCCAATCGCAGATTGCTGTGTGAGCCCTGTGTTATGGGGAAACAGAGTCGAAAACCATTCCAAAGGCATGAAAGAAAAACAAATAAGCCATTGGAGTTGGTTCATACTGACCTCTGTGGACCTATTAACCCTCCTGCATATAAAGGAGCTAAGTATTTCATGACCTTTATCGACGATTACTCAAATTTTTGTTGTGTTTACTTGCTGGCGAATAAGACAGAAGCTTTTGCAAAATTTAAAGAATATCACGAGATGGTCTCGAATAAGTTTGGCTATAACGTAAAGAGACTCCGTTGTGATCGCGGCACAGAGTACTTGAATACCACCTTCCAGTCATATTGTACTGAGAAGGGAATTGTGGTTGAGCCTACTGTTGGTGGTTGTCCTCAGCAGAATGGAAAAGCTGAGAGAATGAACAGGACACTGTGCGAAAGGGCAAGGACACTGTTGTTTGAGAGTGGTCTTGGGAAGATATTTTGGTCGGAAGCCATATTGTGCTCCACCTATATCATAAACAGATGCCCTACAAATAAAGATTTTATTCCATTTGAGAGATGGTTTGGTGAGAAATATAATTATAATAAATTAAAAACGTTTGGATGCGATGCATATATGTTGTCATTCAAACATGACTCTGATAAATTTAAGAGTAAAAGTGAAAAGTTAGTAATGGTAGGTTATTCTCCATGTGGGTACAGGTTATTGGACTTAAGCACTAAGGAGATACGTCTGTCACGTGATGTTGAGTTCTTTGAAGGTGCAATAAGTAATCCTGAATATAATAAATATACTAAAAATGATGAGTTGTTTAAAGAAGTCACTGAATCCAACTTGGAAAATATTGAAGTTGATGGTGATTTAAATTTAGATTGTCTTTCACAGGAGGCGACTACACGTGATCAAGCAGCAGGAAATATATACCTGGCTGAGGATGGCATTCCTTTGACGTTTGAGGAGGCGAGTGCAGCACCTGATAGTCTGATGTGGAAGGAGGCCATTTCGTCTGAAATAAGTGCCCTGAACTCCAATCAGACTTGGAAGGTGACCAAACGTCCAAAGGACGCCCCTACCATCACGTGTCGTTGGATCTTTAATAAAAAATATGATAATGAAAATAATGTTTTATATAAAGCTAGGTTAGTTGCCAGAGGCTGTCAGCAGAAGAAAGGCTTCAATTTTAATGAAGTATATGCGCCAGTGGCGAAACTTTCGACTGTGAGGACCCTCTTGGCTGTTAGTAATAAATTAAAATTTTATATAGAACAAATAGATATCTGTAGTGCGTTCTTGAACGGTATTCTTTCTGAGGATGTGTACCTCGAGATACCTGAAGGTATTGAAACGCAGGTTGATAAATATAATAATGTATTAAAATTAAATAGGTCTATATATGGTCTTAAACAGTCGCCAAAAGTGTGGAATAAGCTATTTAATGAGTTCCTGTTGTCACTTGGCTTTGTACAAAGCATGGCTGATGACTGTCTGTATGTTTTCAAAAATAAACATGATGGAACAATAGTTTATCTACTCACTTACGTTGATGACGTTCTCATTAGTTCCAATAATAAAGAACAAATTATATTTTTCAAAAATAAAATTAATAAGAGATTCAAATGTAAGGATCTTGGAAAAGTTAATAAATATCTAGGTTTAAACATTAATTACAGTCGCGAAGAGGGCATACTGGAGATCGAGCAGAAGAATCTCATCGAGTCTGTTGCTAGGCGGTTCGGTGTTGATAAATGTGCACCTACCTACACACCTATTGACCCCAAACTCCAATTGGATAGGGACCTCAATGCGTGTGATAGTGTGCTGAATAATAACTATCAACAGCTCGTGGGATGTTTGATGTACCTAATGCTAGGATCACGGCCTGATATTTGCTTTGCAATATCGTACTTCAGCCAGTTCTCCAGTTATGCCACAGATGAACATTTCAAGTATTTATTGAGAGTTCTGAAATATTTAGTGACTACTAAAGATAAAAAACTTATATATTCATATGAAAATAATAATAATGGCAATATAGTCGAAACATATTCGGATGCCGATTGGGGTAACTGTGTTAACACAAGACGGTCAATCTCGGGTTACTGTGTCTTTGTTTATGGGTCGCTGGTGTCCTGGTCCAGTAAGAAACAACCAACGGTAGCTCTGTCTAGCACTGAAAGTGAGTTGATCGCCATATGCGATGCTACCACTGAATCGATCTGGTTGAAATATTTAATGAGTGACTTTTGCATTCAAATTAATGACAGAGCTGTAATTTACGAAGACAATCAGAGTTGTCTGGCTATTTTGCACTCTGGAAAATGGAACACACGCAGATCAAAACATGTGGACGTAAAGTACCGTTTTGTGTGCAATCACGTAAATTTAGACTTTAAGTATTCATACGTGTCAACTTCGCGACAGTTGGCTGATGTTTTTACGAAGGGCTGCCCGAGGCCTAAATTTGATGTATTCTGTAAAATGTTAAAGTTGTTGTAACTTATTGTATATGTTTACCATTCATGTAATATTTGTTGTTGTAACTTTTTTTGTATTTTTGTTGACCTTTTGTCATTTATGTTTTTAATGACCTTATTAATTTAATAATTCATTTTTACCATTTTACCGTAATCGTATAAGTTTAATTTGAGGAGGCGTGTGAGAATTATAGCAAATTAAATTATACTCGTGACTATTATTCTCACATATCATTTGTGGTGGCAACACTGTTTATATATTTTTGTGATCTGTGATTTTTAGTGTTTTGTACCTGACTGTGATATTTTGTAATCATACGCCTCTAGTCGCTTTTTGTCATTCATGTTGTTAACAACTCCACTTCTATTAATGTGGAAATAAAAGTTCGTAATTAGTGAATCTTGTGTCTTTATTTATGTGTTCGTAATGTGTGTGTCTAGTCTCTGTTCGATGTCGTTTTTAGTTTAGGTTCGTTTCATAGGTTTTTCGTCGTCTCGATCCGTTGATTTCTTCCTCAACTTCTCACACATTCTATATATATATATATGTCACACGTACACTCTCGTCACGAAGTGCTTCCCCTACCATTCTCAATCCGCTATCGCTGTTGCTTCGCCATTTCGTACTTATTCATATTTTATTTCCAAATGTAATTTTAGTCTGCTAATAAATTCTGTCGTGAATACTTCTCTCTTACTCTTTTTTGTTCCTCGTCATCACCGCCTCACATCACTTAATAATATTGATTATAATGGAATTTGTTGGGATACGATTCCCTCACTACCTCACAAACACAGGACATCACATTGACTAACACTGTATGTAACATACTATTACATTTATTTGTTTTATATGTGGCGACACTGATCGCCAATATAATATTCTTCCCGCCACTGTTCGACGGAGAATGTTCTCCGTGCGTCAGTCGTTGTACTAACGTCGTTAATAAACATTTTCAAGATGGAAGTCCGTACTTATCTTTTCTATGTAAAGTGATCAAACCTCACCTCAATATGATAGCAGAGCTGCGGGTCAAAAGAAATAAGTGCGGTAATTGAAATGTGATTGTGATAATCGTGTAATTTATTAAAATTTGAAAGTTCGTGTTTCACGCAAAGTGAAAGGCTTAGCGCCGAGTGATACCTCCACGCAAAGTGGCAGGAAAAGTTAAAATTTGTGAACAAAAAGTTTGATTCAGTGATTAAAGTAACTATCCTGAAAAAGTTAAATGTTTAATTAAAGTAAACTAATAAATTAAAAGCGTAATAAAAGTGAAATTAATGAAAACAACGGTAAAGTCTTGGACGCCTGTGAAAACGTCAAAGTCCAAAGTCTGGAGAAAACAGATCAGATACGAGAGGATTTTATGGTTTGTTAGACCAGGGCATACAGTCAAAAATGGTTGGCAATTGTTCATGCTGTGTTCCAGGGAGTGAAACAGCGAAAGAAGATCGAAAATTCAAAGGTTGCAGAGTATAAATCGTCGCAGATTGGTGTCATTTGGGCGAGGTAGCAGAAGAAAAACATCGAAAAATA
>WOFM01000577.1:522371-598056 GCA_011428145.1 Ericerus pela | reverse complement strand
AAATCATTTTTTGTTTGAACAGTCCAGTGTCACGTAGGAATAATAATTACCTATTTAAGTACCTACATAATTCCAATCGTTTATTTTGTTTTTTTTAAAAAAATAAGTTTTCAAATTTACATATAAATGAGTAACGATATCAAGTTTGTATCGATGTATAAATGTTTTTCATAATATAAATATTCATTGACAATATATATAAATTTGACATTATTCTTTTTCTTCATTTGATTACAATTTCTTCATTTAAGCTTTGAGCTTTTGTTTTTATAGGGCTTGTTAATTCATTTAGTAACTGAGTTACATGTTGACTTTGTATTGGTTGCTTAATATAGTTGAAACATAGGTATGATAAAATTATTATAATAATAGTATCTAAACTTAACCATATTAATACAAATTGTTGGATTAAAGTTAAAGAACTATTCTCATTGAATTTATGATATTTTATTTCTAAATTATCGAGTTTATATTGGAGTTTGTTGGTTGGGGTTATAGGTGAGAAATGTGGAACATACATGGTCCAGTTGGGGTTATAAGCATTGATGCTTGGTAATGCTATAGTATTTCTGGTTCTTGGAATCTATAATTACGTCGTATTTTGTCCATAATAAAGGAATATGATGTTCAATGGTTACATCATTGGACATTTACAGGGGGCAAGGAAATCCTGGAGGGATGATAACCTCTGAATATCCGTTGGTGTCTTTATTTAAGACTTTGATGTCACAGGGTACTGTCAATAGGATGGTTCCTGGAAGATTATTGTCGATATTTATGATATTAAGTTCATTTGAAACTATATCATACGTAGAAAGTGAATTGTGATTAGTGATGGAAAATTTATTTTGGGAAAATTGGTGGACTAAGATTTTCTTATTATTGGTTTCGCATCTGAAAATACATGATTTAATAAGTTCTTCATAGGGATTTTTAGGGAATAAGGTTTTAGCACATGAAGAAACTTTATCTGAACCTCTGTTATCTGGGAGATAGCATAGGAACTTTATCTGAACCTCTGTTATCTGGGAGATAGCATAGGGATTTTTCTGGGTTACAGTAATGTATATCTGTTCCTGAAATATATCGTACTGAATTATCTTCTGAGTTATGGATAATAATAGAAGGTTCTTGATCCCATGAGCATAGATTGTTATCGTGAGATCTGAAGGTTAGGGGAATGAATTTATACGTTGAAAAAATAGCATTAAGTTGTTTGATGGGAACTTTAAGTTCAATTTCTAGATTATCATTGTGAACATGACAATTGATAAGATCTAGATGATAATAGTTGAGATAATCGTGTTTGGGAATGGTAAGTTCCATGTTGTTTTTCAACAAAAGGGGTTTGAGTTTACGTAGATCTTCTTGAAGTGTATCAGTTGATACAATTGAGGATGGTAGGTTGTGATCTTTACATGCATTAAGCATGTAGCTTATCTTCATAGAATGTTGAAGGTAAGAATTATAGTACATTCGTACTGAATTTTCGTAGTTGGTAATTTCACCAATAATATAATTTTCTTCGTTGATCTGACTTAGAGTATTTTCTAGATATTTCTTTGCATAAAAGAAATCGTCGTAAAAATATTGAAAGTTTTCTGTGAAGGATTTTAAATTTTCGGTGATGTTAAGTAGGGTTGAATGATCTTCTAATACTGCTGATTTGAGAATATCATATTGGGTTTTGAGGGAATGTTCGTTGTCTAAGAGTGATTGTCCATCTCTGTAGGTTAATACTCTACAGCATATGGAGAGAAGATCTCCGAAAATGTCTCTGACTTTTGTCACGACAGTTTCTCTTTTACTGTGTAAATGGTTTGGTTTGGTGTAAAAATCTTGTATCAGTGCGAGATTTGATTCGATGAGAGATTTGAATAAGTTACTATATCTTTTTGAGATTCTGTGTAGATGGCATTTTAATTCGTCCCAATTGTAATTGTCTTTGTATTTAGTATAAACATGAGTTTGTATGAACTCTGCTGAATCCGTTAGGTTCAATTGTACCGTATACAGAATTGGTATGGTTTGCTGATATATGCGAATATGTTGGTATTCTTCGAAATAGGCTCCTGTAGAAGTGGTAATAGACGTTTTGACGGGTCTATTTGCTTTTATGCTGATTGATAGTTGAATTGATAGAAGAGTTGAAAGTATCGAAAAGAAACGGTATCTGCGACATCAAAAATTGCAAGATGTGAATGGTTTGCAGAAATTAAAGTACCGTAATTAAATTATAGGAATTATATTCGATGGTCTATACCAAAATTTGAAAAAGTCACATATTGCTGATTTAGGGTGATGTCACTAATTTGATCGTGTGTGATCTAATTGTGAAAAGGGGAATATCGTATGGATATTTAATGATATGGAATTGAACTAATAATTCAGTTCATCTTCAGCTTTTGTTTCGTGTCTTAGTCGAAATAATTTTTCGTGATTTTCGTGTGCTTTGTTGGTGTATTCTTGTTCGTGTGTTTCGTAAATTCAACGAATATTATTTTCGTGTTTTTTCTCGAGAGAAAATATATTTGCAAAATCGTCGAATCTTTTTTCGAAAAAGAAAACTTAAAGCAAAATAATTTTTTTATTTTTTGCAATTTTTATTTTCTTGTGTTGCGATTGGAAAATTTTTGATAAAATTTATTTTTTTGTTTTTGATTTTTGTGCGTAGTTTTCTTTTTGTTTATGAAATCTGTTGGGTTTTGTAAGTCTGAAATACAGTTTACAGACGTGGTAAGACGTTACAATCATATTCGAAAAATCGAGTCAATCCAAAAGGGGTTAAAAAATTGCGTTTGGACTTGAGAGGAAAAATGCTATCTAAAACTGAGTGTAGGTATCAAAGCAGAGGAGCTAACTCCTGAGTGTGCTGTTCCTCTGTCATTTTTGACAGGGGTGTTAGCTTTGTTGCTGATGATACAGCACGAGACTAACGAGATTGTGGAGTGTCGGTTCCTACATCTGCGAAATGTGGATGTTATTCACATGACTCGAGATGGGAATCTCCATTGGTTACGTGAATACATTAGGTAGAAATGGGGATCTACAGTGGAGATAACACCTGCTTCCAATTTTGTAATATTCAAACGAATATTGCGACTGGGTTATATGATTGGTCTTGCCAACATACGTGAGCGGGTAGTTATACCACATGTGGATACCAGATATCCTTATGTGTTCACAGGGGCTACGCAATTGAAAGAGGAGTTAAATGCTCTACGCTACAGGTATGTAGACTATGTTCCTATCACTAGACGTGAGAAGGATGATAAGTCTATTCAGGTGGATGTCTCAAATATGAAGAAGGATCCTAGCGACAAAATACTTTCGGCTAATCCGAAGGCATTGTTGGCAAATGGAATTTCTTCTTCTGTGAGGGACAATCCTCGAATTGAATTAACTCACGTTGATACGCTGAATACGTGTGGTGGGGCAATGTGTACTAAACAAAATTTGACAAATGCCAGCATCGTTAAGGTTGTTGCTTGCGCAAACAAGTCCTTGAACCGCGCTACAACTCCTGAAATGTATCCGACTCCCGACACTGAAAAAACTAGCAGGGAGAAAGATGAGGAATTTGCTAGACGGGTCAAAAAATTAAGAAAGCGAATCCGGGACGATAAAACAAGGAGAGTTTCTCCTGGGAATGTTCTAACAAGGAGGGCTACTCCGGTGCCTATTCCGTCTCTGCCTTATGTGTTTTCTGGAAGAGATCGGGATGCTTCGAGAGAAGACTCTGAACATCGTGGCAGAATATTTATTCCGATACGTCCGTCAAAATCCGCAATGGCCAGACGTGGAGGTCGTTGTCCATACAAGAATGTTCGAATTTCGAATTTCAGTGAGAATAGTTGGTGAGTAAAATTATTAATTATTAATTAACATCTTAGAATATAATTTTTTTTTTTTTTTTATTCACAATTTGATAAATTTTATTTTCTTCATTTTATTTGACATGTGTGCGCACTTTTTATTAACATTTAATTTTCATAATTCTTCATATATAATTTTTATATGCCCTTTTTTCTTAAATTTAATTGATGTTCCTTTCGTATTTATTTCCCTTGGTTTGAGATAATTGGATGTTGATGGTTGAAGATATGTTCTGCGTGATTGGAGTTTTTTGAATTTTGCATATTCTCGATGTATTGTATGAGGATTGGACAGATAATTTATGTTTTTACAATGTAAAATTTTTTAGAGTGAGTATAATGATAATATGTATGGAAATATGTATGTGGATAAAATATGTATATGTACATGGGTAAAATATGGATAAAATATATACAGGGTTTAAGGTATATATATGGATAACATAAAAGTAAAGATTTTTTTAGCCTATGGGGTTTTTTCTAGGTCTACCTGGTTTACGTTTCATGGCTTTTTCTATATCAGATTTTGCATCTTCGTTATTTTCTTCTTCTGATACGTCTTCTAATATAGGTTTTTCGTAAGATTTTTTATCCTTGGGAATTTTAATATCTTCAAGTTTAGAATGTATTTTAATTTCTGGAGGGATAATATCTTCGTTGGTATTGTCTTGTCTTTGGTAGTAGGGAATTAATCTTCTGACATGAAGATTTTCTTCTGTTGGTGGTAGGTTTTTGTTCGTATACTGTACTGTATAGTTAATATCTGAGTTTTTCTTCACTATTCTGAATATTCCTTTGAACTTGAATTTGTTCTTCGCAAAGTTTTTACTTTGTCGAATTAAAACTAGGTCATTAGTTTTAAATTCTCAAACTACTTTGTTTTTGTTGTAGTTGCGGGAATTTATATCTGCTGCTTTCTGTTTTAATTCTGCAATGTTATTTTTTGTAGTCTGCAAATTGTCTAGAACGTTTTGACGTTCGGTCATTGGCTTTGTTGTTGGTATCGCGTATTTGTTTTCTATCGTTGTTCGTGGATTATATCCGTGAAGAAAGAAATATGGAGAGACATTGTTTAGGAAGTTTATGGGTGATGTATTTTATGCATACACGACATTGAAGAGTGTGTCAATCCATTCTTCTTCTGTTTTTGGATTATACTTCGTTAAACATTTTTTTATTATGCCATTAGTTCGTTCAACTAGTCCTTGTGTTTGTGGACTATATGCTGATGAGTGTATTATTTTGATGTTGTTTTCTTTACAGAAATTATGTACAAGGTTGTTCCTAAAATGTGTGCCATTGTCACACGATATTATTTTAGGTTTTCTGTGTGTCGTCATAATTTTTTTAATAAATTTGATGACACTTTGAGCGTTAGGATGTCTCACTGGTTCTACAATGCAAAAGTTTGTGCATCTGTCTACTCCTACAATGATATATCTTTTTTCATAGTCGTTGTCAAATTTTCCTACGAAATCTATTTCGATGTGGGAAAATGGATCGAATTCCTTGATAGGAATTGGTTTCATCATTCCTATTTCTTTCGGGTTTTGTTGGTTCATTTGGCATTCATGACATGAGTTGATATAGTCATTGACTTTTTTGACTATGTTAAGCATAAAATATCTTGATTTGATTTTTTCCAAAGTTTTTTGTCTTCCGAAATGTCCTCCGTTGATGGGATCATCATGCATTTCTTTCAAAATGCTATGAGTTAATGCATCAGGTATAACAGGTACATCCTGATATGGATTACTATTTTTTGATTTTTTCTTGTAAATAATATCGTCTTTTCCTAGATAATATTTATGTGCATATCTTTCTATCTGCTTTAGTAGTTGTCTATCGAAAATAAAGTCTTTTACAAAAAATTTTTAGACTTGTCCCCAGTAATCATCTAACTGTTGATAATCAGCTAGGGTTTCTATAGGAATATCTTTTCCGTAAACTAATGTTTTTATTTCTCCTTTTTTAGGGATTTCATTTTCTTTAATTCCATCTTTATTTTTTCCTGTTATTGGGTTGAAAATATTTTCTTCTTTTGTTTTAGATTTCTTCTTTTTCTTTTCAAAATTTTAATTTTGATAGGTTCTTTTTTTGTAGAAGATGATCTTGTTATGACATTAACATTTTTGTCTTCTTCTTTTTGTTTTATTAAAAATTGTCCTGATTCGAAACGTAAGGAATTGTTATCCTTTTTGAATGGTCTAGACAAAAAGTCTGCCATTACGTTCTCTTTCCTGATATATGCTTAATATCGAATGTGAATTCTCCTAATTTTGATACGAGTCTTGCTAGACGTGGTGATGGTGTTTTCATCCTATGTTGGTAGGTTAGAGGTTAATGGTCTGTGTAGATGATAAAGTCTGTTCCTAGTAGGAAATCTATGAAATGTTGACATGATTTTGTTATGGCAATCATTTCTAAGTCGAATGAGCATAGATGTTGTTGACATTGTTTTAATTTTTCTGAATAATATCCTATTGTGTATTTTTTTCCAGTTGTAGGGTCTATTTGACGACAAACTGCTCCTACAACTTCTTTGGATGCATCAACTTCTAGAAATGTTGATGCTTCTGGGTTGTTAATTTGGAGAACTGGTTTTGATAGTAATATGTAACATTTTTGGTGTTCTTCTTTCCAGTCTATTTTTTCGTTAGACTTACTGTCTTTTCCTTCTAAGATTTTCATGATGGGTAACATTTGTTTTGTGAAATGTGGTATCATTTTTCTGTTGTATCCACACATTCCTATTAATCTTCTTACTTCCTTGAGTGTTCTTGGTGGTCTTATGTTTTTTATAGCTTCTATGTTTTTTGCTAAAGTTTCTAATTTTCCATGACCTATTTTATGTCCTAAAAGTTCTATTGAGTTTTCTAAGAAATAGCTTTTCTTGGTTTTTACTCGAAAATTGTATTTTTTTAATCTTTTCAAAATTTCTTCGGTATTTTCTAAACATTCTTCGAAAGTTTCTCCGAATACACAAATGTCATCTATGTATACTATGACTTTTTTCCATAGGATATCGATAAATATGTCTACCATTGCTTTTTGGAAGACTGAAGGGCTTAAGCTAAGTCCTTGAGGCATGCAATTAAATACATATCCTACTCCTTCGATGTTGATTCCGGTTATTGGTTTGGATTCTTTGTCAAGTGGTAGTTGAAAGTATCCTGAATTTAAATCTCTAATAGAGAAATATTTTTTGCTTCGTAGGTGTGGCCATATAGAGTCTATTCTAGGTACTCTAGTTCTGTCTTTTTTTATTTTTCCATTAACAGCTCTGTAATCTACTAATGGTCTGTATGAACTGTCGGGTTTCCTTTTAAGGAACATGGGTGATTCATAGGTAGATGGTTGTCTTTTTAATACTCCTGCTTTTTCTAATTCTTCGATTTTTTTCAGCCATTCCATTCTTTCTTTATATGCCATTTTATAATTTCTTCGTACTACAGGTTTATCGTCTTTTAGATTTATATGTACTGGTGGTACTTTGGCTAATGATAAGTTTTTTGTAGAATAGGTGAATATATCTATATAATTTTGTAATTTCTCTATTACTTTAGATTTTTGTTCTGGAGTTATTTTCTTCGAAATTTTTACTACTACTCCTTCTGGGTCACAAAGTTTTGTGTGTGTGACACATACTTTTTATTTTTAGTGAATTTCGTTAACTACATATCTTAACGTTCCTAATACTTGATTTTTACGTATCCTTTTTGTGTTAGACGTAGGGTTATATACCTTTAAAACTTCCTCATTTCTGATAATTAACTTTGTTTTATTAATAAATTTTTCATTTGTTAAAATTTCTGTAAATGGAGGTAAGATTTGTAGATATATTGTCTTATAAGGATTTATAATATAATCTGTATTGGCACGTATTAATGTTACTTGTTCTTCTTCTGGTCTGTTAATTGATGATTTTTTTGGAATTGATATTAATATGGTTTTATCTTCACATGGAATTGAAAATTTACCATTGGAAAAATCTATGATTGTCCTATATTTCTCTAGGAAATTGTAACCTATAATAATGTTTTCGATTAGATCCTCTACGAGATATGCTTTGATTGGAAATGAACGTCCTTTAAAGATAATTAGAATTGTTGAAACTCCTTTTATTTTGAGTTGAATTTCATTTACTGCATATAATGTATCGTAAGTAGGTTCTAACGTTACATTTTTTACAAGTTTTTGATGTATGAGTGTTGATTCTGCTCCACAGTTGATAAGACCATAGGTATAGATACCTAGTACATTGCACGGTAGGTACAAACGACATTGGATTTCGTTTTTTCCACTTGGTACTATAATTGTGATGTTCGGTTTTTTAGGTATTTTCATACTTTTTCTTGACATCTCCGATTTGTCAATTAATTTAGGTGGTGGTTCACCAGCTTCCCATACAACATGATGTTGGTTCGTTGCTGGGGAATCTACTCGTTTTTTGGGACAGTAGTGCTCTGTTGTGGGTAAGTAATAGCTGGGATGTTATTCTGTGTGTTTTGAATAACATTGTGGTTTTGTGTAGTACCTTGAGTATTCTGGATTGGTACTTACATCATAGGAATTTGGTTGTTATAATTTTAATATTGGGGATAATTATTATAACTATTACGATAATATCCTCTTTGAAATCTATTGTTTTGATTTCTAAAATTATTTCCTCTGTAATTTTGATTTGGAAAATTTTGATTTTGGTTTGGAGGTTGGGAGGGATAATTATTATTATAATTATTATAATTATTTCCATTATAATATCCTCATCCTCTACTTCTTCCTCTGAAGTTTCCTCAGAAATTATTTCCTTGATTATTAAATTTTTGTGATGGATTAAAATTATTGGAATTATTTTTTTGCGTCATAATTGCTGCTGTTAGTTTCTTGATTTTGGCAATTATGTTAGGTTTTTCTTTTTCTTCGGATTTTTCTTCTTCTTCTTCATTGTCTTCATCATCATCTTTCTTCTTTACAGCATTGATTTGTTTTTTTGAAGATGTTTTTATTTTTTGTAATTCATTATTTGCTTCTTCCATCGCTATTCTGTAGGTTTCTAATTGTTTTTTTACTTTTTCTAATTCTGAAGCGAAAATAGGATCTACAGGTATTCTTGTTTTATCCTTACAATATAGATAATCATCGAAAGCTATGTGTAATGCTTGTAGGGTTTTAGGTTTTGCTTTGACTATGTGTTCTCTTTCTTTTTCTCCTAAAGATCTGTAGATGTGATCTATAATTCTTTCTTCTGTGATGTCTGGTTCTATTTCTTTTAGGGTATTAGACACAAATATTACAAAATCTACGAAATCATCGTCTCCTCTATATAGACGTTTACATAACCTTTCTCTTAATTGAGGTTTTGTTTTTCTAAAAATTTCTTCTAGTTTTGGTTTTAAAATTTTCCAATTTATTAACGTATCATTGTCTGAAATTAATTCGTTAAAAATTATTTGTGCATTTCCTGTATATGCAATTTTGATTTTTTTTCATTTTTATGGCATCATCTGTATATCCAAAAGCTTCACATTCCTTTTCAAATTGCTTTAGGAATGTTTTTATATTTTCTGAAGATATGTTCGAAAATGTTGAAGGTCTGATATTAGAATTTATTTCGTTAACCATTTTTATTTTTTCGGGTATTCTAAATGATTTGTTTATATCTTTTGGAGGTGATACTAAATCTATTAGAGATTCTTGTGAACTAATCTCTATTGTTTCTTCTTCAGGTTCTGTTTTAGATTCACTTGTTATTTAATGTGTTGTTTTATCACAGGTATTTGATATTAATTTTATGGCTTTATTTTTAGCTTCACGATTAATTTTTAAAGGTGATATTAAATCTTTTACATTATCTTTTTTAAGGAGAGTGTTAATTATAGGATCTGGATGAGATTGGATATTGAGACTAATCGGATTTCTGGTCTAGAATTTTCTGAAGGAACGGGTTGAGGATTTATATTTGACCATAGATTTTTTAAATCTTTGTTTGTTAAGGATGTAATCCAGTGGTTAGCTTTGAATGAAGGTGCGTTTGGAGTTACTTGAATATCCCAATCTTCGTTGTGCATGGGTTTAATTTTTGTAAACTTACAGGATTTTGTTGTTTCTTTTGTTTCCACAGGAGTTTTGGATTCTGCACATGGTTGATAATTGCACGATAGCACTTCGAACATGTTTCCTTGGACAGCAAGATTTTTGATAGTTCCGGAATTTTTAAATTTTTTTCGAAAAAATATTTTTTATTTTCTTTCTGCACGTTAAATGCGCCAAAAAATCTTTTGCACTTTTTGTAAATTAGTTCAATAAAATTTTTATAAAATTTCACACTTTTTTAGACTTTTCTTTGAAAAAACAAAACACAGGATTTTTATGTTCGGGCACCAATATTTTGTAACGAGAATATTGGTTACAAAATAATTAAATACTCGTAAATGTTAAAAGGTTGTATTAAATAAGGTATAAAACAGTGAAATACTAAATAGTAAGTTACAGTAGGAATAATAAGATTAATAAAGAAGAGAAGGTAAAATGTACATGGTTACATGAGTTTTTATAACTAGAAGTTTTGGGAGGAGAATATGGCAAATTCTTGGAAAGTGGAAATGGTAGTGATATGATTGGAGAGTTATGACAATACAAGTTTAGATATTGTCCAATAGGAGTTTAAGGAAATGACATAAATGGTGATTTTGGGTATTTGCAATATTTGCAGAATGGTTTCATAGAAAAGAGTTGTTATGAGAAGTGTGTTTATGTTTGTTTATAAACATCAAATGTAGAACAACTGAGTCAGTAAAGGCAAGTAAAAGAATTGTTTACATGACGTCAATATAATGAGAATTGTTTTAGGTGATTGATATATATGTGAAATATATATATAAGAGAGAGATATTATGAATGATACGAAATTATCATTACAGAAATCTTCGCAAAATAATATTGTTGTATTTGGTGGATGAAAAATAACCGAATAACGCGAACAATAGTCTGAAAATAAGATGACAGTCATGAAAAAAAAAAAAAAGTTCAAAAAAGGAAAAACAAATAGTGAACCGTAGAGAAAAAAATTCAACGTAGTGAGGCTCGGTTAGAGAGACAAATTTCTATAAAACTTGAAAATTGAAACTGAAATAAATCGACGACTAAGTTTGCTACGAATATTCGCCGAAAATAGCTAACGAATAATTACATAATTAGGTTATTAAATTAATTACTGATTTAGAAGGAAACCAAATTTATATTATTCCAAAATACTGGGTACCTACACTTATCAGAGTTCTAGGTCTGTAAGTACAGACGTTATTTTACATACGATACTTTATCGTGTTAATTTAATCAATTTCCCATGTAAGATAATGCAAAATTTTGTTTGAGTTTATTTCAATTTTAATAGCAGATTTCAGATGATTTTCGGTCATTTAAAACCGACTTTAGAAAAAAGTAGGAGGTTATCTGTTCGAATTCATTTATTTATTTATTTATTTTTGATATTTTTTTTGCAACACCCTTCCCAAAATACGTTTCTTCATGCGCCTTGATGGAACAAAAAGTAGCTAATTTCAATACGAAGTCAAAAAATTATCTTCAGCATATGCACATTTTTAACTTGAATTTCCGCACTAGGCGATTAACTTCTCGCATGGGTTGATTACTTTCTCAGTTTTTATTATTTCTCACTAGGAACAAATATCGTATTTTTCAAAAACATTCTAAAAACAAACGAACTGCAAAAAATTCAAAGAAAAATATTTTGGATTAAAAAAAAATTAAATTATTAATTATTATTTAGATCTGAAAAAAAAAAATCATCATTTTTTGGGGCACATTGGGGGGTGTTGCAAAAAATAGTGTGTGACACACGTGCAAATTAGGAGATTGATAATCGTGTGATTTACAGCACTCGTATCAAAATCACCTACTTTTTGCACTTGGATCATAAATAACTGATCTAGCATAACTTCTACATTACTTCTCACCCTGGGTACCGATTTGATTGAACTTTATTCTCAATGATAGAGGGCAAACCCACGATGGTCATAATTAATGTTTTAATAATGGATAGTGTAACGGCCAAAAGAGGTGGTTCAGTACTGGAAACTAACCTCTTTTGGGGTGATTACACTTCCTTCGATATACGATAATATTCACAGGAATATTATAGTATTCGAGAATTATTTTAACTAATTGAATTTCATTATCCACAACTATTGTGGACCTTAACTAAATGAAAGACTAATTAAATTGAAACACACAATAAATTTTATCACTTTACTTTTAAAACACAATATTAAATTTACAAGTATTCATTCACAGTCTAAGACTAGAAGAATATTGCAGGTACAGTATACGACTGACCTGTTTATTTACAATAAAATATATTACACTATTACGCAGTGTAAAGATTACAATTACAATACTATACAATACAATATAATTATTTTAATGAAAACCAGAGTTTATATACCTGTCAAGGTATATGGTTTTCTATGGTGTTGTGTGTAGAGTAGGGATTTGCTGATTTAGATATTTAATTATTTCTAGAATATTTGGGTACCAGAATGTTCAGGTACTCGAATATTCTGTTAGAAAACGTGTAGTGGTTGCTGGCAGGAAGTAACAGTACTTTCGCCAGTTGACAATACATATTAGGGAAAGAATTTGCTTAGTAAGAAAAACGTATTTTTCTGTGAATGAAATATGTACGTCTATATTAAAATATGACGAACATATTCGTTACAGATAGCATAATTTTTAAGTTTTCTTTAAAAAAATGTTCGTAAGTAGGAACGTGCCTAAGTAAAACGAAAAATCATTGAGAAAAACATTTTTTATTAAAATAAATTGAGCAAAGTTAAAAATAAAGATAAAAATGAATAAAAATACTGGAAGAGAGAAAAAGCTCTTAATTAAAAATTTCTCCAGTACAATTTACTGGAATTGAAATGAAATAATGAAAACGGCATCAGGGTGATTTTTTTTTTTTCTAATAGAACCAACTTAAAAAAATAAATAAAAATGCGTTACACAGAAAAAAATAACTTTTATAATTTCTCCATGAAGATCTAATGGAATTCGAATAAAATTAAAAGAGCGTTGGAGTAAATTGATAATTTTTTCTCAAAAATAGAATCAACTGGAAAAAAAAAATTATATAAATACAGAATTGAACTAAAAAAAAAAATTAATTATTTTAAAATATCTCCAGCAACATCTAGAAACTGAAATTATTGAAATAGGTGCTAATTAAAAAGTTTTATCGTAAAATTTGACGGAATTTACGTACAAGTTTTCACGATAAAGGAAAAGAGCTCCGACTTTAATTGGGTAGGTACTCCCAGTTCCTAGATCTTGCTGAAAAAATTTTGAACAACGAGTTATTTTTTAGCGCATTTTATTATTATTATTTTTTTTAAGTTTGTTCGATTGTTTGAAAAAAATTATCAGCATACCTCCACCTCAAATGTTTTTTTCATTTGATTTTAATTCAATTAGATCTTACTTGATAAATTTTAAAATGTTATTTTCTATAATTCTGTGGGGACATTACTCGTATGAGGTTTTAGGGGCTTGCACCCCTCAACGACAGTCGCCGCCCAAAGGCTGGCAATATTCGTCTCTATGACGTTAAACTAATATACACGAACGCGTTTGTATGTTCGTACCTGTACGTACGTACAGGTAAGATACATCGTACGAGTCGAGATCAATTACCTGATAACGATCTCGGTAATGTCACGACTCGGTACCAAACGCACTGCGTCGTTTCTTATCATCTCGACGGAGACAGGAAACGACGCAACGTATGACATAATTACGTATTCATACATACGTATGTGTGTCCGTGTGCGTGTGCCAAATTCGGTATATAAACACTCAGAACCGGCTCAAAAATCGCCAGTGTTCGCCGAGGATTTGGCTCTCCCATACTTATGTGTATGAAGTGGCAGAACACGCAAATACTGTTGAAGACCTTCTAGTGTGAATATCTCTCACGACAAGGTATTCCACAGTGGTGACCCCGACGTGATTTTTTGGCTACGTTGTGGGTGTCTAGAGGCGCGTCGCGCTATTACTAAAAAGAGGCGCGGTGCGCTGGCGAGTTACTCGCTTGTGATACAAATAATTTTTACAAGATCTAGACACCTTTGGCTGTCGAAGCAGAGGTCTTGACTTCGAAAGTGGGAAATTACACCCCCCTTCAAAATATATTTGCCGGAAGGGAACCAAGACAAGTAGACCTGGAGGAACAAAGTTGCCCTCATCCGCCAACTCCTCCAGCTTCGACCAGAGACTCAGAAGTCTTTGAGACTCCGGAGAAACAAAAAAGGATCCGGAGGCCAGAAGCCTTGCGTTTGGGAGCTGTAGCAAACCCCAACAAAACTACAGCTCGAACACTAAGAAGCGGTCGTCTATTGAGCCAAGACTCCGACCCTTCAACCCCAGACCGACAAACCACGGAGTCTGGAAGACTCTTCGTAGAAAAAACAAGTAAAGAAGTCCAGCACACGATGCCCAACGGAAACACGAACCCGAACCCATCATCAAACCAACCAGCAGCGGGCGGAAGTGGTCAGCCACAGCTGATCCCCGAAGTATTAGCACAGCTCTTACAGCTGTTGCAACTGCAAACATTGCAGAACCCTGCTATCCAAAGACGGAGGATAGAGATTCCGGAGTTCCTACCCAATGAAGTTGAACTATGGTTAACTCTCCTCGAGGGTCGTTTTAAGACAGAGAATCTGCAAAACGACCAAAAATACTCACACATTTGCAGCGGCATGCCCGCAGAAATCATACGCCGCATTCCGGATATCATGGAATGCCCTCCGGCGGAAGCAGACAAGTACAGTTGGTTCTGCAGAAAAATAAGAAATGTGTTTGGTAAGACTCAGAACCAAATTATTGATGATGTAATGGGCGGAATGAAGATCGGAGACGACAAACCCTCCACCTTCATGGCCAAACTCAGACAAAAGGCCGATAATATAGTGTCACCGTCAGTTATTGGAAACCAGTTCTGCAAGCAACTTCCCCAACATGTTGTGCAGTGTCTGGCAGCCATAGGTACCACGGTAATCAACAATTCCGAGGACCTAGACTTCCTAGCGAAGAGTGCAGATAGTGCACTGGAACATTCGAGATCAACATCCTCGATCAGTGCAGTATCCGCCGAGACCGGAGAACTAGCTCAGCTTAGAGCCCAGATAGCTCAGCTGACTAGTGAGATTAAGAAGAAAAGTAACAACAATAGTCCAAGACAGGGTAGAAACAACAACCGCTTGAAAAGCAGGAGCAACAATAGAAGTAACGATAGAAAATCTAGGTCCAGAGACCGCAAGAGCAATTCTACCAGGGGTCAGAGTCCAACTCCCCCAAGAAGAACATCGTCCCCAAAACCCCGGTCTCAAAACTGGGACGATAAATCCTGCTTCTTTCATAACCGGTTTGGCGCAGAGGCCACCAAGTGCAACAATCGATGCCAATGGTGGGGTAAATCTTACAATAAGTCGTCAAACTAGAAAGAGGGGTCGTCTATGCGGCTGAAGATCCCTCGAAAAAGTACTCACGCCGCCTGTTCATCAAGGACAGGACAAATAGGAGACGTTACCTAATTGACTCAGGTGCTGACTTGAGCATTTTGCCAGTAGATAAAAACCAGAAGGCATTTCCTCCGAAATACTACCTCCGAACTGTGAATGGTCAAAACCTTCCAGCTTACGGAATAGAATCCAGCAAAGTAAGCATCGGTTTGCGAAGAGACATGACGTGGTCCTTCACAATTGCGGACGTTCCAACTCCGATCCTGGGTGCGGATTTCCTCGCGCACTACGGTCTGGTCATAGACCTCAAAAATGGAAAAATCATAGACAACAATACTGGTCTATGGGTGGAAGGCAAAACGCTAGCGTACCAACTGGACACCAATATATCCAGCTGCACGAAAGTCGACGAACAATTCCTACGGATTCTGTCAGACTATCCTGGAGTCACTCAACCATCGATTCGCAGGCATCCGACCTATAAACATGATACCATTCATTTTATAGAAACTAAAGGACAGCC
Source organism: Ericerus pela (assembly GCA_011428145.1). Classification (NCBI taxonomy): domain Eukaryota; kingdom Metazoa; phylum Arthropoda; class Insecta; order Hemiptera; family Coccidae; genus Ericerus; species Ericerus pela. The sequence continues at coordinate 582,115 of WOFM01000577.1, read as the reverse complement.
TTGCCATGCTAGAGCCCGCAGGTTACTGCCTGATAAACTCAAAGCAGCACGGGAATACTATGATCGCATAATAGGTGAAGGCATATGCCGCCCATCAAAAAGTTCATGGAGTTCCCCGATCCACATGACCAAAAAAGCCAGTGGAGAGTGGCGAATCGTTGGAGACTACAGGGCCTTAAATGCCAAAACAGTTCCTGATCGCTATCCAGTCCCAAATATAATGGACTTCAACGCGAATATGAAGGGTAAAACGATGTTCACAAAAATCGACATCAACTGGGCATTCCACCAAATTCCAATGGCCGAACAGGACATCCCAAAGACAGCGGTCATAACCCCCTTTGGGTTATTCGAATACCTTCGAATGCCGTTTGGACTCCGTAATTCTGCACAAACTTTCCAAAGATTCATCAATGGACTGTTTATGGATTTGCCGTTTGCTTATGCATATTTGGATGACATATGCATTTGCTCAGAAGGCGGTGAGCAACAGCACGAGAAGAATGTAAGAACCATCGTACAACGTATACACGCTGCTGGACTTACTATCAATGTTGGAAAAAGTTTATACAAACAATCCAGGATTGACTTTCTCGGCTATCAAGTCTCGACCGAAGGCATTTCCCCTCTGAAGACCAAGGTAGAGCCTATATTGAAATTCCCAAAACCCTCCAACGTAGCAGAACTCAGACGCTTCTTGGGGATGGTGAATTTCTACAGACGTTGCATTAAAAATGCTGCAGCCGAACAAAGTAAGCTGTTTGCATTAATAAAAACAAACAAAAAGAAAGATAAAACTCCACTCGATTGGACTGAAGAAGCTGAAAAAGCCTTCGAAAACATAAAAGAAACACTGGCAAATGCAACTCTACTAGCTCACCCAGACGAAAGTCTGCCGTTATGTGTCGCGACTGATGCGTCCGACTTTGCTATTGGTGCAACACTGTACCAAAAGGACAACGACAAAAAGTTACCGCTCGCTTTCTTCTCCAGAAAGCTATCAAAAACCGAGAAGAACTACAGCACATACGACAGGGAGTTACTGGGAATATTCGCTGCGTTGAAGCATTTCAGGCACCAATTAGAGGGTAGATGTTTCACTGTGTATACAGATCATAAACCCCTAACACATGCCTTCACGCAAAAGACAGAACCAGCTTCCCCGAGAAGAGCTCGACAATTGGACTACATAGGACAATTGACTACGGACATCCAGTATATAAGTGGAGAACTCAACACTCCAGCTGATGCTCTTAGTAGGATCGAAGCTATCTCGGCACCGTCTCAATTACCTTACGCTGAAATAGCTAAAGAACAGTTAAGGGATGCAGAATTGCAAGAACTGTTGTCGAACGATGACACAGCTCTCAAATTGAGACAGAGGAAAATCCCTGGTACTAATGTTTTACTAACATGTGACATTAGTACAGGCAAGAATAGGCCATTCCTGCCGACAAAGTATCGCAAATTGGCATTCAGTAGTGTGCATAACCTATCGCACCCTGGACCAAGATGCACTGCTGGATTAGTATCATCAAGATTTGTTTGGCCTCGGATGAAGTCCGACTGCAACAAATGGGCTCGCAGTTGCCTGAATTGCCAAGAGTCCAAAGTAGGAAGACATACTCGGTCGCCTCTCAAATCTTTTAAACAAACGGAGCGGTTTAAAACGATACATATAGATTTGGGGGGTCCATTACCCCCATCCCAAGGACACAGATACCTGTTAACGATGATCGATAGAGCAACTCGATGGCCAGAGGCAGTTCCTCTCCATGAGATGACAGCTCCCACGGTAGCTGCCAGGTTATACGACACCTGGATTGCCCGCTATGGCGTACCTGAAGTCATCATCACGGACCAGGGTCGTCAATTCGAAAGCTCGCTCTTTCAAGAGCTGTCTAAGAAGCTTGGTGTACAACACAATCACACCACAGCTTACCATCCTCAAGCAAACGGAAAAGTTGAGCGATGGCACAGAGCTTTGAAAGCCTCCATTATGGCTTGCGACACCAAGAGATGGGTTGACATACTACCAACCATCCTCTTGGGCCTTCGATCTGCTCTTCAAACGGACACGAGTCACTCTGCAGCGCAGTTAGCGCTCGGCGAAGAGCTACGCCTACCAGGGGACTTTTTCACACATTCGAAAGAAATTAGCCCCGAAACGCTCGTCCAAGACATACGGACTGACGCCAACAACTTTCTGAACCAGGCAGCTCGTCATGGCCAACCAAAGGTTTATGTCTCCAAACACTTGGCCACAACATCTCATGTGTTTGTCAGAGACGAAAAAATAAGATCTTCGTTGGAGAAACCATACGCCGGTCCTTATAAGGTAGTATCACGAGATGACAAGAATTTCGTGATACTAATCGCAGGTGAACAGAAAACGATTTCAATTGACAGATTGAAACCTGCGTACCTTATAAACGACGACAAGAAAATGCTCCAAAGAGCAAAAAGGTAGATGACACACAAGGAAATAATAAAGGAAGAACAGACTGAACAGTCCGAAACAACACAACCACAGAAAGTTGAGGACAATCCAGTCGAAAATGGTGATAAATCACAAAAATCACCAGAAGAAAAAATAAAAATAAAGAAAACGGTAAAGTTCAATGACGAGATCGTCAAAATACAATACGATCCGTCGGCCCCCTTGTGCCCACGAAAAAGAGGCAGGCCCCTTGGCAGCAGAAAACAGAAAAAACCAAATTCCAACTCGAAAATCTGAGAGATTGGCACGGAGAAACTAAAATATTCACGAAAGTTAATATCCGTAGCGGAAAACACAAACCCGCATAAAAAGACGTACGAGAATCTGGGAATATTCGCAACAATAGAAATTCTTCAGATAAGCAGAGAAAAAGTGCGTACAATAAAAATACGACACGAATAAAACAAATCCACGTGCAATACGGAAGAAAAACATTGCAACGTGTTTCTATTGACAAACAATACCGATAACAAAATAGTCAATAGATCGTGACGTCACAAACGAAGAGTGCATTCCTTTGTGAAATACAAAATTCGAAGTACGAAAATTCAAACATGCTTAACTCTGCTCGTACTTAACCAAATTTAACCGGAAAACTTTTAAGCCAAAGAATATTGAATGCACTATCCCCTCCGAACAAGACCGAAAAAAGATAACGACTTGGAATAAAGCTGCGATCGAAATAATTCTCGCAAAGTTTTTCATTCGCTTTTCGACTGTCGAACAAAACTGCCGAAAACAATTTCTACCAATTTTTTCTCTTTTTCTTCCTTTTTTATAAATCTGTGATATTCCTTCCTCAATGTCGTCTTCAACAGGCACTCCGTTCTCTACTCAGCCGTTCCAATTCGTGGTACCACCTGCCCCCCAGCCTATAAAGACAAAGGAGCAGTTGGAACACGAAAAGGAGGCGGAAAGAATAGAGAACGAACTCCTAATGGACACGTCGGCGGCGGACATTGTGAAAATAATGTCCGCCCCCCTTCCTCCATTGATTTCGCCGCCAAAATCGCCAGAAAGAGCACCGGAAGTGGCAATCCCACCCCCGGAACCCTCAGCACTAGCGAGGTTGGAGACGAAACAACCTCAGGTGGAAGAGGTGCAAACTCCACGCCCTCCCCTCACCAAAAGCCTGGCCTACAGACCATCTGGGAGTTCTAACTCCCCGATGTACAGAAGACCGAGGCCCTTGACGTTGACTGACCCCCGCCTGTCACATCGCTCCCATCCCTATCACCCGGCTCCAACTCAACGACCGCCGAGAAGAAGGGGACAGACAAGTAGAGAGGCCTACCAAGCCTGTCTGGACGCAAGGAAGCAGTCCTATGAATGCGTCGGGGCTGCGGTAGGCTCGGCCCTCGCTAAGTGGGAGCGAGACCAAAGGCAGTAAACTCGATAAGTCCCCCCAGGCACGCGACTTATCATTTTCGCGGCGCGAAAACTGGGGGGGAGTAGCTGTGGGGACATTACTCGTATGAGGTTTTAGGGGCTCGCACCCCTCGACGACAGTCGCCGCCCAAAGGCTGGCAATATTCGTCTCTATGACGTTAAACTAATATACACGAACGCGTTTGTATGTTCGTACCTGTACGTACGTACAGGTAAGATACATCGTACGAGTCGAGATCAATTACCTGATAACGATCTCGGTAATGTCACGACTCGGTACCAAACGCACTGCGTCGTTTCTTATCATCTCGACGGAGACAGGAAACGACGCAACGTATGACATAATTACGTATTCATACATACGTATGTGTGTCCGTGTGCGTGTGCCAAATTCGGTATATAAACACTCAGAACCGGCTCAAAAATCGCCAGTGTTCGCCGAGGATTTGGCTCTCCCATACTTATGTGTATGAAGTGGCAGAACACGCAAATACTGTTGAAGACCTTCTAGTGTGAATATCTCTCACGACAAGGTATTCCACAAATTCTATATAATTACACAGAAATTTTATTTTCATAAAATTAAAATTTGAAACTATATGGTGTTAGTAAAAATTATACGTGCATCATTACACAGATAGGTAGGTATAGTGTTAGTATATCATTATGAATAATTTTGACTTTTCAATGCCTACGAATTTCTTTGTTGACATAAATCAAATAAAACACCACGTAAATTTTAACTTGAATAAATTTTCAAAGTGAAATAAATTTTAAATTGCTGGTTTTCTAAAAACGATTTTGCAAAACAAATTCTGATCCATTTGCGAATATTTAGAATACTGTCTTCAACGAATTTCGAATTTTGCCTAAGATAATATTTTCTCCGCAATCCGCATTTTTCATTAAGTATAAAATAACTTCTGAATAACTAAAAAAACGAATACCTATCTACTCTTTTCTACTTAAATGAAAAATTTGAATCTTTGGTCGCTATTCTTTCGTATTTCAGAAAATAAGAAAAAAATTCGATTTTCATAAACAGCATAACTTTAACGAGCGTAAATCGATTTACAAAAATTGAATACGATAACTTATATGAGTTTTGAAATGAAGTCGAATACGAATATAAAATCTAAAATACAATGTTTTTTTGGCTGGCCATTGAACGAAAAACTTTCTACGATTTTAGTTTGAAACTTTTTTTAGAAATATCGAAGGACGTAACAGAAAATTCGTCTCACTTGATCTGGGAGGCCAGTCGATTGTGGACATAGATTTATCGAGTTGAAGGTTTTTCTTTTAAAACCATCAGAAACTGATTTCAAAATAAGGTATTGCTTTTACATTATGAACTGCATTTATCAAAAGGTGATGAAGATAGAAACTGAAATTAAATACCGAAATATAAAAGAACAAACTGCAACAAGAGGGAAAAATGTGATACACCAGTTCCTCGTTACCAGCTAATTCCTTTATTAATTTCCCGCCCTTTTCAGGTACTGCAGTTCCACAAAAGGAACTTGGTGCCTCTTTCTAAGTTTTTTTTTAGGTATCTAAAAACAAAAATGCAGAAAATATATTATAATACAAAGCATTTTTCCGCCAAATTAAGTATAACTGTTATTTGTGATACAAGTTTATAAAGCAGGTGATTTTGGTCACACAAGTATCAATCACCTATTATTTATACTTGTGTTACACACTACTATTTGCAACACCTCCTCCACTTAAAAAACAAAAAAAATACAAAAAATTTTAAATAAATAAATATTTTGGAAATTGGCAAACATATAAGCGCAAACTATCACCAAATTATCATTCAGTTCATGAGGTATAGGTTAAGGTACTAGCTTATAAACCTAGACCGTCAAATCAGAAAAACTTTTATGAAAAAATAAAAAAATATATGTGTACTAGTAAAAAAAAAAATGAGTGTGTGCCGGGACATAGTTTTAAAGTGAAACTTCCAAGAGTGATAATTGGATGAAATGATATGTTTTTTTTTTAACCTAAGAGAGTGTGGGTTGTGCTTGTATGATTATATTTTTAATTTTTTTAATGGGAAATTTGCCCTAACCCCCTTGTTCCTTTTTTTTAATGGGAGGCTTCGCCTTCCAAACCGCCCTTTTTATTTATTTTCTCAAAACACATCACCTACCTACTATACAAAATAATACCCCCTTTTTTGGAGGTGGCAGAAAATTTAAATCCCCCAAAATGTGAAAAAGTTTTAGTATGGAGGCACCTTTTATGTTTTTTAATTTTTTGTCATCTTTTGCCTCAACCCCCTTTTTTTCTTTTCTTTTTCTTTTCTTTTTTTTCTTAACTGGGGGCTTCGCCTCTCAAACCACCTTTTATTATTATTTTTGTCAAAACATGTCACCTACCTACAATACAAAATAATATACCATTTTCTAGAAACGACGGAAAATTTAAATTGCCCCAAATGCGAAGCAGTTTTACTGTGGAGGCACCTTTTATGTTTCCTCATATTTTTGCGCCGCACAAAATGTGTTGCCACAAACTCGAAGCACGCCAAAGAAATCTAGATTCCTGGAGGCACCCTAAGTGGTTATACAGATTTCCTCTCACGTTGTTGCTGTGTGTGTGTGTGTGTATGCGTGCGTGTCAGTGTGTGCGCGCCCATTTCCGTTTCACATTGATCCCGTTTACCATGCCTAAAGAAGTTTCACTTCAAAAGACATAGACTATGTGCAGAAGGACCAGTGTATAAAGTGATGCATGCGCCCAAGACAGTGTATAAAGTAAAGACCGATGTATAAAGTAAAGACTTTATAGATACGTAGGTTCCATATGGTTCTAAAATCGGCTGCTTTATACATCATCAAGGTGTATATAAAAATGTAGCTAATAAACTAATGTTGTGAAAAACAGTATAAGCAGTGAGTTATGTAGGCTACATTATTTCTGTTTAAAAAAAAAAGTATTCAGCGCCCATCTTTAAAATTTTACAATACAGTAAAACCCCGTTAATACATTCTCACTTGAGACATTTTCACGCATAATACGTTGTTTTAATGCAATTCTTTGATTTGCCATACTAAAGCTGTGTAAAATTTTCAGGGTAAGACATGGCTGGGTATAACATTTTCCCACCAGGCAGGTCTGGCTAGTTTTACTTTTAGAAATTTGGAATTTTTTGAAAAAAAAAGTTTTTTTAAGTTCTGTTCTTGAAAATCAAATACCCTCTTTAGAAAATTAGTACCACATTATTCCAAGTTTTCAAAAAGTACTGAAACTTCCGCACTTTTAGCCATGTTGAACAAGTCTTATTTCAACATAATTTTTGCTTCCTTTAATTTTCTCTAGTAAAATATCAAAAAAAAACTTTTTTTGCACTTTTTTACTAAATTTAAAGTTTTTTCACCAACCGTGTATTACGTTCTCCCACATAATACGTTTTTTTCACTGTGGTCCCTTTAAAATCGTATTATCGAGGAGTTACTCTCTATATATAAATTAATCCTATAATTTAGTGATGTTTCAAAAGTTCAACTGTCAATTTGACTTTCCAAGAATTCAGATACACAATCTCTAATGTGATCTTTCCTTCTAACAATTTTTTTTTTTTGAATGTCTGCGTTTGTTAAGGAGTTCTAGGCTGTTGAAAATGGTGTACGTGTATGAGCGTGTTTTTTTAATAAACTCGACAAAGATGAAAATATTAGGATGCAGAGAATGAGAGTTTTTTTAAAATGAGAAATGAAACATTTCACATGCGTTTGTCATTCTCTGCGAATCAGTTGTTGCTTTAACCGATTGAATGGGTGGAAAAAGACTTATCAAAAATGTAAAATAATTGTAATAGGTATTCCGCAAAAATAAACACCCCTGCATCCAGTGACAAAGTAGATAACACATCAAGTACAAAGCAGTTGACTAAATCAGTAGGTTTTAGGAGAGAGAGCCCGAAGCTCAAACAAAGCCACCTGCTTATTTTACTCAGCTCGTCCGCTTGAACAGTGCTCAAGCCGCATTCCTAGATCTTCCTGCACCATGCCTGACCGAGATGAAAACAACTACCAACTATTTTAACATCTTCCCAAACCTGTTTTCCAGCCAAACGAATGGCTACTTCAAAATCTGCTATAACCACTTTTGGTTGGAAACCATATCTACATCTCCACATGCATTTACTAATGTTTCAAACAACACATATTATACTTTCTTCAGATTCGGTACGTAAAATGGCTCTTAATTATGAGAGGAGCGCAGCGACCATTTTTAAATATGTCTATTGTGAACAATTGGCAAAACAATTGTGGGAATCAAAACTACCTCACCGACCCTCCCACCATACATTAAATTATTTTAAACAAGGATTTATACACCAAAACTTCCAAACTATGAAGTTTCTGCCTATTAATTATTACGTATGTGTTGCGTGGAACTGGTACGAAAAAAAGTTGGTGAAAAGGAGTTAAATAGCGCGAAACTTGAGTAATCAAAAAACCCATTCCCCGAGGAACTGGCGTAGGGAAAATTCGATGTTCCTTGCTTCGTGGGGAACTGATTTAACCCCTCATGGGAGGCATTGACAGAGGAAATGTATAGTGAATCTTACATTTTGATATTAATTAAAGTTCCTTGTTTTTAGCCTCTCAGGCTATTGAACGGAGATTGTCGAAATCCCTAAGACCCGTGGAAAAGAGAATTCATATTTTTTGTTTCTGAAAATTCACCAATGAATGATGGATTTAATTGCGAGAAATATGAAATGATTATTAATTATTTAATGAAAAATTTTATTCATGGCCATATATATCCGTAGTATTTAGTACATTCTCAACAGCCGTTTAAATTAAAGGTTCGGTTTTAACTAAAAACTCCTAATATTTTCTTAATTTTATTCCATTGTACTCTTAATGAATAAAATATACCAAATTCAATGTCAACAAACTATTTTTATTCCTAGTTTTAAGTTCGTCTTGGTACTCAATCATTTAGGTACTTGGTTTCTCTCTTCTGTCATAATTATCAAATAGTCATTGAAAGAAAAAACAATTAAATTCAGTTTTCAAAATATAATTTTACTAAACTTTTAATCGAAATTGTCCTAAGTCATCCTACCACCACACAAAATCTATCGGTCCAAAACCTAAAACCTTACAAATACTGCCAAAATTTCTTTACTGCCACAAGAATTGGATAATTTTGTTTTTAGTATATCTTTTCTCAATTTACCATACGCAAATTTATTTTATTAAAAAAATTAAGACGAAAGCGAACGTTGAAATTGTAACTTTCTTAATTCCAGTTTTATTTTCCGACGTGGGTGAGTAAATTTTACAGTCGTACGCTGGTGAAAACATACCAACAACGAAATCGCGTGATAGTTCATATTTAAGGCGAACTGTGTATGCAACTTGAGTTACACGTGTTCCAAAATATACGGCATCACTTTTCTTTTATCGCCGTAATTTAATCTCGGTGGAGGAAATGTTGAAAAATGAAAAAAAAGAGAGCGAAATAGTTGAGTTGATTTATCGTTGGAAACTTGTGTATGGATATTTTCAAAGTCTTTTTCCTTCTTTACTTACGTAATTCATAATTCGACTATCGTCGTTCCACATGATTTGTATTTCGTCTATAATCGTGCGTCAAAGGAAATAAGCTGTCCTTTAGCTCAAACTAAGCGAAATTTTGTTAATCAAATTATTTGCCCTCCCGACAAAACATTTCTTATGTTTTGCTATCAAAATCGGTTCAGTAACTTAAGAGAAATTATTAATGCGATAAAAAGTCGCCTAACCAACCAACCGAATGTTATAAATTGTTGGTTTTCAAACTTTGTGAGACGCTGAAGGGTTGCTAGAAGTGGCAAGAAAGTTTACAAAATGAAAAAAAAAAATTTACTCTTAATTTTTAATTACGTTTAATGTGTTGTAGTTGGAAAGGTTGAATCACTTGTAAGAATTTCGTATAAAATTTCGATACGTTGAGGGGCTATTTATTCGGATGAAATTAAAATTTTTCAAAAAGTCAGTATTTCAATAAAAATTGACAAACTTCATACTTCAAAAGCGTTCTATACGTCTTTGGTGAGAGACGTTTTTTCGCTATTTGAAAATGGCCCATTTTCGGAAGTGTAATGCAAATTGCATACACAATTTGCCGTAAATACGCATCGTGTTCTACGAACGCTTCTATACATATTTTATGTATTTTGCCAATCTTCATGAAAATTTCTGCTTTTAAAATTGACTTTTGAGACGTCTAATGATTGAAATAAAAGTATTGATGACTTTTTCCAATACGAAATCTTAAGCGATGAGAAAATTTTGAATAAAAATAATATTTTTGCAACACCTGTTTATAAACTTCATTTTTATACGCACCTTGACGATGAATAAAGCAGACAATTTTAGAACCATTTAGGACCGATGCATGAAGTAAATACTTTATACATCGGCCTTTATACATCGCCTTGGGCGCATGCGTCATTTTAGACACTGGTACTAACTATTTACTACTAAACATAGCCTAACATCGTCATTTAAAAAAATTTATTTATTTTTTCGTAAAAGTTTCTCAGCTATGGGTATTTGAACCTTACACATCCACTTCCGAAGAGCAGGACCATAGCCGCTGCTACGAAGTTTGGTTGAATGAAAGGAGATAGTTTACACTTATTAGTTTCCCATTTGCAAAAATATTAATTTATCTCAATTTTTGTTTTTATTTTTGTTTTTGGGTGGAGAGGGTGTTGCAAAAAATAGTGTGTGATACACGTGTATAAAGTAGGTGATTTTGATCCGAGTATGATGTTTGCAGCACAAACCAAAGGCGAGTGATGCAAATCATACTAGTATCAATCACACTCGGATCAAAATCACTTACTTTATACACTTATATCAAAAATAAATATTTTTTGTTCATTTTTTTGTAGGAAAAAAGGATTTAGATCGAGGGTTCCAAAACTCTGGGTTGTAAGCTGATATATGATATAAGTATGACATATAAACTAAATATTTATAAAAAATATAAGCATATTAATTTTTTTATCTATTTTTACGTCTTTGTTCATTTTTAGCTTCCTAGAAATAAGAATATAGTACCAAATTATTATGATTTTGAAAAACAAAAAGTCTCTATGACATCCCGTTTCTCAGCCTCTGTGACACATAGTTATGAGAAAAATATGTGGCGACTTTTTGGTTACAACTTTTATGCACCTTATTCTGATACTGAAATATTTCTACCGTGTAGGTACCTATTGCTTGGTTATCGATGAAATTAAAATTCTATAATTTTTCATTTCCTATGAAATTATATTGTTAGAAGCTATTTTAGTTAAAAACAAATAGGGTTTTATAGATACTGTAACCCAAAAACTATCATATCAGTTTAAAAAAAGGCGTGGATTTTGCTAGGGCTATACTCATGAAGGATTGATGTGTAAAATTAATAGTGTGGTTGTGTGTGTGCGTACTACACACCTATACATCATGTAAAACACACAAATGAGAGTTACAGTTGTAAGAGTTACGCAAATCGGATGATCGTAATTTTCATTTTACCCCGACCGAGCGTTAAGATGTTTAAATATCAAAAATAGTAAGATGTGATCACCAAAAGACAACCCTGTATCATAGAAGAAAAAAAATTATTGAAATCCGTTCAGCAGTTCTCTAGAAATTCGAGGACAAACATACATACACACATAATACCTACACAGGAGTACACAATTTAGTACATTAATCAACAACTTTTGTAAGATAACAAAAAAAAATAATCTCACTGTTTTTGTATGGGACGTAAATTAAATCACCCTCCATCATTTAAATCGAAGTTCATTGAAATCGGTCTGGTAATTCTTCAGAAATTTATGAACAAACGTGCGCATGCAAACATATTTGGATCAAATTAAGAATCTCATTTTCTTCCAAGTCGGTTAAAAACTAAAAAAAATTAGTCGCACTTTTAAACCCATATCTCCCCAAGTGAAGGTATGTGTACTGGAGAGAGAAAATTAAACAATAATAATAATAATAATAATAATAATAGTAATAATATATTTCTGTTACTTTTTCGAACCGTTATAGATTCATTTCGGAACTCGAAAGGCTCAGACTGCAAACATTGAAAATTATCCGAAATTTTATCGTTTTTAAAATTAGGAGATACTTTAAAAATGACTCAACTGCTAATGAAGATCGCAGAAATATTATTACCAGTGATGTCATAAAAAATGGCAATCATCTGACCCATCAGAATATTAGTATATTCGCTATGCCTGTCTATCTACTACTTACGCAATATTTAACCTGTAAATGAAGTTCAAATTACGTTAAATACAGTTTAGCCTAAATACAAAAAAAAAAGTAAAAAAAATGAGAGAAAAAAAAACAATTCGTCTAACTAATGTTTTATTCAATCCGTTTTATTCGTAAATACGTGTACCAGTTATTCGTAAGACTTCACTTTTGACGAGCATATACTTGTAGCATTTTACTTGTAGACGTATTTACTTACGGTTTTCCAATTTAAGGCTTCGAGAAACGTGAAAAAAAAAAAAAAAAAAAAAAAAAAAAAAACATCACAATATTACAGAAATAAGTGAAGTGAAAATTTGCGGAAAGATGTTTCAGGCAATCAAATGAAAAATAAAACGCATTATTGCGTCTCATTTGGTAAGATTTGTCATCAACATTCGTTCTAAAAGTATGAAAACCGATATTTTTGGTAAAGTCGATCGCAGTGGTGAAGAAACGTTGTTAGAGGAAAGCGAAATTAAGTTAATGATAGGTTATTGTAAAGTTTTGCACGATTTATATTCATCGAAAGTTTTACAGCCGTACCGGATTATATCGCCATTGTTAGGTATATATCCTATTATTTCCATTCGTTTTAATCCGAAATCACTCTGTATAACCAATTTGAAAATCTACTTTCTCTTTTTCTTCCTATAAATAATGAAAAATATCCACACACCAGCTCGATGAATACAGCTTCAACGTAGATATGACTGGAAAGGTTTGTTTACCCGGATTATCTGCTAACATTACACCGAAAGTAATTACGTTAAAATTTTAGAGAAAAAAATTTCGTTCTGTTGATATAGAAGATAGTGAAAAATCTTACCAAAAAAAAATAAATAAATAAAACTTGAATCATTCTAACCGCAGTTTCTCAATCGATAGACTTCGCTAGCAGATTGGTTTATAGAATTCTGAAATTGTTGTAAAATTCATTCTCTGAAGGTAATCCTGGTCGTTTTTGGCCATTTTCACCGAATTAAAAGGGAAAATTGGACATGGATTTAGAAAACGACCATAGAACAAATGTTTGTTTTCGAAGATGAAAAAACGTTGCCACATTTTCGCATAAATCAATCAAACGTTAAACGATTTCCCAATATTTTTTTGGCTGGAGGATAGGCCACTTTTTCTATAAAAATTAATAGGGTATCTATTAGATTCTTTGTGAAAATTTCTAGAAAAAAATGTTTGAAAATTTTACCCAGTTTGCTTGCAAACCAATGTATTAACATTGATCTCACGGAACGGCGAGGAGTGGGGATGGTGAAAATTTTCCATTTCATAATACAAGTAAAATTAATGGCACCATTTTCCCACTTTGACTTAATTTTTTTTTATCTAAATATAATATATTGCTCATATTTTTGGTTCACCGTTTCGAGAAAACTACAAAAGAAATAGGGCTGAAATTTTCATAAAAGATAGTTCTCATATGTGTCCAAGTCTGTGAGAAATTTGGTGCCCATTGGTACAGTAGTTTCTGAGAAAATTTAAAAACGAATTCCTGGAAAATTTGTTTTTCCAGTATTTTGAAAAAACTACTAAAAGGATCTAACTGGGATTTTCACGATAGATTTTCCTTATATTAATGTAAATGAAAAAAAGTTTGGTGCGCATGTACTGAGTAGTTTTTGAAAAAATTTGAAAAAAAAAAAATTGCTGGATAAAACTTTTAGTCCCCTATTTTGAGAAAACTTACGAAAAGTAGTCCTAATATGAGATCAAGTCTGAAAGAAGTTTGGTTCGTATTGGTTTGATGGTTTCTGAAAAATTCTGAAGAAACCACGAAAAGGATATAGTTGAAATTTTCACGATTGATTTTCCTCATGTGAATACAAGTCAAATAAAAATTTGGTGTTTATTTTTTTTTGTAGTTTCTGAGAAAACCTGAAAATAAAAAATTTCTGGAAAGTGATTTTTCCAAGATTTTTAAAGAAATTACAAAAAAGATTGGATTGAAATTTTCACGATTGATTTTCCTCACGTATGTGCAAGTCTGGTAGAAGTTTGATGTCGATTCGTTCAGTAGTTTCCTAGAAAACTATAAAAGAATTTTAGTTCACTGTTTTGATAAAATAAATAATGCAGCCTACCATTCGAAAATGTATTGGAGAACTGAAAATATTTGAGCAACAATATCATCTTTTTACTTACTTTTTACCATAAAAATTATTTTTAATTCTCGTATTTATTAAAATTTTTCCTATAAATGTGAATAAATACATAATAATACACTGAGATATTATTCACCCAGAAAAAGAGATGCCTACTTATATTTTTCAACGTTAAAATTCCCTTAGTGACAAAAGAAAAAAAAAAAACCTCCTTTCGTTAGTAATGATACCTGCATAAAACCAAAATAAACATTTATTGTAGACTTTGAAAATTCACCAAAGCTCTTTTTGCAAAAAGTGTAAACCAGCAGAAATAAAGTTATGAGAAAATGTTAATTCAATAAGCAATTATTTTGACGAAATTAAAATTTCATGTGGGGAATATAATTCTCATAGAGAATAATTATATTCCGTAGTGCACCAAGTTGATGAATAAAAAGTACTCATTTTTATCAATGCAGAAAATTTGAGGTTTCATGTCAAATTAAAGCAATTTGAGTCACTAAAGTAGAGCCACAAAATAAATTATCAAAGTTTATTAAAATAAGAAGGTAAATCACTGACAAACCAATTAGCTGCTCAAATAATAGTAGGCTCTGCTGAGGACCTACTTATTAATCTGCATGTGAGCCCATTGTATTCTGATCAGTCTTATTGTAATGTCATATCTTGACAATACAGTTCGTTGTCAGTTTTATTGACAGTTGTTCTTGAACCAACACAAAATATAGCTCCTTTATGCAGTCGGAGGGTATGCGCTTCTTGCATTTATTGTACGTTGCTTACAACATAATCTTCTAAAGAATGTAATATGCAAATAACATCTTAATCGAAATACAATATCCGGTTCATTATCTCAGTCTCCTAATACTTTTCAACTCATTTGGGGGATACATTTGTAATTTTGGATCAGCCCAGAAATTGTTCTAATTTAAAAGGCTTTGATTCTGAGAGCATAAATTGTTAAATTTCAACTTTACAATTGTCTCATTCTAAAGGTACGGTAGAAATTATTCTCGCTCATAATTATATAAGTACTATACAGGGTGCTTAATGAACGGTTCGCCAAACTTAAAATACGGATACAATCGAGTACGACTAAAGAAAAACGTCCTCTTACGTATTCGTCTAACTTCAAAATTGAAGTAGCTGGAAAAGCGGATTTCTTTGTAGTGCCTTCATTTCGTGCATATGCAACTTTTCACACTTGAGTGGTTTGAAAGTTGTTTCGCGTGAGCTTTGTAGTTGTACACACGGCGCACCCGACTAACGCAACAATATTTCCTCCCTTCCCAGACTATGGGTATTTCCAGTACTTAACAATATTGGAAAATTTCAAATTTTCAAACTCTGCAGGCCCTCTGGCTGTCAAAATTAAAAGAATAAATATTTAAGAAAGGGGAAATCGTAAGAGAAAGTTTTTTCTATTCGTAGACACACCCAATTTTACGCATTCGATGAAGTGACAAAATTTCTCCAAGTAGTCGTACAGAGTGCACTTTTTTTTTCAAATGTACGTCCCACAGTGCCAGAAACTTGTAAATAAATTGGCAATTTGTAACGACAGATCTAAAACCATAGAAAAGCTATTTCAACAGAGCCGCGAACGCGTAACTTAATCACGATATCGTGTCATTTGACGACCAACTAATCTTCTTGTCTTGGCTGTAGACGAGGTGAAAGCACTGCTCCATCATTTAATACGGTTACTATTTTTTCAATCTTAGCACTCAAAACGTGTGCAAAAGTTTATCGAATAATATCGTGTAGGTACGCATCGAATTGAATTACCTTTAGAATATTACAGGAGTGACAGGAACACAAAGCAGCGTGGGTTGAAGGATTTTTTTTTTTGTTATTTTAGAAAAAAAGAAAAAGGGTTGTATACACGTGCTTATTCAATTTTACAATTCAAAAAAAAAAAAAAAGAATTCCTATTCGACGACGAAACGAAAATAAATTTTAAGTTAAAAATAAATTTCGTCATTCGTTTATTTTTGGACTCGATTACGCCTATAACAGATGATTGAAAATCAGATGAATGACACGGACAATATGCATTGGTTCTTTTAAGCTACGAACTGGTGATTATTGTCGTTCTATTAGGTTAGTAAAATTGATACAGAGAAAATTATACTTCAAAATCGATTCTCATGGTACGCACATTACGCTGTTTGTATTATTGGTAAAGAATTTTCTTTATCTATATCGAATTCGTTCCATGGCTGAGACTTTTTACTTAAATAGACTGACGTCTATGCTTGTTATGGAAGCGAAAACGTTGGAATTTATTGACATTGTTGAAAGCTTTTTTGACGATTGATATGTACTTGTTTCGTATTACACGGCCAAAATGCGTGAGCTGGTAAACCGAAAGCATAAATAGCTACGTCATAAGAAGGGGAGATCCATACCTTCGATTTTATAGGGGATGTATGGATACCCAGCTAAGCAATCCTGTAAACATTATAAAAGCCTAAAGATTTGGTTTTTCCCGGTTCGTACCGCGAAGTTTTATTTTGTGATAGAAATAGGTTTGTATGAAATTATTAAGCATAAAATTTACTATAAAAAAGGTCACATGCAGTTTTTTTTCCGACATCCCCTTTCTTTCCAGAAAGTCTTGAAAAGAACTAAGTATATTCAATAAATTTGGTTGCTTTCAAGACTTCGTAAAGGGAAAAAGGGTGCGTCAGACAAATAACTTTAAAGGTGAAAGGGATGATAAAAAGTTATCGAAGGGGAGTAGATAGGTAAAAATAACTATTGGATTTACGAATTACCTACACAGTACGACAATTACAAGTTATATTTCCCACATAATTCTATGGAACATATTCAGTGAAGACTGGTTTTTTCAGGAGTTACTGGAGCGAAAAGAGGGCGTTGGACAAATAACTGCACGGCATCTTTTTTGTGGAAAATTTTATGTTGAATAATTTTTTACTTACCTATTTTTATCACAAAATCAATATTGGCGGAAAAAAATACGAAAAACCAAATCAAGTTACAACAAATTATAATGAATATTTATTTCAAATTTCGTACATATGTTTCCAACATTCCGCATTTTATGACTAATATAAAAACAAAAATAACGGTACCCGAAATACTATCCGACTGATCCGCACCAAAATCAATAGGTCTTGTCCTTAGCTTAGTATAAATGTCTATCGGACAAAAATTTCGACCTGTACCGTGGAAACAAGAAATTGATGTATCTACCTAAATATATATATGTATGTGAATTTGAGTTATTAGAGCCAAAATTTTCCTGTGGTCATGAAATGAAAAACGTATCCACTCCAACCCTGGTGGCTAATACCGCACCAAGCGTAATAAGTAGATTTTCGAAAGAAAACCTACTTAAAAATTGTTTTCACCAATTGATAGAGAAGGCAAAGAAGGAAATGAATTAAATAGAGTTGAACCGGCCTACCTTTCGTAAGAAAGATCGGCGATAACGTTTTTTCATTTCATGTGCTTTGTTGCATCACCGTTTTTATTAGTTTACTATCCAGCGCAAGGAAATTTCATTTCAAAAATTTATACAATAGCTTTCCAAACACATAAATTATTTAATTTTTACCATAGAGAGGTAGGTATTATTTTGGAAACAGTAAAATAACCTAAAAAAGGGAAAAAAATTATTAACGCGTACGAATCTCTTTTTTATATTGAACAATAATTCGGAGGAATTTAAAGGAGTGGAATTGAGGGGAAAAAATTAACTGTGCCCACTCCTTACAACCCTTACTGCCACCTTTGTATTTCCAGTTTTTATCCCGAATATCTTAATTTCTTAACATATTCAAGATAAAATAAGACGTTTCCCAAAAACAAAATTTTAATATTGTTTCAGGCGACTGATGACAATGAAATGATACCTACTAATTTCTGAGAGTACCTATCCATCCATTTTAATCAGTTGAAAGCAAAAAATAAAACATCCAAAAACTAAATTCATGATTTGTTTATCATTTTGTAAAAATATTCGAATTTCATAGGGTAGATATGACATGGACACTGCGAAACGTAATAATGCCCTATTAAATGTTGAAACGTTGAAAGAGATAAATTACCGAACAAAATACTTAATAACTGTTCTTTTTTCTTATTGTAGAGTCATATTAGTTTTAAGTCATTTACCTGCTTAATTTTTTCATATTTTGTAATGATACTAAATGTGGTCTTTATTCTAGTTTTACTTGTTTTTTCAATTTCGTTTTCCCTCATTATTATTCGAAAAAATAGTAAACAAGTGCAGGTACCGAAATTAATTTGACGCTAATTACGTGAACCGATACCTCTTTTAAAAATATATCGTCGTAATAGTTGTTGTCAAATTCACTTCGTTATGTATTTCCAAATATTTTCTCTCTTGGAACACAATTTTTAGAGAGACGAGGATAAAGGATGTAACATCAACGACTGCCGGAAACTCTTTGTAAAATCCTGTAATTAGCTCTGAATGGGACAATGATTAACAACAGCAAGAAGAAAAACTCTAGCGAAAAACTCTAGCGTAGCAATACTTTGCTAGAAACCCAGTCCTAACAATTTTCATCCATAATTGAAAAAAAAAAAACCACAATTCCAAAAACTAGAAAAAATTGCCGGAAAATATTGATGACGATGGTGCTGGAACCACAGAGTATCAAATATAACAGAAGACGCATGTCCATCTAAACGCTGCTACAAAATTAAAGAGATGTCCTCATACTTTTGGCACCGAATTCAAATTTGTTCGCCCGTATTCGAGCCCATTACCAAAGATAAGAATTTTTTTTTTTTAAATAATTGAATTACGTGAATGAATAATAGTTCAGAAACCACATCAAACCAAATTTAGTAGATTAAAATGAGACAAAAATTGAACCTTTCCTTAGGAGTGGGGATACTGTCTCTCAAGAGCGGTGCCGTTTTTTTGTCTCGCATGAGTCCTCTATTACATTTAATACTCGGTGGCTGCAACTACAAAACTCATCAACAATCACTCGTTTTGCTAACCAGTTGGATACTATAATTTTTTTCAACAAATCCATCAAAAAATAGTTATTATTTGTTCGATTAAATAGAAGCTTCATTCATGAACAGAATTTTAGACAATAATTAAATAATTACCGAGCAGTAAACATGGTTGTTTCTAGGCATCATCATATAAAACGGGCCTTTTTTGTAGTGACATTTTGCTACTTGCGTATGTGTAAACACTAAACAGCGCAGTGAAAACATAAACAAAAAAACAGTGAAGTAAAAACTCCATTACTACTCTAATGAAGCAATGAAAATCATTATAAACCATTCGGAATTGACTCTTGGAATCAACTCGGAAATCTATTACTTTGCTAACCAAAATCAATTTAGTAATAACCTCTTTCTGGTGTATGAATTGAGAAAAACCTTTTGTTGGCTAAATTTAATATGGAATAAAATTTCATGTTTAAAAATATGTTGGAAAAACAAATTTTTACTAAAATATATCGTAAAAATCTATATTTATTCCAACATACCTATGTAAAAATATACATTTATTCCAAAATATGCAAAAATAGGTTAAACAAAATTGGCATTTTTGGAATCAGGAAATTGTGAATTACAAAAGAATTTGATGCGAAACCCTCTGGATTTCTAGGAGTTAACAAAAAAGATTTCTTTACCTAAAAATACTTGCCCTTCTAAACTTATGATGTTCATAGAAATGTAACGATATATTTTTACTCCTTAACACTTAAATTAAGTATATTCATATATTGTCACATCAGGCAATCATTCACTCTTACAACTACACTAGAGATATGTTGGTTGACTAAAAACTAATTCATTTGAACTAATCTTTTGAAAGACCTAAATGAACGAGACCGAAAGATGAGAATGAACTAGTTCACTTTGAACTAAAAGATATTATCAAATCAAAGTTATATTGTATAGACATACAAGCTAGTTCACTCTTATACGTCACAACATTGTTGTTAATCACTGAATGAGTGGAATTTCTTATCAATCAACAAAAAACAAAATGAAATAGTAAGCGTTTTTGGGGAATAAAAGCGCTTTATATGTCTGAAAGTAACTAGGTACGTATAGAAAGTGTATACAAATTGCTCTCCATATGAAATGATACATACTCAAAGGTTTGATTCATGCAGCTCATTTCGTTCATTTTGAACGAGTTCACTAAACTAGTTCATTCAAAAGACTG
The DNA here is from genome assembly GCA_011428145.1 of Ericerus pela. Classification (NCBI taxonomy): domain Eukaryota; kingdom Metazoa; phylum Arthropoda; class Insecta; order Hemiptera; family Coccidae; genus Ericerus; species Ericerus pela. The sequence goes on along the minus strand of WOFM01000577.1, from coordinate 561,625 downwards.
AGACCTGCTGAACTAAATTCACCAAATGAACTAAAACGCACATCTCTAAACTACACGATGATGAAACGCAGTAAACAGAATACAGACGCCACATTGGAATGTTATTGCATCATGCAATATAACTCTCTCACTCAAACATTCATGTTTACACCAGTCATAACCTTTACTTGACTACTAAATATGTTGACACTTTACAATTAAAAGAGAGAAGGTATGAATCACCTGAAACAATACCTATATTTTCCAGAATCCTCTCGAATCGTCTAGAAGACCTATCTAGACTAAGCCACATACTTAGTGGGAGGATAATCAATCATCTCATTGGTCAATCATGACATCATTCATCTCTCACCCCTATTTTGCATTCATCCACTTGCAAATTCTTTGTTAATATAATTAGAATACATAAACTCTAATCTTCATTTCATTAAGAACCTTTGAACAGTCATCTTCTCTAATAACCATCTCTGATAACGATTTTAGTTACACGGTCTCTTGTAACCATTAACTTTTAAGGGGCTCAGTAGGTGAGTCCACAACTGTTAGTATAATCTGTAGTTTGTTACATTAAAATCTATTATTGAAGTCATTAAACATTGATTGGAACTTAGTCCAATTGTTTTATGTTTATCAATCAATCATTAGTAAAATTACCTTCACATATAAAAGTTAAATTTTCATTTCTTAGTTCTAATGCAAATGTGAATACAGGTTACATCATTTTTAATGTACGGATTTGTACTAAATTTTTCAAACTATGTAAGTACTGATTAAAAATTACCTTTTTTCAAAATGCGTACAAATTGTTGTATATTCAAGGCATCTAAGACTTGATATGAGAGGGACCAATTTCACAACACTTACTTTCCACCCACTTTGCTAACTTCTTCACTTCTTTTTCCCACCTCTTAACTTATTTTTCTTACTCCCTAATGATCTCACACCTCAATCTATTTTCTCATGCCTTACTTGTTCCTTAGTTTCACCAAACCTTTCAATGATTTATTTTATTCCAGCCATTTAATTTAAATTATTCATTTATTATTTTTCTTACAAATTCTCTTTGCTGCGATTGAGATTTGTTCCCTTCACTCTCAAGTTATAAGATAAGCACACTACCAACTAGTCTACAAGAGCTAGTTACTAGGATAATGAGAGTTTTATTTGTTTGTATCAGTTTTTTTTTTTTCATAATACTTGCATGAAAAGCAATGTTTACAACCATATTTTGCGAGCAAAAAGTGGTGCTTATCAATGTAACCTCAATGTAAAGTGATTTTCCATCAACTAAGAATTTTTTTTCCTGCCTGAGGTTTAAACATTCAACCTCTGTGTTCTTGAGCTCTCATCATACCAAATATACTGCAAGAGCTGGTTAGGAGGAGGCAGTCACTATATGTATTTTTGTTCATTTTGATTATTTTCTCTCTTTCAAATTGCTAACAATTACAATTAGCAGTTATTAATTGTTCTGTTCCTATGATTTTGTTGCTTTCTGATCATTAATTATAAAAAGTATCTTCCTCAACAAGCTTTGAAAGTAAGTTTACAAGGTTCAGGAATTGGTCAATCGCTACGCTTGTTCTGCAAACTTACTCTCGCATGTGAACCCTCACTTTCAAACCTTGGTGTGTAATATACCATTTTAATTTCATTAATAATCTACTCATACATCAGTTGCAAATGAGAATTTTCTTTTGATGCTATGTGTGGGAGAGGAAGTGGGAGGTTTTGGATTTAATTTTTCTATATTTATTTTTAATTTTTACCCATTTTCTTTTTTATCACTCCTTTTTCATCGTTTTTTTATTTTTTTCTTCAGTTCTTTGATTTTTTCACTCATTTCTCCGTTTTATTCTACCAGTCACAAATAAAGCATTCGTACACTTGTTGCAAAAAATGTTGCATAATATACCTACTATTAATTTCTGCCACTTTAGAGAAGAAAATTGTCTAATTCCACGCTTTGCCCAACTTACTTAGCCATTACATAAAGTGCCTCAGCTACAAAATATGAATTTGAACTATTAATGCGATAAGTTTCCTCAGGTCATGAAATGAAAAACTTACCCACCCTCACCACTTGGTTGTTTTACGTGATCAATTTTAAAGGATAAAGGTTTATTAATGGAGATTTTTGACTGTTTATCGAACAATTAGATAATTTTTCCTACTTTACTGGGTGAAATAAAGCAATAAAGAGCTTTTTTTTTTTTTCTTATTTGTAAAGCCTGTAGCCTATAATTATAATATGTTCTTAATTCAGTCATTTCAAAAATCAGATAATGCAAGAAAATACCTTTAACTGGGTTTGGAGGTGACGTAATTTACCATAAACGGTGAAATAAACGTTTCTATGCAGGTAAACTAAAACTCTTATTCGAAAACAAAGAGAATATTTACTTAGATGAATTCACTATGAAACTGACGTACATTCGTACCTATCGATTAAATCAAGAAGATACGTCAAGAAAAATAATATCTCTGAATAGCATAAATGACATTTGACAAATAAAAGATTATACAGTAAAGGAAATATTGAAACGTAAAAAAAAAAACTTATTACGCAATAAGGAAAAAATAATAATAGGTACCTACATTCGTTAGAGAATATAAGTGGAAGAAAATTTTCGAGGAAAAAATAAAGTACATACGTTAAAGTGGGAATAAATGGTGGCAAAAAAAGTCCGTCATAAAATGACCGTCGCAAATGTTTACAACACAAAATCGAATACGATGGTGGGCTATCTTTTTTTAATGGTATAAATGGGCTTTTAAATTCGACTGCATAATGTTTTGCTATTGGGTACAACGTGTGGATTATAAAATTCGATGGTCGCAGAAAACATGTAATGCATTTTCGCTGCTCGATACAAATATTTTTCTCGTCTGTTTTTTATGCAAGAAAGAAAATATACTTTCAAAATTGTTTTTACGATAATAGTAAGTACAATAACGCACTATCTGTAGACAACTATTGTTTCGGACTTTTTTGTTACATAAAAACTAAAAGAAGAAATGTTCGAGGCATCCGCGAAGCGTACGATAAACTCGATAAATTTTATTGATAAGATGTTCTATTAAATTTTGAAATTTTTTACTCCCCATTTAGACGAGAGTAGGCAAGAAAAGATACGAAAAAACGAGTCACGAAATTTTTATATCCTATCAACGAGTAGCACAGCCCTCGTACTGGTAACATTTCTCTACATGGAGTACAGCATTGAAGATACCATCAAAACGAAATTATTAATCTTACTGAATGTGAGTAGAATATGATTGTATATTATTACGCTTGTATAGTACCTACATCATCTATTTTGGATCCAAAACCTTGCCAGTTTATTTTCATGTTTCGACCAGAATTTCGAAGTATCTCCAAGTAGAATATTAGCAAACGAACTTTAAGTGAGTACTATATAGGGTTATTGGGTGGGTTCCCTATACAGTAACATACTAAAAGTTTCATTCTCGAAGCTTCTTGTAATTTTGGGAAGGGAGATGTTTATCCCAAAAAATTTGGTTTTTCGTAGTTTTCTCCGAAAATGTTGGTTTTGTGATAAAAATAGCTCCACAAAAAATTGTTTAGCAGAAAATTTCTAACAAAAAAGGTTCTATGCCGTTTTCTGTCCGACAACCCCATTCCTTTCGACGTCAAAAGTGGTTAAAAAGTATTGAGAAAAATACCACGTATAAAATTTCTGATAAGGCGAATATTTTAATCACAATATACAGTTATGGTAAAATTCCCGGGCCAATTTGGCTGAACAAAAGTAGGCCTCATTCTCTGCCAAATAAATAACAGAAAACTGTCTCCTTTTTATTCTTCACAAATTTATCAGTATTACATTTTTACATTCTTATTGTCTTAAACTCATTAAGTGAGTGTTTAAGTCTCTTTTTTTTGAGTTTTATTCCTCCTAGATTTAGTTTTCAGCTTTTGCCTTTAAGACCTTTTTGCCCGATACTTGGCTATGAACTTTTCGTAACGTCGTCTACGTTCTTGAATCTTTTTTCTCACCATCTTTTTGAGAACCAGATCAGTTCTGTATATTTTGTACCAGCTGGTGCACACTTTCCAAATAGCTACGATTGAATCAGCATCGAGCATTCAAAATATTGTTCTTAATATCTCCAGAGGCGTGGCGGCGATTATATCAATGTGAAAAATTCACATTTTGGAAGATGGATTTGTTAGCCAGTATTCCAGATTTTCTTTAGTTTTCTTTTGTACGCTTACTAGTTTACGACCTATTAAGATGTGATTAAAAACAACAACAACAACAACTTTCAGATATTAAAGTGTTTAGATATATTACTCCTGATTGGTTCTTACAATTCAACGGGTACGAGCCAATCATAGGATAGAAAATATCTCGTATGCAGCGGCATTGCCATTTCATTGGCCATAACAAGGGATAGAAATGACCCAATCACGAATCAGGGACGAATTAAGTGAGAAAAATATAATCTCTTTACTTTTTTCAATTTCGAGATGTTGGTAAATTAATGTAGAAAAGTTTTAATAAAGAATATGACAAAAACTTCGCAAAAATACAATATTATTTTGGAACGAAAGGAGTTAATTATAACTAGGTAGGTAAATAGGTATAATTATAATAATATGTTTACTGTGACACTTGATGAACTGAGGGAAAATGTCCTGTGCACAATTTAGATAATATTAATTGTTTACTTTCACGATCTCACGACATGTCCGCATAAAATATGAGTTTCAATAAAATTATGTTGCTTTGGCTGTTATAGATATATTTAATATATTTTTATCGATTATTTCGAATTAAAAATATTTTAAAGAACTTTATACTTTCTTAGCTATTTACGCTAATCTATCCTAATCAAATATTTCGTTAGATAAATTGGTACTTCACAAAAATTTAGACGAAAATTTAAATTATTTCGTCATTTTCTATAAGCTAATTCAACTCGCTACCGCCTATATAAACGACTCGTAAGCGATTCAAACATATGTGAATATTTAGTATTTTATTATAGGTAAAGTAGCAAGCAGCAAACTCATAATGTTATCAACTTTGTATTAGTTCAACTCTATTTTCGTGCAAATTAGAATTTAGTGAACATTTTCTCTCAATTTCGAGTACCGATTTATAGTTTTTAAAATGATCTTAGCTATGTTCATTTTAACCTTTTGTAATTTTCTCCCACTTTCGTTCTACACAAATTAAAAAATAAAAAACTTTAAATAAAAATTTTATTTCATTTTCTCTTTCTTATACTAATTCAAATATTTGTCGCCTTAATTTTATTACATACTTAGTCTTATATTTTTCACATTCTCATTTTCTTACATTTCTTAGGTGACCGTTTAAGTCACTTTTCCTGAGTCTTATTTTTAGATTTATTCTTCAGCTTTTGCCTTTGCAACCCTTTGGACCGATATTTGGCCATGAACCTTTCATAACTTCGCCTTCGTTCTTGGACTTTTTTTCTCACTGTCCTTTTGAGAACAGGATCAGTTCTGTATATTTTGTACCAGCTGGTGCATACTTGCTGAATAGCTACGATTGAATCAGCATCGAGCATTCGAAATATTGTTGTTGATATCTCTGGTGGCATGGCGGAGATTATGTCAAGTGAAAAATTCACCTTTTGAAAGAGCGTTTTGTAACCCATTATTCTAGACTTTCTTCAGTTTGTTTTTGTGTGTTTACTGGTTTGCGGTTTATTGGGAAGTGATTAAAATTAACAACATCCTTTAGGTATATGAGTTTTTATGTTACTCCTATAATTGGTTCTTACAGTCCAGGTGGAATGAGCCAATCAGATTTCAACAAATTTCTACTTTGCAGTAGATACTGCAATCTTATTGGCTAGAACAGAAGTATGTAATGGACCAATCAAGGATGAGTGAATGCATAAAGATATTATTCGTTTTTAAATTTTGGTTATTTTTATAAATTTATTATATAACGATTCCAAAACAATTTCAATAAAATGTTTGTATGCGAGCCAAATAACTGTAAAATTATGAAACTAATTAATTGCATTTTTGTGGCATCATTAACGTATTTTTGAATTGGATGATCGTCAATAAAAATTTTGGAACAATATTTACTTGAGTCGAGGTTATCCCAGCTTTAAATGTCAATCAGAAATTGAAAATGATTGAATAATGGCGAAAAAGCGATGTAAAATAAACTAATGATTTTATTTTGTTGAGCAATACCGAATTACGTCCTTATAATGTATTCGGGTTTTTTGTTTTAAATTCAGACTTAAAATGTGATTTGTGTATCATTTAAGAAAGGGTTAGGAAAAATTATTTCACTTTAGCGGAATAAGTTAGAGTGAAAAATATTTGACTCTTAATTTACGATTTCTGGTTGAAGAAATGAGCGCACAGTTTTCATTTGGAAAAACGTTTAATGTCCAGAGATGATTTTCGAGGTTCGAAAAAAAAAAGTTTTAGCATCAAACGATTTTCATCAACTCTGTTTTCTTTCCAAAAAATTTGTTCGCCCGAAGCACAAACAAAAAATAAATAAACAAATTAAAGAATAAAACGAAAAAATGTAGGAGGAATCAGGAATCTTAGATAGGTATACGAAGAAACAATTTTTTGACTTTTGTGATCGTTTCCAATTCCCACGTGAAACACAATTTTGGTTTTTACGCCATAAACTTTAAAATTAATAAAGTGTAGGTATAAACATTTAAAATTATAAAAGTCTCGAATCCGATGATTTTCCAATTTCTCAACCATCACGAAAAGTGAAAAAGGAGATGAAATTTGCCTTCTTTTCTCGTTTCAGCAGTGCCTCTTCAACCCACTTTTGAGACGTGTGGAAAATAAATTTTCATTTTCGTTGAAAAAAATAAAAGGAAAACAGTCGAAAAGAAAAGCGTTTGCTGCATAAAACTCATGTAATTAAATTCGTAATCGGTGTAAGAATTCTAGAGCTAATTTTCAGCGAAACCTCGAGCGTAGTGAAGAAAATAAACTTTTTTCTCTATTTTTCTGGTTGTTGTTATTTTTGAGAAAAAAAAGAAAAACAAAAAAAAACAAAAAAAAACAAAAAAAACAATTTTTCACTAAGCGTCGACATTAACGAAAACGTTGTTTGTTTTGCATTTTTATACGTTTTTACGTTACGTAATCTGTAGGATATTTACGAATTTTTAAGCCCACATTATGTTTATGGAAATTCAAAAAAATCTGTTTTTTTTTTTTTTTTTTTTTGCAAAGGAGAGAAAGAATGAAAAAAAAAAGGAGAATTTTTAATAGATATTTTATGTCGTATTTCAGAGCCATTTTTAATCAAATTTGATTACCAATTTTTTTTTCATTTTTTTTTTTTTTTCACCTCACAAATATACTATCGTATAGATACTGCGAATGTATGTTCTATATGCTTTGGAACATGAATTCCAAATCGATATTCGATTCGGTGTTTTGCTGCAGAAAAATCTTTTCTTCTCAGTTCTTATAATATCCAACTCATGTATAGAAAGGTGTACTCGTGTAGGATACAAAGTGGAAAAAAGGTTAGTAATTCGTTCATTACACTTTTGTTTCAAAAATTCTTGAAACAAAAACAAGCAAGTAAGTTAATTTGAGATACAAATTCTTTGAGACGTGAGTTAAGTTAAGATGCAAATTCTTTGAGACGTTCATGCTTAGTAACCTTCAGGTAGGTGAGTTATACGAAAGATAGGCAGTTTGTTTTTAACTTGATGCAAACTTCGAAAGATTTTCTATGTAAAATCTTTTTCTACGCCATTATGTATTCAAAAATGATAAAATCCTTGAAAATACCATATCTAAAATTTTCACAAATACATAAGATAGATAGGTTAATGTAATATGCTTTCAATCTTTTTTTATGCAAATGACAAAGAAACCATACTGTTACAGGAGTTTTTATACTCTTGTGGGACTGTTTTTTTTTTTTTTTTGTTTGGTGGGCTCTGTAACTACCCATAAAAGAGGTAAGAATGGTATATTGAATTGAATCAAATGCTAAAAAAACGCACATACTTACCAAAACAATTTACAACGTTCCAATGAGAACTAACTGGGTAGAGAAGTGGGCGTTAATTTGCTAAAAATTAATTTTATACAGGTTCTTCGACAAACATTAATCAAAAGAAATTAATTTTTGACACACATAAGAGGATTCATAGTTGAGCATAAATCAGAGACGATTTCTCTCTGGTGTGGAGTGTGCGCCACACACCCAAACGTTTTCTCGGGTTTACTAAATTTCATGGGTACTTAATATTAAGGTAGAATTCATACCAAGCTAGCAGACAAAAAAAAATTCACTTCGATAAATTAATATAATGAAAATACGCGCGACTATAATGTAAATGTATAGGTAGTAAACTATTACAATGACAAAGGCATGTGTAAAAACGTGCATCAAACTACCACAAACGAAGAGGATGTTCGAATTTTTCAAGATCATTTGTTAATAGAGGAATATCATAGATCCGGGTGAAAAGAGAACTACTCAAAAGATGATAAAGGCCCATATTCACAAATGTCACTCTAGCCTTCCTTCACTTAAATTTCACTTTAAAAAAGTTTTTTGTATAATTTCGTACTTAAAATGTGGGAACATTGTATCTCTTATGAGAGTTCTAATAGAAAAATAAAATGTTACCAAATTCTTAAATACAAAATTGTGCCAAAAGTGATTTTTAAGTGAACTTTAAATAAAGGGAGTGTGGGAACCACCATATCCTGTCTAATATAAAATATATTCGCCAATTATAGTCGGCAGTGAGATGGCCGTGCGGTTAAGTTCACCGCTTTTAGCTGGCAAATATGTAGGTCCCAGGTTCGATTCCCCGAGCCGACAAAACCTACATCTGGTGACCCTTGACGTGTGCTGGACATGCACGCACCCTAGTGGTGCATGGTGGAACTCACAACTCTCCTTCCTAACTTGAGTTGCTGATAGATGGCACCCTATATAGTGGAAATAGAACCGGTATAGGTAGTATAAGCCTGTGTGTATAGGTATAAGAGGCGTTTCTGATTCAGCCCAACCTCCCATAGCATCTAATGTTGTTCAACTTGTGTTGAGTCTCTCTAGGGGGGGAGTGTGTGGAAACCACCATACCCTGCCTAATATAAAATACATTCGCCAATTATAGTTGGCGGTGAGATGGCTGTGCGGTCAAGTTCACCGCTTTTAGCTGGCAAATATGTAGGTCCCAGGTTCGATTCCCCAAGCCAACAAAACCTACAGGGAGGTTAAAGTGACATTTGTGAATATGGGCCAAAGTGTAGTTCGAAATCTGTACTTAGAAATATAATTATTTTTGCGCTGACAACCAATCAGTGTTGTCATTTTTACTCAAAAATGTTAAATAACTATTTGTGAAGGAAATTTTCTTTTTTTTTCCGCCTTTTTACGTTTAGTAATATTGTTCAATCATATCTTTTCATTTCTGAAGAATTGGTAGGTAGTAGGCATATCATAAAAAGAAAAAGTTTAAAAAAACGTTTCTTCGATCACAACAATAAAATACCAAGTATGTATTGTATATAGGGAATATTTTTTAATACTTTTATTACGTTGGAAATTAGATGCACGAAAAATTTATTGGATACATAAAAAATTGCGGAACTTGGCAATTAGCACTTCTCAACAACAGGCTATTCTATATGGGAATGTGTGGGAAAGTTAAAGAAAAATTTCCTCTCCGAAAGAGTCGTATTTTGTGGCCCTACTTAGTAAGTAAGTTATTTCCATTGGGTGAAAGGATTGATGATACCTATATTGTGAGATAAATTTCTTTGTTTAACGGAAAAAACAATTGGAAGGAATGAAAATTCTATCGCTCAGTCTGTTTGATACGTAAAAAGTGAACAGGCTGTTCAATTTTGAAAAGTGTGACACCAGCTTTTGGAACATATTGTTTGGTTTTTATGGTAGAACAGAACTCAAACATTTAAAAAACAAATCACAAAATGCCAAAATTTTTGACCCAACTCACAATAAGTAAGTTTCCTGTCTTGTACTATGACTATGACTGCACGTGAATAAATTCCAAAATTACAAATGTAGATAGACTCGTCCCTTCTTTTAAAAAAATGTGTGCCTCACACCCAGCAACTTTAGTAAGGACACGCAACTTGGAAGTATCAAATTAAATCATCAAATCAAAGTACGCACACACTTCGTACCGGCGCACATTAAACCTCCATTAATTCACAAATAGAAATGGTTCATCATTTTAAATTCAAGTAGCTCTTTGACTATACATATGGTACTGGAACAGTAAAGCTCCGTAAAACAGATGTACTTTTTAGTGTCAAGACATCTCGGTGTATAATTAGGCAACCCTACCGTACATTCTGCATATTTTCGACGTTTTGCTTGAATTCACCAATTTATAATACATTTGATATGAATCATCCCTTAAATTCGTACGAATAACGTTCATAAAAGTAGTTTTAAAGTACGTCAAGTGGTACGCATGGTTGCCTACGTAGCGCCGGTATGTCTAACCAAACATCATCTTTCTTTACTGATACAGTTCTATATAAATGCATTAATCATAAACAATGAAAAAAAAAGTTAAAGAACCAAAGAAGGGTGTCGTCCAGAATGCTAATAACCAACAGTAGGTGCCTCTGTTTCAAAATCAGAATGTTTGATAAAGAGGAGATTACAAAAATAATATTTAAAAAAAAAAAAAAGAATAAAATAAAAGATTTCCTCTCCAATAAATATAAAAATACATCAATAGGTACTAGAAAAATAAGATTAATAGTTTTCAGTATAGGTAGTGTACGTATAGGATCTACAATTGAAATTAAGGATTTATTAAATAATCATGTGGATAGGTAGTGGCTTGTAACCACAACCACAACAAGAACAATAACGGCTAAAAACCAAAATAAATTAACAACATTGATTTGAGAACCGATAAACAAAACAAAAAAATTTCACCTAACTAATAACCAATAACCAATTCTCGTAAAATGCTGAAACCATTAGCTAGAACGATAACCAGAAAGAATCGGTTTTTATTGGTTTTCATGGAATATCAATATTATTGAATATTTTTTTCAACAATTACTAATTAGGTACTTCCTATAAAATTATTAACTATAGATAATTTGACCTCAATAAAATTTTTTTTTGTCTATTTTAACTCAAATTTTGTCTCAATCAATAATTAGTAACAACAACCAATAACCATAAAATTTGTTTTGGTTAACTAGAACAATAACCAGTAACCAAATAATTACATTTTTAACCAATAACCAGTAACCAATATAGATTTTTATTGGTTCTCAGTAACCAATAACCCGCAAAAATGTTTTGGTTACAAGCCCTACTAGGTACCAATGTTATATGAATGAAAAATGAAAAACCCTTCATTCTAGAATACATGTGATACGATTTTACCATTTAAATTTTTCAGTTTAAGTAGAATACCCGTAATCGTATTTCCTAGGTATTGCGTTTAAGGGTTTTTTATTTTACGTTATTGAGTGCTTATCACCAAGGAAAAACTCAACAGATACATACGTTAATAAGGCTTCCATAGCGGGTGAATTATGTTGCCCGTATTTTTAATACACAGTAGATAACCTATTAATCTAATAATCGTAATATTTAGGCAGGAAGGTCATTTAATCTATTCTGAGTACCTAGTAAATTATTGTTTGTATACGTTTGGAACCCAGATCCACCATTAAAACATTCTTTAAACTTCCAATACATAAGGCCAAAAAAACATGACTTCTACTGGCTCTCTAGTCTCTGGAACTAAATTACCATTTCTTCTTTCTGGTTTGCTATTCAAGCAGTACATAGTTTCTTGTTGAAAAATCTCCCATATGATAATCTTTTGGCTCCGAGAGTGCTTACAACTATACGTGCAACCGAAGAAGCTTAGAGGCGTAAGTATATACGTATTTAATAGTGAAATTTCGAAGTCTCAACTAGACCTACGATATGCCAAACCTGCTTCATCTCCCCTGGTAATCTTTTGGATACGAAAATGCTTAGTACTACGAAATTGGTTGACTAATGAGGCTTAAAAATGTACTTTAAAAAAAAACGATTTCGAACGCACTACTTGACCAGCGGTACAGCCGAAAGCCTGATAAAAAGAAATTCGAATATTCGGTTTCGTTCGAAAGTTATTTGGTGACAGTTTGTCACGAAAGTGTCTGTCACATTCAGCCCCGGCAAATCCATATGCGAGAACAATAAAAACTTACTATTATGGCTTCAGGATTTAACACTAATGGCCGTTTTCACGATCGAAATCCAACTTTACGCTTTGGTGAAAATGGTGCAAGAAAGATTCGCTCTGCTGAATGACAATTTAAGGTCTTCTGTCAGTGTCAGCAGCACCATGTCTGTCGACAAACACCACCATGAAACGGATCATTTAAATAAAGGTGAGTGCTGTATATATATTGGCTTTCGTCAAGATGAACTCGGTGCCTTGTTAAATATTATACCTATATATGTATATATACGCGTTATAAAATCAACCATAAGTCTCATTTCCATTCCTTCGAGAAAAGTTTGCGAACAAATGTTTACGTTTTGGATGAACGACCTGAGGTAAACAATTTTTTTTTGTACCATTTTCTCGTCAGGTAATTTAATTACTCAATTCGAAGGTGTTGCGTCAAGTTATGAAAATGATATGAGTGGCTGATTTACGGTTACCGGGTTTATGGTTTATGGTTACCATGAAAATGTTTTCCTTCTTTTTTTCCACCGTTTTTTGTTTGAATAAATGATGACTTTGACCGATTTGACGCGCATAATAAGGTATACACTGAGCTTGTTTCAAAAAGTTTATGATTTGACCCGTGAAAGAAAAAAAAAAAAAGAAGGGAGGAAACTACAGTGTGAAATGAATAGAATTACCTTTACAACATTACAGGTACCTATGACAAAAATAAAAGTAGAAAAAAAGTATTTTCCTCGTTTCTTTGATATTTATAAAAAGCCTCGTAGCCAGACATTTTTAATGGAGGGGAAGAGGTTGAGATTTTTAAAAGCCGAAGTAAAGGTGCACAAAAAAATCCGTAAATCGTATTGTTTTCGGACGAATTTATTATCGTTAGGAAGTAATGCAACAATTATAATTACATGTTCTTATCGATCAAAATGCAAAAACAGTACCTCTATGACTTGAAGGTGGAAGAAAAAAGAAAGTGAATAAATCGTGATTTCGTAAGTTTCTCAAAGAAAGTAGAAGTATGATTTAAATTTCTCAAATTTGTATGTGGGCCATTTAATACACAAAACTCAGCAGCGGAGCTATGGATGAGACTAGGGGTACGTTTCTCTCCAAAAAATCTAGTCCCAACTACACGCTCCTTCAATTAAATCAGCGCGAAAAATTTAAACTACATTGGATGATAAATTGTTATCATAAGTCAAACAAATCATCATGCCACTTTATCATGGCCCCTCAAAGAACTTTTATTCCACCCAATGGTTTAACGAAAAAGTTCTAGCCATGTCACGAACACATCCTGACTTTAAAATAAAAGGCGTGAGTTCCACTGGGGACTTATGAAAGATAACACACACAAATGAGAGTTACAATATTGTGAGACGTACGAATTACACAAATCTAACAATTGTAATTCTCATTTTAGCCTCTACTGTAGACCAAGTGCTGAGATTTTACACACCAATAATTATTGCTAGTTGTATATGAATGGAAAGGTACAGGATTCTTCACAAACAAATTTTAGAAAAAAAAAAGGAAGACCTGAATTTAGAAGATCATATTGGAAAATATTTCTGATGTGTAAACATCTTAACACTCGGTCTAATGCTCTAGAAGGAGCTAGAATGAGAATAACAATCGTAACTCGTATGTCTTACAATATTGTAACTGTTAGCGTATAGGTGTTTGGTTGTGTATGTGTGTATGTGAGTGTGTGTGTGTATGCAGTGTGGATGCACATAATCACACTATTATGTTTACATATCAATCCTTCATGAGTCTCCCTTGGAACTCGCACCTTTTTTTTCCCACATGCTTTCAAGGAAACACGTCTTTATCAGTTTTATAAATTCAGTACTTGTATGGTGAGAATAATGATCACTGGACTATTTTAAAAATGTGTATTAATTAACAAATATTTGCACATGTCACATTCAATTCAGTTTTTGAAGAATATTTTATGACCTTTGGAATTTTCTTTTATTGAAGCTCTTACATTTTTATTCAATTGCCGACCAATTCTCAGACATAAGTGGACAATCTTCGTTAATAAGACCTGGATCTGAGTGCTCAGTTTTCGTAAATTATTTTATTATTTTATCTCTTTCTATACCAACTTTTCTCTCCACACTCACCCCAAGAAATAAATGAAAAACCAAACAAATTGAACAGTCATAAAGAACTTCCCTATCTATACTTACCTACGAAGGAAATTGTAAAAGGAAAAATAAATTTTTCTACTTGGAAGTGGAAATTAGAAAAAATTTGTTAATTTTATTCAAGCTGGGGAATTTCATAAATATATTTTTATAACATATCTTGATTCTCAAGAATAAAATTAAAGATTGCAACTTTAAACTCATTATTTCATTAGTCATAAATCATAATAATCAATTTTCTAATAAAATTGTAGGTCTACCTGGACTAGAGATAGAACCAGGAACCTACAAGTTTAAAAGCAGTGATGATATCTGCATGGCCACGCCACCACCAATAGATGCTTGTGTGTGAGTGCGTATATATGTTCATATCCTCACAAAAATCTTACCTATCTGTTACTTTTAGCTAAGCAAATTTTTCATCATATTTTGTTGTTATCGCTCAATGTCCTGGTGGATAAATTGAGATGCTCATATTTCTATTCAACAAATTTTTTCAAACTTGGGACCTTTATAGATTGTTTTTTCATACCCAGAAACCCCTTTCCTGTGAATTTCAATAACATTGTTGGTCTAGTTCTTCAGAATGCGGTTACATAACATACATACATACCCATATACATACTAACCCACATACATACATTTATACTGAGGCATCCATGAATAAACGTCTCATATGTTTGACCTTCATTTATGGTTGTATTTAAATGCTAATGACATCACAATGCCCTAAAACTAAGACATCATGCAGCTGAAACACTGATTCGAATTGGTCTTGAAAATAACTTCAAGACATTTTATTTTTTTAACTTTATGAAATCTTACAGCTGAATTCTTTTTGACTTGAAATTAAGTCTCTTGAACACGATGGAATGCAGCTTACCTTGTCTTCATATTAAGTCAGCAAATTAGTGTCTTGAATGAATCAGCAACAAGCGCGGAGTGTTGACAGAACTTAACGAAGTTTCAATCCATAAAAAGGTTTAAACCTACAAAAACAAACACCGGTAGTATTTTGTCGAAGACATATAATTAATTACAAAAGAATTACAGTGTTGAAAAAGAGGATGAAACAAAGTGTAAGGCAAAAAAATAAAATGATAAAAAAAAGCTATTGTAGACAACAAGTAGGGGAAACCATCAGAAAGTTCTTTTGTCTTCACCTAATTGTTTATCTTCATAAGAGATGGTGATGTTGTTATGTGAAAGACTCTTATTAGAAACTTTAGGCTTTGGAGTTTTCGTGGGATAAAGGATGAATGAGGTGTAAAATAAAACTAACACAGATGAAAATCAAATATCACTGTGTGTGAGAGAAGACTCTACATGGCCTTTGTGGACAGAGCAATGCAGTCATCTTGAACAAAGCTTATCTTAAAGTTTGTCGGCAACACACCAAATTTCCCTCCTAATAGATGTCAAGAATTCCATCTGATCGTATTGTCGACTGAATGCATCACCCACAGGTGTTTTATAAAATATCACCTTGAAGTGCGATATGAAATTGACATACTAGAGAAAATTTGATCATCACTACTAATCCTTCATGATACAAAGAATAATCCCCAATTTTCTTTG
Source organism: Ericerus pela (assembly GCA_011428145.1). Lineage (NCBI taxonomy): Eukaryota > Metazoa > Arthropoda > Insecta > Hemiptera > Coccidae > Ericerus > Ericerus pela. The sequence goes on along the minus strand of WOFM01000577.1, from coordinate 545,678 downwards.
TCTTCAACCTACTCCACCTAAGTTCGACTACCATCCTAGTGTCTAAACAGGTAGATCTAGATTCGAAGTATTCTACATCCGCAGATGGTATGATACATAGAATTGCCTACGCGAGGACTTTAACATATGACTTGGGACTTGAACTTACTACTATCCTCCTACACAAGAAGGACTACTTGTAAAACAAACCTAGTACCGGGTATTGCTTAAACAAGAGTGTTTAAAAAAACAGTATTTGTCTTACAAGTTAGCCTTTTTGGCAAGGTTTCCCCGCTTATTGTCTTATACAAGCATAAGCAGATAAAACAAAAAGGTAAGAGTTGACATACAATAAGCAAAGTGAGAAAGCGACAAAGCAAAGATGTTGGCTGCATGCGTATTATCCGCTGAGTTTTTACAATGCATGTTTTGAGTTATCTGTCGACCAAATGAAATCCTATTGTCTATACAGAGTGTCAAATTATTTACCTGGTGGCTGTATAATAGAAACTTGAAAAATATTAATGAAATTGTCTGAAAGAGAATTTCATTTGGTTACTGTCGTCATATATTTTCGTCTTCAAAATACATTTGTTTCGAACATTATATTGTCTGAATTTGTGTCTTATATTCTGCATGATGTCGTCATATTGTGTTGTCATTATGTTTTCAAAATTATTTTTATTTTGGCGTCAAAAAATCTCGGACTTCTCAATATAAACATACATACATTATTATTGCTCCTTTTATAGTATAGGATATAATTTTACAACTTGACTAGAAGTTTCAAACTAATTTTCTTCCCTCTCCAAAATAATCGTTTGAAATACAACGTCATTTTTTCATTTTCATTTTTTTGATCATTTTTTATCTGAGACGAATTTTAAAAAACGAATAATTTATCCTTTTTTTTCTTTGATGTACCTACTAAAACATTCGAAGCCTTTTTTTATCCATCTTTCTGTAATGCAGTCAATCCTTAATTTTATGAAATGTCTTTGCTCAAATCTCACGAAATAAATTCAGTTACAAGAACATTTTTTACAAGCCCAAAACGACAAATTATACTTAAGCTTACCAAGAATTTCAAATTTTGAAAAGCAGCGCCAAACAACGCATTAGCCATCTTAATGGGTTAATAATTATTTCAGCGTTTAACAAAATTAGTGTTTTACTAGGCGGACTACGCTCCCCATTTTTTCCTTATTCTTCTCCCAGCACTCTAATTTTTTTTTCTTATTTTTCTTCTGTTTTTTTTCCTCCTGTTCCCTTGATACCATGATACAATTATTCGTTTTTCCTTTTCCTTGTGCTGTCTAGCTTACTGTCTTCTTGACCTACTTCGATTATCGTAACATTTTTCTACCGCACTTTTCGAGATTATCGGATTCAATGTGAATGACTTTTTTTCGAGGAAAAAAGACGCCGAAGTCGAGTGGTTTGTCGAGTCTCGAAAACAAAAGGCACGATAGGGCGATTGTTTCGTAAATTTCTTTTTCTTTTTCCCTTTTTCTTTTATTTTCTTGCTTTTCTATCTTATTTGATGAAAAAATGAATATATATTTCATCTGCGCGCTCAAAATTTGGCAAAAACGAGAAAAAAAAATTGTAGAAAAATGCTGTAAAGAAGGGTAATCGACTTATCTACTTTCGTATATTTTGCATAGTATTTTTTTTCTCAATTCCTGCCATAATCTTTTTATGTAGGTTTCAGAAGATAATCTACGTATTAAAATTGATTTTGTATTGAGACCCAGAGGCGAGGGTAGGTTTGTTTTGTGATGAGACAAGTAAAAAAGGTTAAGTCAACATTTTCTCCACGTTCTTTATTGAAGGAGCTATAAAGGATTCAATTTGTAAATAATTTTTTCAGAAATATAAACAGTTTTACACTTTATATCATCTTATCCTAATTATGTTTGTCGATTCACAAAACTATTTTTTCAAATATCCCCTTCAAACAGAAGATTACGCAAAATTTTGTACCCTTGTGTATAAGTGATTGCATACCTCATCAAATTATCGTCGTCTTTTATGGCGTTGCCATACCATCACCACACACTCAAGCAAAAAAAGTTGCATAACCTACTCATTAAAAGGTTTTTTCTTTACATCTCTCGTTATTTGAAACCTACCAGTATAATATTTCCGAAATTTCACAGGACACCTGTATATATCTACACATTTCTGTTGAACTAGGTACAAGTCGTGATTTTTATCCGACAGTCGTGAAATTTTGTATACTTGTCTGGATCTACACATTGACAAACCTTAAGTATTGTATTTGGTCATGATTGGCCTTATGAATCGTCTATTAAATCTTAGTATGTTTCAGTTTTTGAACTTAAGTGGTTCTAAAATGCGTAATTTTGAACCAATATTCACGACGAAAGTTGGCACAGACATTGAATATATTATATTCCATCACTCTGCGCAATTTTGTATTAAACGGCTGAAAGGCTCATTCGTAGAGACGATTCGAAAAAATCATGAACTATTGCTAAGAAAAAAATATGAAGTCTAAATGAACCAAAGAAGCTGATCGAAAGTAGGCTTGCTTTTATTTAATTTGCTAGGCAATTATTTAATCACTTACGCACGTGTTTTGTAATTTTGTGATACACTTCCTTTTGAACGTAGTATTTACCCACCATTCTTCCAAATGATTTTCATTTTTTTATCGTGTCTATTTAATTTTACTAAATTATATAGGGTACTATTTGAGAGATCCGCCATTCTGCACCAGCGGATAGTACATTGAGAAAAGAGGAAAATGTTATATCAGTAAATGGTCTAAATTCAAAATTGAAGGGATTGCAGAGCATTAAAATTATTAAAAATTTTTTTTGAATGGGTTATGATCTTTTCTCAGCTGAAGGGGTATCATAGAACTTGTCGAGTGAAGAAAAAAACTTCCTCACGACATATGGCCCATCCCTAAAGTTTAAGCAGTTATGAAAACTTTAAAATTCAGAAATTCAAAAAAGATATTCCCTCAAAAACTACCATTTTGGCTACAACATCAATCCAAAAATGTAATCAACATCTTGACTCAATAGGCAAAAGAAGAAAGTGATACGAATGTTTTTATAATTTTGCCTTTCCACTTGCGGAAATGCAATCACTTATACACGTGTGTATGAGTGATTGCGTATCCATAAGTTGTGAGACAACATTTGCATAACTTTTTTCTTTTCTCAATGTACTAACCACAAAGTCTGTATATTGGTCCACTCAGAAAACACCCTGTATTATATTTCAACAAATTGCAAAATATGTTTTTAACCAACTTAAAACTTCTCGTCTAAAAATGATTTGAAAAATCTTAAATTATTGCTAACAAGAGAAAATAATATATTTTTTTTTTTTGATTAGGAAAACCTACATTTTCTCGCGTTGCTTGCTGCGTGCGTTAAAGATTTTTTTTCTCATTGAATCATTGTACCAAAAGTATCGAATTTCAGATTACCATAAAAAGAATATAGGATGGACTTCGACAGATAGTCAGGAGAGCAGTGTGTTGCCGATAAATTTATTTATTTGCCTTTTTTACAAATTTTTTTACGTTTTTTTTGGGGTAGTGACTGTCGAGACGTGTATCGTTTTTTGATATCCTGTAAAATAGACCCGCCACTCTTAAGACGATGGAATTTGCTATGATTTCATAACACATATTATACATACATATAATATACATGATAAATGAATACGTTCGTAAATTTTGTGGAGCAACGTCGAAAGAAGGAAGCAGAAATCAGTTATAAAATCTATGAATAATTTATTAAAATAGACGATTTTCAAACCGACTTGAACTAAGTCAAACTTGACAGCATCCGTCATTGTAGGCTAACCAACATTAGAGGCCTCATGGTATTTCCGAATCGTTGACCCTATATCAGTTAGAACAGAATTTAATATTAGTACAGCTGTTGATTGACAAAAAGAAATACAATGTTCAAATTATTTGTGTATTAGAAAACTTAGCAACACATTTTACAAGTACACATAACTAAACAAGAACTCAACTAACTTTTCAAAAACGAATGTAAAACCAGGCAAACTGTAGAATATGACGAGAACAAGATAACAACTTAGTGTGAGAGGTACAATGAAAAGAAGAAAGATAAGGCATGCACTGAATGAACGGAAGAATGAAAATGAATGTATGTGTGAAGATAAACCGTCGTCTATATGTTACATTAACAATACTCCCAGCCACAAAATGGAAAAATCCAAAATTTTAAATAATTGAAAAAAAATAACATATTAGTAGCTATGAAAAAAAATCAAAATAAATAAAGGTAACGTGGTTGATTAAATAATAAATTAACATGCAAAAAAAGGGGGAATTAAAAAAAAAACAAAAACAATAACAATAACATGAGCTGGATAGTGATAATTAATAAGGGAAAAATGGTAAACTGAGGGGAATAAACTTAATACTGATTATCTGGATCCATTGGTAGAGGGATCAGGCTTGTGACTGCTCGACGAACAACTGAATCATTCACCAAAACTTCGACGTTTCGAACATTACCATTCTTGTCGGGAAACACTGAGGTAACACGGCCATACTTCCATTGACCTGGAGCTGACAAATCATCCTTGACTATGACAACTTGATTTGGACTGAGTGAGGTTTGGACTTTAGACCACTTGACTCGCTTTTGAAGCATTCTTAGGTAGTCTCCTTTCCATGCCTTACAAAATCTATTAATCATTCCACGTAGGTATTTGTATCGATATGACAAGGGTATAATGATCTCTGGATCCTCTAAACCAGAAATTGATGAAAGGCAATCACCAATGAGGAAATGGGATGGTGTTAAAACATTAACATTTGCCTCCGACTTCATATAACATAGTGGACGACAATTTAAAATTTTCTCGATGTTGCAAAGGACTGTCGTGTATTCTTCCCAGGAGAGAGACTGATCTTTTGTAATGGGGATTAAATGATGCTTACATGATTTAACAGCAGCTTCCCAAAGGCCACCTTGATGTGGAGTGCGAGGTTGGATAAAGGTCCAATTAATATCTTCCTTGGATAGGTAGTTTCTTAATAAATTTCGCATGCCAACGAAATTGGTGCCATTGTCAGACCAGACTGTGTTTGGCTTACCTCGCCAAGCTATGAACCGTTGAAATGTACTGACAAAGGCTTCGGTGGATAAACTGGAAACTAATTTGATGTGGGCAGCGCGAGTAGAGAAGCACACAAATATTGCTATCCAAACTTTATATGTCTTGTAGGTACGGTGGTTGACGCATTTACACAGAAATGGACCTGCTAGGTCAATACCTACAACTGCAAATGGGCGTTGAATGGTAACTCTGTCACTTGGTAATTGACCCATTAATTGCTGCGCACATTGCTTACGATAACGAATACAAACTGGGCAGCAATTCACAGTTTTCTTTATGATTTTGACAAGACCACCAATGATGTAATATTTGGCTGCAATCATGGTTAAAATGAATGAGCGATTGGCATGATAATACTGGTGATGAATCGAGCGTACCATTGTAGCAACGAAATTGGACTTGGTGCTCAGGATAATAGGATGTTTCTTATCGAATGAAAACTGCGAATACTCCAGGCGACCGCCAACGCGCAATATACCTTGACTATCTAGGAATGGAGTTAAGGAGTTGAGTATACTTTTGGGATTGAGAGGGTTACCACTGCGTAAATTTGTCAATTCGCAGGAAAAGTACTTTGACTGCAGTACTCGAGTGATGTATGTTAATGCAACACGACGTTGGTATAGGTCTGAGTCCAGCATTTCAGAAGAAGCACCTTGGTGAAATATTCTGGCAAAAACATGGAAAATGCCAACTATTCGCTCGTATGAAGAACAATTTTCAATTCTGGTAACTAGGTGCTGGCGGTGGAGTTCAATTGGATCGCTGTTTACTGTGGTGTGACATGTAACTATATTTATTTCAGGCTTGGTAATTTCAAAATCAATGTTGGATGGGAAATTGTAGCTTACTTTGGACAAGGAACTCAGGACCTTGAACCCAGACTTTATTGGCAATGAAGGATTCAATGGAGATTTTTGTTCTGGTAGCCAAGTCAGCTGGTTTGTGAGCAGTTTCAACATAGCACCATTGACTTGTGGGGATGAGATTAATAATTTTTTCAACTCGGTTTTTCACAAAAACAGGTAACTTCTGGTGAGGGTTATGTAGTCAAGCAAGGACAACTTGGGCATTGGAAAAACAATAAATTTCAGCAATTTGTAACTCTTTCTGGACTCGAGTGATTAATTCTGCCAACAACACAGCAGCTTGGAGCTCAAGTTTTGGTATTGTTAACTCTTTAATGGGTGCAATTTTGGTTTTGGCACACACAATAGAGCATTTTGCACCAGGTGACTCGGAACATCGCAAGTAGACTACTGCTGCACATGCTTGTTTACTTGCATCACAAAACCCAATAAGTTGCATTGTACAGCATGGTGTATTTGGAAAGTAACACCTTAGAATCTGGAATAGATGTAGATTGGCCAGATCTGCACAGTATTTTTCAAATTTGGTTCTCAACTTTGAGGGTACCTCTTGGTTCCATTTCAACTGTTCTCGCCAAAGGTCTTGAAGAATTACTTTGGCTTTAACTGTTATTGGTGCTATGATTCCTAATGGGTCGAATACCTTGGCTAGATTGGATGCAACATCTTGCATAGTCATTGTGGAAGTTGAAGAGAGTTCGGAGCTGGTGAAGTTGATTTGGAATGTATCACTAGAGGTGTCCCACTGCAAACCAAGAACACACGCAGTACATGGTGTTTGGAAGTCTAATGACTGCAATTTACTATGGAGCTCCCTTGGAATTTTGAACATAAACTCAGCTGAATTGGATCGGTATTTGCACAGTGGGTATTTGGCAGCTTGTAGTGCATCATGGACTGCACGTTGAAGTCGGATGGCAGTTTCAACATCATGGCTACTGGACACCAAATCATCCATATAAAAGTCTTGGTTGATGATGGTTGCTACCTCGTGGTTATCCTGTAACTCTTGGCTTATTTTCTCTAAACATTTGGTAGCCAAAAAGGAAGCAGGACTTGTGCCATAAGTAACTATATTTAACTGGAATTCTTGGATTGGCAACTCTGGTGAGTTTCTCCACAAAATGCGTTGCCACGGATGATCATCCTGATGGATTGATACTTGGCGGTACATTTGTTCTATGTCTGCACTGATGGCGATTTGATGTCGGCAAAAACGGATTAAGATGTCCATCAAATCAGGTTGCAAGCGAGGACCAACCATAAGGGCATTGTTTAATGAAATTCCTGCTTTGTCATGGGCAGAAGCATTAAACACAACTCGTAACTTTGTTGTTTCCCTGGACATACGAAGTACGTATTGGTGGGGTATGTAATACTGGCCATTACCAAAGTCACTTGTGGGTATACGGCTCATGTGACCTTTTTCTTCGTAGTCGTGCATAAATTCAGTATACATTGCTCAGGTGGTTGAATCCAGGCGCTGTTCAAGACAAAGGAGAGTGTTTCTTGCAAGAAAATAATTTTTGGTAATTTGGTTTTTGCAGTTACGGAATGGCAATCGAACAATATATCGTCCACTAGCATCTCTGGAGAAGGTCTCTTCAAAATTTCGGTTACATTGTTCGGCTTCACTTGACTTGTGTTTTGGTGCAACAACCTCTTCAGTTTCCCAAAACTTTTTCAACTGGGTATTGATATCGGTTGTGACGCAGTAGGAGTAGGACTGGTTGGTTTTTAGGGAATTAACTTGACCATACAGGGTCCAACCAAAACCAGTTTTTCTTAAGGTTACATTATTGACCTGTTGCGAGTAGTTATGAACAATTTGCTCAAAATATTCTGCACCTACTATGATGTCAATGGTAGGAATAGCCACGAGAGTTCTCTCAAAGGCAGGATCAGCCATCGGCAAATTATGGTAACTCTCAAATTCAGCTTCCATGGACAGGTTGTGGACTTGGTAAGTTATGGATGATGTAGGAACTACTTCACCTTCAATGTTAATTTGGAAGTTGGCATGTCTTGACATTAAGGTCATTGTGCAGAGACGATTGGTCTTAATTGGCTCGGCTCCAACGCCTTTCAAACTGGAAATCCACTCGGATGTGGTTGTTGGTAACTGGTTACTTGTAACAAAGGACTGCGACACCATGGTGACTTGGGAGCAAATATCAAGGAGAATTTGAGCATAGCCTTGAACATTACCGCAGACAAACTTGGCCACTGCAGAAGGTAACAGGATTGTTTTTAGCTTTTGGCCAACACGAGCACAAGAATTAGCGGATTTGGTTACAACACACTTGTTTTGTTCAACAGATGTTGAGTTAGAATTTGAGACTACTGATACAGGTTTGGCAACTACACTGGTAACATCACCTTCAGCATGATCAAGATGGAGCATGGTGTGGTGCTTTTTGTGACACACTTTGCAACTGGTTTTCTTGGGGCAGTTCAAGGATGAGTGGTTGTGGTTGAAGCAGTTGAAACAAAGTTGATGCTTTTTGATTATCTCAAACCTTTCTTGGGGGTTTTTCTTTAAAAATGTGGAACACTCAACAAGTAAATGTTGACCAGGACAAGCATAACAGTTGATTTTTGTGGTGGCAAACGAAGATAGGGGTGGTTTTTTGGGTGACACTGGTTTCATTAGTGGTAAAGTTGAGGTGGATTGCTGCTTCTCAAGCTGTCGACATTCAGCGGCGTTTGCTCGAGCCTGGAGAAATTTACGAAAATTTTCCCAGGTTGGAAAGTCTTTTGTATTGAGGTGGGTGTTTTCCCAATCGCGTTTGGTAACATCGTCAATTTTGGTAGAAACAAGGAACACAAGTGGTATGGACCACTGATCAACTGGTGCACCACAAACTTTCAACCCAGCAATTGTGGAATCAATTGTATTTAATAGGTTATGAAGACCACTTTCACTTTTAATCTTCTCGGCAAAACATAACTCATAGCAATGGGCTTTAATAATGGCACACTGGTTATCGTATTGGTTGAGTACTTTATTCTAGGCTAATTTATATCCTTGGGATGTGATTGTAATACCACGTAACACATTAGCAGCTTCACCTACCAGGCAGCTTTTTAGGTAATAAAATTTACGAACCTCGGTAAGTACTTGATCATCGTGTACCATATTTTCAAACAAGGCTTTGAAGTCGTTGAACTTGGTTAATGTTCCATCGAAGGTAGGAAGGTTTATTTTTGGGAATGACACATTGGGTTGGCTTGGATGAGCGTCATTGGAAACTGTGTTCAAAGACTTTCTGCTTGTGACTTTAGATGGGTTTAGGTTTTCAAGAGCAGCGTTTGTGGTGGAAACAATTTTTAAATATGTTAATTTTACCTCGTCAGAATGCTCGAATAGCTCATCTTCAAATTTCATCACTTCCTCTGGTTTATCTGATGAAAAGTTGCTGACAAGTTGGGACAGTAAATTATCAAAGGTATTCTTCTCATGTTTGGATTGGGTCAGGAGGGACTCAATTGCATGACTATTGGAGTCGTTGATGTACCTTTCAAGTATTCCTTGGCTTTTTCGATGCTACGTGTAATTAGTCTACTCTCTTGGAGCAGCTGCTCAATTTTTTTGGAAGACATTATATGAGAAGAGCAATATTACAAAAATTAACGAAGTTTGTGAATTAATTTACTTTAAAGCATTGAATTTACGTTAATCATGAAGAAAGAGAAATTTTCAGAAAAATTCCAGGTACAACAGAGATGGATTTTATTGAATGGCGAACACCAAACAACTACATAAATTCACTTCACAAATTTTTGCATACTACACATTTAGAAAACGAACATATTACTTAAAAATGCCGGTGAAAATAATTAATCCGGCTCAAAGAACCATTTTGTTGATTGACAAAAAGAAATACAATGTTCAAATTATTTGTGTATTAGAAAACTTAGCAACACATTTTACAAGTACACATAACTAAACAAGAACTCAACTAACTTTGTAAAAACGAATGTAAAACCAGGCAAACTGTAGAATACAACGAGAACAAGATAACAACTTAGTGTGAGAGGTACAATGAAAAGAAGAAAGATAAGGCATGCACTGAATGAACGGAAGAATGAAAATGAATGTATGTGTGAAGATAACCGTCCTCTATATGTTACATTAACAACAGCGAAAAGGTTTTAAATTCAGATTTGGAGATAAAAATATTTTTCTGACATAAGCTTCGACTCCAAGAAACAGGCAGATGGAAAAAAAAAGTTTATTGTCATTTTTTTCGAATATTTTTTGCCAAATACAGAAGTGTGGCGTTTTTCAAAACTGAATCAAACAGAAGCAGAAACGGAAAACAGAAAAGCCTCGGTCTAATCTCCATATTGTTCAAACAAAGATATTTTCAAACTTTTGTTTCATATTTAACGTCTGTTGTAAGAGGAGAATGTGCATAAGAAAGAAACTGTGGTCGTTTCCACGAGGGCAGAAAAGTTTGCTTATCCCTGTAAACTTCTAAAGAAAATTCTAAAATCACTCCTTGCTCCGCGTTAAAATTTTCTCTAAATAAGTTTTGAAAATCTTCTGTATTTTTTTTTATTTTTTTTATCGGCGATAAAGTCATTATTGATTTGCTTCCTTAAATGTTTACCCCTCCTTCAATAAAATTCCAAAGTCCACCGTAAGGGGGGTTCGGTCCGTCGAAATGATTCATTTTCATCCGATATGCCAACAAACGTACAATCACGAGCCTAACTCCTTGTTTCGATGAGAATATGGGTCACTATCTTATACCTATAACTACGTTCATCAAAATTATAATCCAATACATTAAAGTTATTCCTCAACTAAACGTCATTCTATGTTTATTAGGAAACAGAGAAATTATCGGTTGTTTTTCATAAGTACGTTTTTTATCGATATTATATTCAAGAGGAAAATAATATTATTATTAAAATGAATTAAAAATGGATAATAAATTCCAGTTGAACCCTAGTAACCCGAAGAAAATTATGCTTGCTGTTATTTTTATTTGTTAGGAAATAATTTACTACCCCATTCTTTCAACCAACGAAGTTAGTTCATAAATAACTGTCCAGCAAATTCATAATGAACTGTAGGTATCAACCTACTTTCAAGTGTAAGGATATAATATGATGATAAATCAAATACATGCATACAGAAGGTGTTTCTCATTTCGAGGCACCATAGCAAAATAATGTTTGGTGTGAAATTTAAATCACTCATTTACTTCTTAAGAGCAATTTTTTGCATCACCTTCATAGTTCTGATCAATCAAATTATGGCCTCTTCTAACACAGATCTTTTAATTACAAAATTAAATCGGTTTACCTCTGATATTGATACGAAGAAATAAGATAAGACTCATTCAGGGTAAGATCCCTTTGTGAATGTGTCGGCGGTTTCGACTTGAATCGAGATTAAGGTGCATTTATATGCTCAAGTAAACCTGCGTTAACTCTCGAAGTTTGTGCAAACAGACTTGAGTGTGTAAACATAATGTAAACAAAACTGAGTAAAAATATTCTACTGGCTGGATATTTTACGTAAGCCTTGCGCAAGTAGGCCATACCTGAGCGTGTAAATACACCTTTAGAATGCAGCTTTATCAATATTGTATTTTTTGGTTTTTCATTTTTTTCACAAGTTTTTTATCTAGTACGACCTTTTGTTTATTCTGTCAATTGGTCGACTAAATATCTACCTTTTATTTATTTTTCGTAAATTTAGTTTTTCTTTCTGTAATTAAAAAATCTTTATTAGAAGACGCCCTACTTTGTTCAAAAAAAAAAAACTATCGAGCTGATGCAACGAATTTCGAATCGCTTTCAACAAATAAATGAGTGATCCAAATTCTGAAGCACCAAATGTTATTTTCCTGTGATGTGTTGAAACGTGAATCAACCAGTATATTATATCTTCACCCCTCATATACATGGTCACCTGTAGATGACATTCTTTATTCGTACCTTTTTTTGTATCGATCATCAAGAACAGCTCATCTCCCTTCACTCACATTTACTCGTCCAAACTTTACCTCATCTGTCTTCTTAGGAATGCTAACCTTTACATACATATTCGTGCCATACCTTGAAAGTCATATTAAACACAATGATTGATGGGTAGTTCCTAAAACTTGAAGAATGAATACAACCAAGTACAACTATGGAAAAACTTCCTCTCAACATAATTATGTGATATTACCAATTTCAGGAACGTCCCGACCCAGGGAGTGAGGGGGTGTGAGGTGAGTCCAAAAAAATCAGTTGACAAATCGGATAATTTTAAGAGCAGTCTGCAGATTCGAGTGCTTTTTACCGAAAAAAAAAAAAAAGGAAGTTATTAATTCGATCTATATAAGTATTAGGTACTGTTTTTTTTTAGTCAGAAAATTTCAACACGTTCACCTCCCTCCTGAAAAGTTCTTTCGGGATATCACTGATTTATCTTTAAAACTGAAATAAAAATTTCTTGGCTGCCTTTTCATGTCATGTCTATGCAACTTTTCATACATCAGTGTTCTGAATTATCTCAGGTTAGGGCTTTTTATAATCTTTCATTCTACTCACTGCCGCGATTTTAAAATACACCAATAGTGCAGCCAACCTTCCGAAACTAAATAATGTTTATTTCGCATGAAGCTAAAGCCAAAAAAAATAAAAGCTTATCTTTTAAAAATCCATTTTTAACCTAATTAATTATAAGCTTTTATTATACTCACTACCTCGATTTTTAAATATATCAATACTGCAACCAACCTTCCGCAACGAAATAATATTTATTTCCCACGAAGTTAAAGCAAAAAAAAAAAAAGTCTATCTTTTAAAAATTTGATCTTATCCTAAACTTATTATAAACCTTCATTCTATTCACTACTGTGATTTTAAAATATACCAATACTACAGTCAACCTTCCGCAACAAAATAATATTTATTTTGCATGAAGCTAAAGCCAAAAAATAATAAATAAAATCTTATCATTAAAAAACTCATTTTTAACATAAACTTATTTGTCATACATAATAAGTGCAAAAATTTCCATTATTCTTCGACCATAATTCCCAAATTTTCCAATAAGAAAATCCAAAATTTTTACTTTTCCCAGCCCTTCGACTTGGTAAAATTTTAAAAATAAATTTTGAAGATATGCCATTTGTTAAAATTTTTTTTTTGTCATACTCGGTTGTATTCATATTTCAGTTTTTAGAAAATACAATTCAATAATTTATTTTCCCAGAAATAGGGAAGACACTTCCAATATTCTCCACTACTTACGTCATCACCGATCTTTATATAGGTACGCATGCAATACAGGAACCCACGAACTATTTCATACGTGTCATTCTATCATAGCCTAAGTATCTCTCTTCAGTCTTCACTCTCACGTACCACCTACAAAATCACTATCATCTCGCTCATACTTTCTATTGAAATTGTCCAGGTACACCCCACTGGCGTGTGGCACACCCCACGAAACTTTATCGAGCATTCTTATTTTATGCAGAGCGCCTAGAATTTTATTAATGCCCAAAAGTAATACTTGACATAAAATAGAGTCTACCTATTAAATAATCATCACCTCCATTGTTTATTTGGGTGACTTTTAAATAGTGTGGGATATGTCACCACACTATAGTATTAACATTTTTTTTTTCATGAGGTACCTCCTTCATTTCATGCATATGCAACTTTTTATAGTTCAGTGTTTTGAAATTGTTTCGTGCAAGCTTTTCGGCTGTTTGTAATAAAATAAATAAATATTAATTCTACCTTCCCACAACAGATATACCAAATTTCAAGTGGAAAATTAATAATTTTTTTTTTTAATGGAAAATTATAAATTCATTCTATATCACTGGCTAAGAAAAATTACAGCTTGCATAGAGTTGTAGGTGATTTGTTTTGAGGGGAAAGGAGAGAGATGGTAGTCAGGGAATAGAAATATGATGAATATGGAATGGTAGATAATTTGTGAAAACGGTCAGAAATAGTTACTGTCCAAAAACATGTTTTGAAGAAATTTCATATTTGGAGTAAATGTAATATCTTCGTGTAGGAGTGTAGGTAACTAAATTTTCAGACAAGAATGTGCATTCTGGGAATGTAGGAATAATGGGTAATATTATTTTATAGTGTATGTATGGAAAATGCATATTTTTGATTTAGGGATTATTTGATTGTACTTCTGAAAATATAAAAAATATGTTGGCATTGCAAAAATACGTCACGATATGTGTTTTATCGTAGCAGTGTTAGGTAAACAGAGCCTAATAAAATAATTGATTGAGATGGCGAGTTTAATTGAGTGTTAAACCTCCTAAGATTCCAAAAAAAAAAAACCACTAATATATCTACATGTTTTAGAACACAAAAAACACCAAAACAATTTGTATCAATGGCCCTGCTGGCGAAACTGTCTTCTCAAATTGTAAAACCCCTCCTACCGATAAATCCTCAAAACGGCACTGAATTGATTCATATGCTGAAATACAGAAGATATGATGAGAAGTTTGAGAAAATCTGCAGTTGTTGGCCGTACGTGAGAATTTCCGAATGGGAGGATATTTAATTAGGAAGTTATTAGCAACCACAGTTGTGCTCGGCAGAATTTCAATGGAGTTGACCGCTTGGTTCCAAACTGATGCGAAACAGAATGAAAAATTTTAATTTTTTAATTTTCCAAACATTTTTTTATCGAATTTCAAACACTTTTCATTAATTGTTTCCTCTCAAGTCTGTCCAACGTCGTCATTAAGAATCGTGCAAAAAATACCATTCACAATAATTCGGGGGGAAAGAAGAAGGAAAAAAACAGAGAATTTTCTCATCAACTACGTCAATGTGACATAAATTAACCGCCAGAAAATACCGGTATGGCGAATACGTCCCAACATAGCAACGTGCAATTTTAAAATATGCAAATGTTTGATAAAAAAAAAAAAAAAAAAAAAAAAAACGTGGGGCAAAAAAAGAAACGAATGACAGCCGGTATCGTGGAATCGAAGAAACGATAAACGTACCGTAGGAAGGAAATCTAAAATGGAAATGAATGGTCGAAAAAGCTCGAAAAATTTGTCGATGACTATTAAATACCTACCATTAATCCAGTGGCGTATTTAACGATTCATTAATTCGGAAATTTTCTTCTTTAATTATGCAGTTTCGAAAAAATTCGAATCTATTTTTCGCATCTACTGGAGACTGGTCGACTTGCTGGAACTGATAATACGCGCGTATCGGCTGCAGATTTTCTTCGGTTTATGTTCGACGTTTTTGCATTTATTAATCGATGTCTACTTGATGATATATTCGATAACCGAATCGGAAAATTCGACTTGGACCGAAGTGCTGAACATAAAGCCACTGTGCGACCTATTTCGTCTGTGTTTGGTTTCGGTCACTGGATACGAAATTCGCAAACAAGTACGTCATTTGTGAGATGGAACTTCGTTGTACCTGGGTATATACTCGGCATGTTCGATGACCATCGAGACAAAAATCAGTTCAACTCTATATAAAGGACACTACACATAGTTCGGTTACCCTAACAAATCATCGTTATTTGCAGGTGAATAGAACTCGTCGTATACTGGTCGAAGGAAACGTAAACGTTTTTCATAAATCGTTGAAAGAAAAGGTAAAGTCGTCGGCGACATTTTTTTTTTTTTTTCTTTTATATCCTCCTTTCAGTGTCTCATTTTGCAGTAAATCGTGGAAAAAGCTGCAAAGTGTTTTTCTTTTTATTTGGTTTTTTATTCATAAATGTTGGTAGGTACACTCATTTCTAGTAAACTTTTTCTAAACGTCGTTAAAGGAGAAAAAGCTCGTGGCAATAGTTTTTTTTTTTTTTTTGCTTTCTTCCTTTTAAAGGTGTAAAAAAAATCAGTGATACAACTCTACGAAGATGGCGTTCATTTATATTCTCAGCGTTTATTACCTTCTGTTTTATTTTATTTTATTTTTTTTCGTTGTCAATGTTTTTGTAGTTGCTTCACTTTGACAAGTTTAAAAAAAAAAAAACACCACTTTCAGAAAATAAAGGGCAACGAACGAAATACGACTCTATTGATTGTATATTGAGTTGAAATGCTTCAGGACAAAAACCTGGATAAACTCTTTATGTGTAGATGTGTAGCGTGTATCACCAGTTATTCCTGAAAATGATAAAGGATTTGAAACGGAAAAAGAAAATTCTATCGCAGATTTCATCGGGCTGTATTAAACTGAGAATGAGTTCTTTATCGAGGAAACAAATTTACCAACCAAAGCCTGAAGGTGTGTTCGCGGTTATGGTACCAGAAGAAACAAAAATTTTAATTCGCTGAACCTTTTTTCACAAACGTGAAGCATGGAAAAAGTTCTATGCATTAAAATAAAATAAATTAAATTTCCTATAATTTTTTCTTCTCGTATCCTTGAACATATTTCCTTCAGAAGATGATGAGATAAACTATTTCGCAAAATACCTACTATACACTATTCGATACATCTTGCATGGTTACTTGGGCCATTTTGTTTTATTTTTTTCGTCTCTATTTCACCCCGAAAGCGTCTCAACCTTAGTATATTTCACTAGCTTTAGTTTAAAAAAAAAAAACAAAAAAAAAACAATGACTTAACAAAAACAAAAGAATGTAATAAAAGGAAAAAGCGGAGAATTTGTCTCGTTTAAAATTAATTTTATTATAATTTACTGGTTCATTGTTCGCGTTAATGAAACTACCTACTCGGCATGAAGAAAAAGGCTGCTTTTATCCGTGACCTTTACCCCTTCGCTACCTGTAAACTGCAATAATAGAAAATTTACAAAATATATAATGTGACGTAATTATTGGCTCAGATCTAACAAAACAGTAGGTAGCTTTATATTTCACATTTGTATTAATGAGTAGCTGAATAATTACATCAAGACGTTTTCATACAACAAAAAAAAATAAAAATATGGAGAAAGTTTAAAAATACCTACATTTCAAAACAGCTTCAAGGAAGACAATATTGCCATTAATTTCTTACGAGAAAAAAACCGTAGATGTTGTAGGCTATGCTAATTTCATGCAGGTAGGTACCTAATCAACTGATCGTTGCCATTCTGCTACTATTAGCAAATTTCATGTACAATTGTACCAAATTAAATAAAAAAATACCATTCTGGTAATTTTTCAGTGTGGTTAAACTCACATTTTTGGTTAACTAAGTACTCGAAAAAATTGGGCATGGGAACTATAACTGAAAGAATGTGAGAATGAAGGATAACATTAATAAAATTCAAGGTTTTTCAATTGAAATTCTTAAATATAAAAATTTTTTGAATGGAGAGCAGTTTCTTTTTTCATTGTATCTTGGGTAGCATCATTTTTCAGTTTAATGAATTTATTTCCCACCCATTGGAGATGAGTTAAAAAAACTATGGAGGATAAGAGTAATAAAATGCAAGATTTTTCAATTAAAATTACCAAATGTTCAAATTTTTGTAATTGGGGTCGGATTGTTCTTCATTTTATAATAGGCAGTATGATTTACAAGCTTAACACATTTTTCTTTCCTACTTATTGGATGTTAGCTAAGAAAACTATGAAGGATGAGAGTATATTTTTATTTTTTCTGTTATATGTATTCGTCTTGATACAATTATGTAGCTACTCATCGACGCAAATGCGGGATGTACCTACCATTTTGCTACACCTGAGCCAATAATAAGGGTTACATTCTTTTGCTTCCTAGCTCAAAAAAAATGAATCTTTAAAGAGTGTATAGTTTTTCACATTATTGGGAAAATGAAAAAATGTTTGTGAAGATAAAAATGTTTTTTTTTTGTTTTTTTATTTTCCTCAGTCAATATTTCAGCTCCTAATCACTCAATCTCCTTGTTTTTTGTCTCATTTTATTTTTCAGACTTTGTTCTTCAATTCGATGTCCCATTTTCCTAATTCTCCCGGCAATGGCAAAAGTTATACGCGTAATTTCATCGACTATTATTGACAAAATTGGTGCCTACAAATAGGAAAATTTCTTTTTTTTTTCACGAAGCTCAATACTCGAAGAGTTATGCAACTGTTTTCACATGAATGTATAATATGTTGCCTATCACCAGGGTTTTTTGCATTCATTCCTGAATCACGCTATATCCCCTCTGTAAGCATTGATTTGTTACCAGCGTTCAGTTTCAATTTGTTAATCAAATGTTAGGTTGCCTTCCTCTCACTTTTTGAGAATTGACATTAGTATAACTCGTCAAAAGAATTCCAATGAAGTAAGATCTGGAAGTGCATTTACCCCACATCGATATCTCTTCTTCAGCACTTATTAAATTAAAGTTTGAACTTTGATGCGTATAGTGCAGTTCAGGTTAATTTGAGAATCACGAAAATAAGAACGTAGTTAAAGAGTTCCATACATTATATTAAACCTACAAAGAGGGTCTCAAAAGTATGTCCAAACAAAAAGCCCTTGTAAAACTTTTCCATACAAACAAAAAATTTCTTACAAAAATTTCCTACATTTTCACAATTTACGGAGCTATGTATCATTTTATTTTGGATTTTGGATACTTTTGGCAATAAAAATAAATTTAAAAAATAATACTTTCATCTTTCCCAATGATGTATTCTGATAAAACTCGACGAAATAAGATAAAAAAAGCTGATAGCCGACATCTTTTCTTCATCCCGAGCGGTGCAGAACCTTTTTTCAAATGTGTAGGTAAATTTTTTTTTTCGGCCTGAGTATCCAAAATAAACGAGGAGGTATAAAAATTGAAAAATCTTGTGAGAATGCTAAAATTTGACATGTTTTTTTATTTTTTTAAAAAAAATTACAATTATTGAGTCTTTGAAATTTTTCTTATATGGTGTAGTCTGTTCCCTGCACCACAATTAATGCCGGCCATGATGAAAGCTCTAGGAACTTATAACCTATTTCTAAAATTGAAGAAACTACTCGCCCTCAAATTTTATTGTTTTGTTTTTGAGTAATTTTTTTAAATTCTGAAATTTTGAAATTTTCCTACTCACCTTATCTTATTTTAGAGAACTACCTGATGCATTTTATCTACGTCATATTAGTCGAATAAATTGCATACCCCACACTTAATAAGGCAATTTTACACTTGACATTTTCTTAATGTATGTGTTAAATAAATTACATGCCCAATACCTATTATCATGGAAATTGCCTTTGTAGGTCCGGAGGATGCAATTATTCGACACATATGATGAGAAAATACTCAGGGAATGTATTTATTATTCTCATGCCTTGCAAAATGAGACAATGTGAGGAGGAAAGTTTCAAAATTTCAGAATTTAAAAAAAAATATTCAAAAATAAGTCACTAAAAATTTGAAGCAGTGTAACACCTTGAATTTTAGAAATACATTACAAGTTCTCAGAGCTTTTTTTTCTTATTCCGTTATCAAAGTACATCATTGGAAAGAGTGAAAGAAAAAATTTGGTCAAAAATATCCAAAAACCAAACTAAAAAGAATCATAGTTGGATCAATTGTGAAAATAGAGGAAATTTTTATAGAAAATTTTTTGTTTGTCTGAAAAATTTCTATAAAGGGTTTTTGTTTGGACAAAGTGTTCAGACATACTGACATATCCTGTATAGTTAGTTGTAAAAACAAAAAAACAATAAAAAAAAGTTTCGGAGAAATAAGTATGCAGTATAGGCTACATCATCCCAGGTAGTGAGTGTATGCAACTCAAACCAACCAAAACGCAAAAAAGCATACCACAATGTCACTGATTGTGAAGATTTATGTTTCTCGCGCAGAAATAGTAAACTATCTCTACAGATGGAGATGAGGAGATCAAAAATGAAGAAATAAACGTATCTCGCAACTCGTCAGCAATTTTAATGTATTCTCTTCCTACTAACCAAACGTGACAATGAAAGATGACAATGGTGGGTTGGATTTCCGGTCTCGTAAAAAACAAGTACAAACCCAAGAACAAAGTAAAATTTCCTTTTAAGTTCACTCAGCAACTTTAATTTTAAACGATGACGTCATCAAAAGTAATCTTTAATACAAACGTCAATACTCGTAGAAACCCATTTAAGATGATGCGAAAGTTCTATATCGATTCTAATCATTGTTTACGACAATCTTTAAAGTTTCCCTTATTCTCATTAATTCGGCTTCAACAATATAATCCTACATATAAAATTTCGACTCTAAAGAAACAAAAACAAAGATGAATATTCTCTTCACCAGACCTTCAATGGAGCATAACGTTCGCTGATAAAGCACTAGTCTACCTATGGATGGTAGCTATATAATTTAAGAAAATAAGAAATAATTTGAGGAAATAAGAAATAATTTTCCTGTAATCTAGCCCAAAAAGTTTAATTTAAACTTGCATATTTTAAAACGCAACAATCAACGACAAAAAAAAATATTTTTTTATTTTATTTATCTTTGATAGTGTAAAATTAAATTTTAATTTCCGTTAAAACGCTTTTTTCGATGGTTTCCAGGTGAGTAATGAAAATAAACGAACTAAAAAACTTTCGAGGTGTGAATGTTAATTGTACAGACTACAGACTTCGTGCCCTCATAAAATGGAAAATTTCGTGATAGGCTTTGGCGACTAAAAAATGTGCTGGTGCAATTTTCTTGTATTATTTCAGCCCTTTTTTCACCTCCTACTATTTAACGAATAAACATAATTTTGTTTCAGGATTGAACGTCAATGAATGCGAAAAAATAATAACGATGGTGTTTTATTATATAAGGTGTCCAGTGTTCAAGTGTCAAAAATTGATGGTCGATTTTAAACAAAAACGGTTTTTTGACAATTTTTAAAATTGTTGACTCTTTTTGAGGAATGTCTTGCCTCATAATTTTTTTGGTTCATAAATACCCATACAAGCGTACATCAGAAAATCGTCGATAATTCGAAAATTATTGATGATTGAAAAAATCTGATTGTACAAATCGAAAGATGATTGTATTTACTTTTGGACCAAATGTAAGCTTCCTTTAAAACCAAATTAAATGAAAAAAAAAATTACTATCTAATTGTTTAAAAACAAATATTTGGTAATGTTTGCTTAAAGTAAGAATTTTTTACACGAGCTGAACACCGGGTTTTTTTGCGAAATAACTTCCTCGAAGAATGAATAAATCAATGGTATATAATTTTTTATGATTACATCGATTATTAATAAAAACAGTTGAGTAGCAATAACAAATTGAAAAAAAACAATGACAGAGGAGTCCAGCTTGGACAAGCATGCACAGGCATAATCCTAAATAGTAAATTTTGTTTCTATAAACAGAGTTGTGAACATTTTAAATGGAAGAAATTCTTCGAATAATCACTGTGAAGAAATTTCTAGTTGGAAAATATGTACTTTTGTACCGACTGCGTGAGAAAGAGGTATTGTGTTTGATCCATTTTTTGGAAATCTAATGAAATTTTGTGCCCCTCTGCAGCATTCAATATTCATCTTAAAAATACGAGTGATTCTTCAAAAAACTGGTATTTTTACGGTGAGTAACAGTGGCAAAAGAAATCAGAAAAATTCCCAATAGATAACCAAAAAATTAGATTTAAAATTTGGGAATTTTTTTCATCAAAAAAGTAAGATGACCAATCACAAGTCTCGATTCCAAATAAAACGGAATAACGCATTCTGATTGGATCACTCAAAAGTGTCTAGGATACGATATTTTTTGTGGTTATATAAATATTTCAGATAACATCATTCTCTCAATATTATATTAACCTTTTTTAGTTATGCGTTTAGAAACATTCCACCAGCAAAATTTTGAGTTTTGACATTTTACTGTCTGATGCATCACCAAGCATGTTTTTTGAGGCGCTGAGTTCGAATTTGGTGTTCATTTTTCCACTTGATCCCTTATTCATCCCCCAGTGATCCCCAAGAGGAAGTCAATTTTGAGTTTCCACATTTTATTGTGTGATACATCATAGCATACGTTTTTTGATATTATTACTACTATTAATGTAGTCCAATATAGTAGATCTAAAAATATTTAAAATCGATTTTATACTTGAAATTTGTTTTCCCTGCATCTGATTGGAAAATATCAACAATTAAATTCTTATTATTGTGAAAAAGTACCTACCATTAACCTTAATATGAAATTGATTGAAATCAAATGGAAAGTTGAGAGTTTTCGACGGCACATCCAAGGAATTTAAATATTTTTAACAAATAAAACCCCCTAATGTTTTGAATAGATGTAATAATGCTAATTATTTCAAGGTTGTTAAATCCATCTTAAATTTACAAAAAATTGCATCAGGGAAATATTTAGTATGAAGTAATCTACATTGACTTATTCAAAAATTTTGCATTATATATTTATAACAAATGTGACTTGGAAGGTATTTTTGTAAAAAAATTACTATTATAAAATCTGAAAAACTTGTTTTCAACATTTTAGTTCTATTATGTTATATGTCCCTACATCCAGTGGGTTTCATTTTTTTTCAAAAATTTAATTATTTTTGCTATCATGTAGTTTTTTTTTTTTTTGGATTCGAGGATTTGGAGTGTTCTGCTAATTTTTTCCAATTTTAATGATGTTTTCTTCACTAATAGACATGTAATGATAAAGAATAAATATCACTGAGAAAAATATTCCTTCAGAAAATTTTTTCTATAAAAAAACCTGATGCCAATCAATTATTTCTTGCGAAAAAATTTAATCGAACGTTTTAACTTTTTGAGCAAAAATTATCTAATTTTGTTTTCAAATAACTTACTAAAAAGTCACTTTTCTTTATTATAAGCTTTTATTCTACTCACCACTGAGATTTTAAAATATACCAATACTGCAGCCAACCTTCCCAAAAACATTTCTTTCTGTTAGTGTAGTAGGATATATATTACATCTAATAGTTTCATAACTATCTACATTTTTCCGATTAAAGGTTGGAGGATCTAAAACAAAAAAATTAAAAAAGATGAAATTTTTCGAAAAGCCGATAATTCGAAAAATTTCGAATACATATTATATTTTTTTTGTTTCAAATATAACCTTCAGAATCACCCCTCCATCCAAGTTTTGACACTATCGTGAACACCCTTCATACCTGCGAACATGAACATAATAGTGGAAGCTTATAAGACTACCTATGGTGCTGCATAATTAAGTATCTATAACTACTTATCTATTTATTTTTTTTTTTGTTTTCTTATTCGATAGATTCACGTGTTCATGATGAAGTTGAATCGCAGAAACGTGAATTTACCCATTTATTGCATCCTTCATCTTGATTTACCGCTAATCATATCGGTAATATTTTCAAACGTATAATTATATCTATAATGATATTTGTGTGGCAGAAAATTAAAA